>JAQHUG010000205.1:2789366-2809566 GCA_028555095.1 Dicrostonyx torquatus | reverse complement strand
AAACCATGGCATCCCCTGGCTAGCAGGTATCAGAGCCCACACTATGGGGCCCATTCTTTTCATTCAAACACCACATTGATATTGCCCCTTCAGCTTGCCCTATATCTGGGCATCCTTGTGTATAGTAATGTGCAATGATAATATACAATAATCATGACAGCTATAAGTGATAGCAGTGACTAAATTCATTCTGCTTTCTGGGGGTCCTCCTTCCTCTACTTTCATTTCTTTTTTCTCTTCCTCCCTCCCTGCTTTTGGAAAGGTTTTATATAGCACCGGTTGGCATCGAACTTCCTATATGGCCAAGGACGATCTTGAACTTCTGATCCTTTCTGCCTAAGAGCTGGGATAACAGGTGCACCTTCACCACTGGTTTCTGTGGGGCTTGGGATTGGATTTAAAGCTTCATGCAAGGCAAGCACTTCATTGACTCTACATCCCAACTTTTAATTAATCAATTAAAGACAGAGACTGTGTATTCTAGGCTGGCCCTCAACTCATTCTGCAACCCATTTTGGGTACAAACTTTCAGTGGTCCTCCTGGCTTAGCCTCCCAGTGTTAGAATTTCAGGAGTGCTCTACCATACCTGGATTTTCTGGTATTTCTTTATATATCATTTCTATTTCAAATCCAGGACCTTTTCACATGCTAGGCAAGAAGTCTACCCCTGAGCTACAGCCCAACCCTCTGCTTTCTTACAACTGTATTAGAAGTCTCCCCTTGAGGAAATGGACCATTCAAGGGAAAACCTTCTTGTCCAGGATGTGGCAGAGTTCAGACCTAGAATCTCTGATATTGTGCCAGCACCCAAGCCATCCCTCTACCATCCTGCTCTCAATGGTGACTGAATAAGGCATTCCCACCCTGAAGGCCTGAGCTTGTGCCAGTCTCTGAATGATAATTGTTTCTCTGTTGTTTCTGTGTTTGTGTGCTTTGCAAAGCCTGTAAACCCCTTCTTAGTCTCCCTACATATGGTGCTTGGAGTCTAGGAGCAGGTTTTGCTGAGGTGCCTTGCTTTTCATCTGTTTAGCATCTTATCCTTACTCTCTGTTGTTGTTGATTCCATTTCTGTTTGTGAGACAGGGTCTCGGTAGCCCAGAATGGCTTCACATTTGCTGCATAGCAGATCACCTCCTGAGTGCTGGGATTGTAGGCATATGCTTCTTCTTCTTTTTTTTTTTCAAGACAGGGTTTCTCTGTGGCTTTGGAGCCTGTGCTGGAACTAGCTCTTGTAGACCAGGCTGGTCTCGAACTCACAAAGATCCGCCTGCCTCTGCCTCCCGAGTGCTGGGATTAAAGGCGTGCGCCACCACCGCCTGGCTCACCCAGCTCTTCTTAAGGACTACAACACAGATGAAGACAATCTTGCCTGAGGGTTTGAAAAAATACAAAAGAGGTTTTTTTTTTGTTTTGTTTTGTTTTTAGCTAGTGGCCGAGTTTCTCCTAAGGCTGTTTGCACACTCCTTGCTGTTCAGTGAAAGTGATGTTTTCTTCACATGTACAGGAAAGATGGGTACAGTCTGCTGGCAACCCAGTCAAGGGCAGCATCTCCTCCTTAGCCATGCTTCCTGCACTGCACACTTGTGTTTCTGCACACTGAACAAATTAAGTTTGGACTGAGAGAATCTTGAAGGGGAGAGAATCTTAATGTTGAGTAGAAGGAAGGGGTCAAAGGGCAGGACTACTTGGAGGAGAGTGTATGAAAAGAGAGGATCAGCTTGAAGAATCAGGATTGAGGCAAACCCCTGCTTAGATCTGGTAAGCTGTCCCTTCCCAAGAGCAGGCCTTCCATTGGCTGCTATTCCATCTGGTTTTTGCCCATTATCCTGTCCCCCTGTGCTTGCCCCATCTTCCAGAATTGAGTCTATGTTTACAGTTTTCTTTTTTTCCCAGCTCTTAGGCAGGAGCCTATGCCAGGAGAAAGAAGACAGACCCTTCTGATACACACCCAGCTTATAAGAAGTAGAATTTCTCTGGGTATCTTTGGAGTCACCATTGTCCATGCTCTCTCCCATTCCACCCCACCTCATTCTGTTCTTCCTCTATCCCAACAAGAACATGGTATGTTCTAGTCATCCTTACACATGCACTTTCGGCCTATCTCTGCCAGTTTGATTACTTTAGATAGATACAATCAGCCTTGTTCTGAGACCATTCATTCATATATTCACTCAACAAGCACTGTTTTGTGCAGGCGTTGTAGCTTAAATCTTCAAGACTCCAAACTGCTATTACTAAGCTGGTATCATTTGTCACTAATGCCCAATTTTCATAAATCCAGGTATTCAACGTGAGGTAATAGAGTAATTCTATTCCAGAGAGTTAGGACTTAGATGAGAGTTCTGCTGTCACACAGAAGAGCCCTTGGATAGGCATTCCTCTTGCTTTCATTTCCTGCCTTGTTACCTCCTTGCTCTTCTTAGCATAGGTCTTCAGAATTGGTTCATTCACTTCTGGCCTGGGACCCATTCCACTGTTGTCACTGCACCAACCCACTCTACACATCTCAGAGAGTGTGAACATTGATACAGACCCCATCTGGCCAAACAGAGGACTCTGAGGGGAGAATTGTCAAACACATTTTTCCCTTTCACTGTTCCTTTTGAGACTGCTCAGAGCATGAGTCAGTCTACCTGGGCTGGTGGTGCCAGGTACCACCTCACTGGCCTTCATCTGGATGCTTCTCAGAGCTGCCCCAGTCAAGCAGAAGAGTTCTTCCTCCAGGCAGATGTTCTAGAGTTGTTGAAGTCCACTTGAGGAGTTCTTGTAGAGGTGACTGCCTCAATGTGGCCAAAGAGGGAAATATTTTCTTTTAATATGTTAAGTGTGTGTGTGTGTGGGGTGTGTGTGTGTGTAGTAAGAGAACAATTTGTTAGATTTGATCTTGGGCTTGGCAGCAAGAGTCTTTCCTGACTGAGCATCTCACCAGCTGGAAAATTTGTTCTTTATTCTTTTGCTTCTCTTCCCTACCTGTCTGACCTCCACACAGTGTTCCCAAAAGAGATGGTTAGATGTAGAATGTGGAGCTGGTTCATAGGGACGCCATGGAGGTGTGTTCACCTCCCTGTACAGGGGCTACATGGGGTGTGAACATCTTACCGACACAGTTTTCTTTTACGAAGCATTGTTGGGAGGCTAAAAGAAAACCCCACGCAGTGTTTCTGTCACACCATAGAGTATACAGGCTTCTGTGAGAGGATGCTTGACTAGAGATTTTACAATTGATTGTGGCTGCTCCATCTTGGATAGGAAGACTGTTAACATAAAGGAGAGCGGAGCATTTCCATTTTGTTCCCTTTTATTGTGCATGTTCTCTTAGCCATCTTGTACAGTAGGCAGCCCTTGAAGGACCTTCTGTGCAGCCTGCCCTGGCAGGGAGTGGTACTGCCAGGAACCCTGAGGCTGGATAGAGGTGCCTCTCAAGCCAGGTCACCTAAGTATAGTTCAAATAAACCTCTCCTTTAGTGTAGAGAATGCCAGAAGATTTGCACGCCTTTCCCTCTTGCAGCAACCAGGTCAGTGGATAATGTGTTTTAAGTGTTGGTATCCTGAGCTCAAGTCTGAGGCAAAGCTCAGTGACTGTGGACAGCAGCTCTCACTCACTGGAAACCAGAATTAGGGTTCCCTGGCTTGGCACAGTCAGTTCTAGAATTCCACACTTAACCTCTTTTCTTAGCTTACTACTTCCTATACCCTCAAGTTCCTTTATCTCAGGCAGGAAAAGGAGAAGGCTGTTTCTGGAAACCTATGCCAATTTGATCTGCAGAGATTCTTCGAAGTATACATTCCTGAGGGGACTGGGACTTTTACATTTTAATATGGTTTACTGGAAATCACAAAGGGCCAGGTCCATCAAGAACTTTCTGCAATACTGTCTTATTCTCCCTTTAGGTTTATTTCCATAACTGTTTACCCAGTTGGAATTGACAGAAGAGCCAGCAAAGAGAACCTGCCCCTGCACAAAGGTCATTTCTTTTTGCCAAGCCCTGCCAGCAATAGTGTGTGTTCCAGCAGACCCGGTGGCTAAAGAAATGCAGGTTGGTGGGCTTGTTTACTGGGATGAGGGGCAGAAGGACAGGACAAGGGAAGGCTGGGGAGAGCTTTGATGAGGAGGGGGAGAGACAGGGTGGAGAGTACTTAGCTTAAAGTGCAGGAAGATGTGAGCAGTTGCTGGCACCAGGACTGAGAAGAGAAGAGACAGACCAAAGTGAGGCCTTGGGCTGGAACCAGGCATCACCCACCAGTGCATACTTGTCAGAGCTGGGGCTGCTGCCTGGTTACCCTCTCTGCTCCTTTAGCACGAGACTCTGAGATGTGTAGTGGGAACCTTGGACCCTGGCATCCTGCCCCCTGAGGTTGCTGGCCCATTTCCCCAGAGTTCCCCTGAGGGGAGGCCACCAGCATAGCCCTTTGTGGGGTGGGACTGAATCACTTCATACCCTGGTCTCTGTGTAGCTGTCTGGCATGGAATGCTGTGCTGTAGCCCTGCTTTGGGCACTGCTGTGTAGCTGAAGGAATAAGTTTCAGACCCCTGCTGGGAACACTAAAGGGAAAAGAAGGCCCTGGCATCTCCTGTCATCAGAGAAGCCAGAGGAAGGCCAGACTGTGTAGTCACTCCTGTGATCATACTGTGGGGAACCACACAGTGGCCCACGAGCACACCCCAAGCCCATGGGGGCCTCTCAGGGAGGCTCCATTCCCTGTAGCTATCTGTCTTCTGCAGCTGGCAGCTTCAGACCCACAACTTGGCAGGACACCTGAACCTTAGTCACATCTCACACTCAAGAGTTATCCTTTCCTGTGGAGAGTAGAAGAGGAGGGTGAGCGCACCTCCCGTTGCCCTGCGAGGCATTGCTGGTGCTGCCTGATAACTTACTTGGTGAGTCTCTTTTCATTGGCCCAGCCTAGGGACTTGCAGGGTGTTTCCTTTAACCAGCTTTGGGTGGTGTCCCTGTGGGTAGCAGAATTGTCCCTAGGAGAGGAGCTTACTTAGAGCTGAATTCAGCACTTCAGCTGTGGTTACCTGCCTGGGAGTTATCTGGGTTTGTTCTCAATTCATGTTGCCTGATCCTGGCCTCTCAGTGAAGTCTTCCTATGCGCTTTTTTCCTGGCACCTCACCTGTGGGTCTCAGTGAGGGGTTCGCCCAGTAACATGCCACACTCCAAACAAAATACCCTCAGTAGACTGAGCAGTGAAGGCCTAGGCACTCACTGAGGTTTGGTGTTTCCCAGTTGGCTGGATATCTCCCATCTCCAAACAGGAAGTACTTAGGCTTTGAATTCTTAACACACTTTTGAGGACAACTTTTATAGCCCTTCAAACCCATTGTTGTTGACTCTAGTTTTAGAAGTGCCACCATTGGCCAAGGCTGCACCTCAGAGTCACAGTTCCCATCTTTTGCCCTTTTGGCACATTGACCCTTTGAGATGCTCTGAGTCATCCACTTGTGCAGGGATAGCCAGCTGTACCATGTGATTATTCTGGCCTATGCCTAAGCCCAGTTTCAGGGACAGTTGTGAATTTTCTATATGGACCCTGTGGGGTATCAGAATGGTGTTTGCGTAATAATATTGAGTTCTTCATGTATATGAATAAAAAAAAAAACACGTTTGCTTGGAGCCCCAGACATCTAGGGGTACCCTGCCCAGGGGTTGCCCATTGTGTCTTCTAGTTCTGCTTGACAGCTCTGGGCCTGGACCAGAAAAGAGGATAAGGGCCTATTGTTTGTCCCTGTGGCCTGAATGGCACTTTGTTTTCCTCCTTCAGCTCCAGCCAAGTGGCTTTGCTGTGGCTGTGGGTGCTGGTATTACAATCTCATCTCAAATAAGAAATTCATTCCCAGAAAACCTCATGCCACCTACTGAATATTATGGGCTTTGAACCAACTAGGGGTCTTGTGTTGGTGTCTGCTGGGTAAGAGCCCACTATAGGGCCAAGAGAATGCATCTTCCTTATCAAGTGCCTGGAGCTATTATTACTGAACTTGGGTCTAGGTGAGAGAAGTATTTGCAGAAAGGACATGGTGAGGCCTGGTGGATGGACCAAGCTGGGGGCAAAGGCAGGAGATGTGGGCTGTGCTTCCCCTTCCCTTTCTGTCCTCCTACCCTTTGTCCCTATCCATGCACTGTCACTCTGGTCCTCTAGTTGGAGGTATCTGTTTTGACTGGAGGTCAAAAGAAGAGAAAGGTTGTTCAAGGCCAGATGAGTAGGGATCAAGCTATTGGATTTGGCAATCAGGAAGCAGCCTGTTCAGCCAGCTTTGTGCTTGAACAACTGTCCTGCAGGTACAGGTCAGCTCCCACCTGGCCCTGAGAGTCACATCTGCTCACTGCTCTTCAGAAGTCACACAGCAGAGCTGGCTGTTTGCTTTATTTACTACCCCAGGATGTAGGGAGTGCTGTCCTCACCAGTGGTTATTAGAGGGCTTCCCAGACCCTTGCAGGTCCTCAAGCCCAGTTCAAGGGAGTCTTCAGGGTAGAACAATTTCCTAACAATAGTGACAAATTAATTTTCTTTTCGCCAGTGATGTAAAATTAGGGGAGGCAAAACTACTGACACTTTTGCAGGGGTCAGGCTACACACAGACCACTCTGCCTCCCCAGACCCTTGCCCTCCACATCATTTAACATTGGCCTTAATGAGGCAGGTTCATTTAATCAACACTAACGTGCTGTGCTTGGGCACATATTCTTACCTTTCTGTGTGATAAAATAGGAACTAAGCATTCTGTTTACCAGCCAAGGGGGCTGTGTGGGAAAAGTGCTCATCTGGACCTATGAGTTGCACATTAAGCATGATGGATTTTTAGAATGTGTTGATTTAACAGTGTGGTCATGACTGTGGTTACACAGATTTGAGTGCTTTCTAAACTTTTTATTTTATTCCAAAAGTAACACTGATGAGTCTTTTTCTTAAAAGGAATCAGCTAACCAAAAAGGTAGCCTGTGGTAAAGTTAGAACTTGCAGGCTTTTCTGGTGACGTTGACCTTAGTAGTGATATTATACAGGTGGCATTCTGTTAATTCATTTCAGTGTGTACTGTGTTCCTGCCCAGAAGAGCAGCCTAATTCAGAGAGCCAGTATTTTCCGGATGACCAGCACATGAGATTACAAAATCATGCTGAGCAAAAGGACCCATTTACAAATTGAGACAGGCCAGTGAATTTTAAAGTCACAGAGCAGGAAAAGTTCACAAGGTTTGAGATTTCCTGTCACAGTGGACTACTTGTCTATTGAGTTTGGATGTAATGTCAAGGGGAGTGACCTCAGTCATTGAGAGGTTATTAAAATATTTCTCTTTTGTAACTATAGCTACATGTCTAAGTTTTCCTCACAATCAATATCGCAGTAGATTAAACCATGAGTACACATGTGATGGGTGCTGGGGATTGAACCCAGAGCATCACACAAGTTAAGTAAGTGCCCAATCTTCATTAAAATTTTAGTAAATTTTTTTCTTGTGTGTGTGTGTGTGGCGCTGGGAGTACAATCCAGGGCCTCATGTATGCTAAGTAAGTGCCATACTTTAAAATTAAACCTTTAGTCCCAGCACTCAGGAGGCAGAGGCAGGTGAATCTCTGTGAGTTCGAGGCCAGCCTGGTCTACAAGAGCTAGTTCCAGGACAAGCTCCAAAGCTGCAGAAAAACCCTGTCTCGAAAAACCAAACCAAAACCAAAACAAACAAACAAACAAAAAACTAAAGCCCTAAAATTACTTTTTTAAAAAAAGTTTTCTTGATATGTAATTCATATAAAATTTACTGTGTACGTGTGTGTGTGTCTGCCACGCCATGTGTGTGTATCCCCCCCCCCCCGGTGTGTGTGGTGTATGCAGTGGGTATGCAGGCTGATATCAGTTGTTCTCCATCTTGATTTTGTTTTGTTTTGCTTTTCGAGACAGGGTTTCTCCACGTGTAGAACTTGTTCTATAGACCAGGCTGGAATTAAAGATGTGTGCAACCATGCCTGGTCTCCATCTTGTTTTTTGAGACATGCTCTCTGAACCTGGATCTTACCAATGTAGCTAGTTTGGCTGCTCAGAAAGCCTCAGGGATGCTCCTGTTTCTGCTCTCCCAGGCCGGGTTGCAGATGTATACTGCTTCATCCTTTTCTGTAGGGGCCGAGATTTGGCCTCAGATCTTCCTGCTTGTGCAGCTGTCACTTCACTGCCTGTCTTTTGAGACTGCATTAGAATTAGATTGCCCGGGGAATGTGCCTTAGCTATCTATTTTTTGAGACAGAGTCTCATGCTTTATATCAAACTGGCCTGGGACTCACTATGAAGCTCAGGCTGACCTCAGATTTGTGACAGTTTTCCTGCCCCAACCTCCCGAGTTGTGTGATTACAGGCATGAAAATATACAGCCCTCCCACCTCTTTTTGCTACAAGGCTTTGTTATGTTGTTCAGGCTAATCTTGAATTCAGGAGTTCAAGTAATTATCACCCTGTCCCAGCTCTCAGGCAGCCTGGACTGTAGGTGGAAACCATTGTGTCTGGTTAGAATTCCTCACCCTTTGTTTTGAGACTTGAACTTGCCATCTCTGTGTTCCAGGTGCTGTTATTACAGGCTTTACTGGCAAAATTCACCCCTCTAAAAGTATGTGGTTCACTAGTTTAAAATTCATTGGCTTTTAGCATATTTCCAGGGTTGTGTACCATTTTCACTATCTGATTTTAGAACATTCTTATCACCCCACAGGGAAACCCTGTGTCACTCCCTGCTTATTTCCCTTCCCAGCACCTGACATCTACTGTGTACTTTGTGTCCCTGGACTTCCTGTCTACACTTCATTTAGATGGTTGTATTACTTGTGCTTCTCTGTATCTGTCTTCTTTCACATAGGTTCTTCTCAGGATTCATCTACTTTGTAACAATATTTCATTTTAAGTGCCTAAATAGTCATCATGTGGCTGTCCCATATGTTGTTTATCTTTAGTAGGCTGATGGTCAGATTGAGGGTTTTGTCTATTATGAATAATGTGTTATGACCACTTGTATACAGGTTTTGGGTAGCTATATATTTTCTGATAGCTTGTTTATGTAGGAGTGGAATTGCTGGCACACAGGATAACTGCTTCATCGAGGAGCTTCCAGACTCTGCTGAGCGGCTGCACCATTTTATTCCCCCACCAACAGTGTAGAAGAGTTCCAATCTTTCCAGGTCCTCACCACCCCTTACTGTCTATATCTTTATCACACTCTGATGATTGTGAAGTGGCCTCTCAATTAGTTTGATTTATGTCTCCCTGTGGCTAGGGATGTAGAGCATCCTTGTATATGTTTATTGGCCATTTGTATATATCATTTAAAGAAGTATCTATGAAGATCGGCATGGCTCTGAGTCTGTAGATCAGTTTGGGGTGTGTCTCCATAGTCTTCTGTAAACATGAACATGTTTCCTTTGGTTCAGAACTTTCTGGTTTTTTGTTTTTCGAAACAGAGTTTCTCTGTAGCTTTGTAGCCTGTCCTGGAATTTCTCTGTAGACCACGCTAACCTCAAACTCACAGCGATTCCCCTGCTTCTGTTTCCTGAGTGCTGTGATTAAAGGCGTGCACCAACACTGCCCGGCTTTTGGTTCAGAACTTTAATTCCTTTAAATGGCATATTGTAGTTTTCAGTGTGTAAGTCTTCTTTTGATGAGTCTATTTTTCAGTACTGCCTTGTATTTTCAATGCTTGTGTTACTCTCTATTTAGATTTCACCTGTGCTGTTTAACCTCCTCCTTACTTTGATTCCTTCTTTCTCAGCTAGACTGAGGACAGGACTGGGTCTCCACAAGGCCTATTACCTTGTAGCATGATGCCTCAAAGTAACTAGTCCATTCTTTATTTTTGTTCTTACTGCTTCTATGAAAAAGTCACCTTTCAAGCCAGGAGGTGGTGGTACACTCCCTTAATCCCAGCACTCGGGAGGGAGAGACAGGCAGATCGCTATGAGTTTGAGAGACAGGAAGGGCATGTTAAACAGAGAAACCCTGTCTTGAGCAAATAAAAAAGCCACCTTTTATCTAAAGATGCTCAGGATGCTGGGGCGACTTTCCTTGAGACACAGTTCTGGTAAACAGAGAACAGATTCTCTGATTTCACAGCCACTGTTCCCTCCAGCCATCACCCTACACAGAACTGTTACTCTATTCTTATACCCCTGGGGGCTTGTGTCTGGGTCTGTGTCTCTTATACAGTATGGCCCCAAGACATGATAGAATAGAGGAGTATCACAAATTGGCTATTAGGGGTCACTGTACTGGGTATCTGTAATGTGCCACAGTCTGTCTCCCAGATACTGCAGAAAACACCTTCAGTTGAGGAGTTCTTGCAGCAACTCTCTAAAGTTATTTGGTTGTTCTTCTTCTATACATCACGAAATCAAGATTCAGCAGATGACATAAATTCTCAAGTTGTCTGGGCAGTGGTGGCAGGTGAATCTCTGTAAATTTGAAGCCAGTCTGGTCTACAAAGTGAGTTCCAGGATAGCCAGGACTATGTAGAGAAACCCTGTCTCAAATAGTCAAAAGAAAAAAAAAAAAGAAATTCCCAAGTTAAAGAACTTACTCCCAAGTTAATTGAACTTGTGTAAGTCAGGGCTCTGTAGAACAGTGGTTCCTAATGCTATGACTTGCCTCTACTTTTCTTCATGTTGTGGTGATTCCCAACCATAAAATTATATCAGTTGCTACATCATAAACGTAATTTTGCTGTTATGAATCATAATGTAAATAATTTTTTGGAGATAGTGGTTTGCCAAATGAGTCATGCCCTATAGGTTGAGAACTAATGTTCTAGAGGAACAGATCTGATAGAATGAATATATATATTAGAGTGACTTAGCAACAATGGTTATGTACCAATGGGAAGTCCAAGAATCCAGTTTTTCAGTTCATGAGGCTGGATGTCTTCAGTATATGTCAGAACCCCGAGGAGGTAGTCTCTAATGCCTGTGAAGGAATGGACTTGTTAGCAAGAGGGATGGCACACAGGCAGAGTGAGAGCTTCCTTCTTCCACATTCTTTATATACACTGCCACCAGATTAAAGGTGGATCTTCCCACTTTAGTGGTGGTGCACGCCTTTAATCCCAGCAATTTTATTTTTTTTTGAGACAAGGTTTCTCTGTAGCCTTGGAGCCTGTCCTGGAACTAGCTCTTGTAGACCAGGCTGGTCTCGAATTTACAGAGATCCGTCTGCCTCTGCCTCCCGAGTGCTGGAATTAAAGGCATGTGCCACCACCACCCGGCTAATCCCAGCAATTGGGAGACAGAGGCAGGCAGATTACTGTGAGTTCAAGGCCAGCCTGGTCTACAGAGTGAGTTCCAGGACAGCCAAGGGCTACACAGAGAAGCCCTGTTTTGAAAAATATAAAATAAAATAAAATAAAAAGAAGAAAAATTTCTCTCAGGTGATTGGATTTTAGTTAATTCCAGATGTAGTCAAGTTGATACTTAACCAAGAAATAGCCATCCCAGAACTACATACAGTTAAGACAATTCTGAAGCTCAGGCTGTGGCGCTAGGAGGAGGGAATGGTGAAATCATATGAGCTGTGTGTGTGAGGCAGGATTGAGACTTGATGGAGAGGCTCTGTCAACACTGGCTGGGTCGTTTAAATCCAGAACCATTGTTCCCTGGCCTAGAACATTCACTACTTGTCTAGTGGACCCCTTCTTGGGATAGTGAGACAACAGAGGCCTGGAAGCCACAGCCCATTGACCCTCATTGTCAGTGCCATTGCTCTGTGGCCCTGGGCTTGTCAAATGGCTCTGTGGTGGTGGGCTCTGGTAGTAGACACTCATTTGCCACATGCAGGGCTTGCCTCTGTTAGCAGATCGTGAACTTGTTAAATGTGGTGATCACTGCTTTCTGTTTCTCCATGACATATAAATGTCATTTCTGCTCTGTAGTGGGATCTTCCTTATAATTTCTATATAAAAGAAATTCTTCCCTGTCTTCTACACAGAAGCCACACAAGTTCAGTGCCTCTTGACTGGATTGGGCATGATGGGGTAGGCAAAGAACATTGTCTTTAAAGGGGTTCAGCTGCCCTGGTAGAATGAACAGCTTTTATAAGATGGGCCTATAGTGAGGACAGGAAGACTTGGGACAGCTACAAACTCTGTCTCTTGTCAGTGTTCCTGCTCCTGGAGCTGAGCTTGGAATATCTCATTCCTCACTCAGAATCACCAGCTGGCTGGCTGTGCTTGTTGCACCAGCATTTGTCAGGCAGGGCAAAGCATCTGAGCAAACCACTTTCTGAACAGAGCATGACCTGGCCTCTTTCTTATGGAGCCAAATACACCCCCTTGTAGCTAGAGGCATTTCTGTGCCCCACCCAGTCCCACAACTGCTTATAAAATAATTACTCAAAGGCTAAATATTAATTATAATTGTTTGGCTGGTGGCTCACACTTATTACTGGCTAGCTCTTACATTTAAATTAACCCATTTCTATTAATCTGTGTATCACCACCTGGCCCATGGCTTATACCGGTAGTACTCTGGTATCTTACTCCTCCGGTGACTACTGGCATCTCTGTTGACTCTACCTCTTTCTCTCTGTATTCAGTTTGGCTTTCCTGTCTAGCTATATTCTGCCCTGTCATAGACCAAAGAAACTTTATTTATCAACCAATAAAAGCAACACATATTCATTCACAGTGTACAGAAAGACATCCTATATCACCCCCTTTTGTTTTTTTTTAAGAGATGAAGAAACAGGCAAAATCCCCAACTACCTGAACTTCTGTATCCATGACTTCTGCATTCAAGGGATTAAAAATATTGGGAAAATATGTTAACGTTGTTGCTGGTGTGTAGTATATTGTTAGTCCTGTGTTGGTTGCTGGCTATGTCTGTACTGAGCATACATGGACATTTTTTTGTCATTATTTCCTAAGTATGACAACTATCTGCCTTGTGTCAGGTATGAGTCATAGAGATGGTTTCCATGTATGGAAGGTGGCCAGGGAGTCACATGCGTGAAACACATCATTTTTTGCAAATAGGTTTTGGTATCTGAAACAGTCTTTTTTTTTTTTTTTTTTTGGTGTTTCGAGACAGGGTTTCTCTGTGGCTTTGGAGCCTGCGCTGGAACTCTGAAACAGTCCTGTTTTGGTGCCAGATGATTGCAGTACTGTTGGTGTTTTGGGGTACTTCACAGTTGGAGAAAAAAAAGGATTTATTTATTTGTATGTGTGCATGTTTGAGTTTGGGTGCCACATGAGTGTACATGCTCACAGAGGCCAGAAGAGGGCATTGGATACCCTGGAATTGTGCTCTAAGCCACCTGGTGTGATCTGGGGGATGGAACCTTGGTTCTCTATAAAAGCACGAAGTACTCTCAACTGCCCAGCCATCCCTCCATCCACATATTACTTGGGGGGAAAGGGGGAATGCTAGATTTTATGCATCAAAATTGAAAACAATGGAATGAGTGTTGGGCCCCTGTTTTCCCTTCCAGCCTGGTATGCATAGCTTGGCCCATCTGCCACCAGAACTATAGTATCACCCAAGTTAAGCCCAAACATTGCTAGTGTGCCCAGAGCATCTTGGGAAAGGGATATCTCCTTCCTGCCTGAGGCCTAGTCCTGACCCAGGGAGACTCACCTAGAGCTGGTGCCCTTTCCCCAGCTAGATTGAGTAAATCAAGTCCTTCAGATTTGAAGAGCAGGTATAACTAATGTTTTATGCTCTTGAGGTTCTCAACTCTTCCCCTCAGTGCAATGGGGGTAAATGTCCCATCCTATATTTTACCCATGGTATGAGAATGAGAATGTTGGTGTAACATATCTAAAGGAATTCTCAAGAGTGGCCACAATCTGTTGTAGAAGTGTCTCCTCGGCCATTTGTGGTCCTAGGCCTTGCTCCTGGGTGTTGCTCAGGCCCCAGGTGACCAGACCTTCCAGCTCCACATCCACCCAGTGACTTACCCCCAGCAGCAACTGTCACAGGCCAGAGCAGCAATAGGAGCAGCGGAGCTTTCTAGATGCTCCTCTCCTCTCCTCTTCCTCAGCTCTGGTTTGAGTGACTAGAGCTTACCTTGCAGAATGTTAAATGTTAAATGGGCTGTGTCAAGATTTCTTAGTGAGAATACTCTTTCTTGGTGGACAGGAAGGGAAGCAGAAGCTGATAATATCAGCTCTAACAAAGGATGAGGAGAGGTAGAGGCTTGATACTGCCAGGTGAGGTCTTGGAGGGTTCAGCTTCCACTAACTCTTCAGGAGATTTGCATTCAGACTGTGCCCACCTAGGAACCTGGCCCGTCTCAGGGCAACCTGTATTTTATTAGCAGTTTCTCTGGATACATGGCCAGAATCAGGTGGGGACCCGATTTGAGCACTTATCCTTTAGTTCAGGAGGTCACACAAAGGAGAGCAGTGGGAAGTGACTATGCTGCCCCAAGTAACCTTGTCAAAGCTCAACTGGGTACTTTGTTTTTTGTGTTGGCTATGTTCCTAGAGGAAGGAGCCCTTCCTGTCCTCACTGGGTGGTCTTAGGGCCAATACCACAAAGGCCGTCTTTGTAGCATGTAGCATTTAAAAGGCTACTTGTTAATGAAATCTGGTACAAGCTCACAGGCCTCAGGTGATATGGCCTGCAGAGGGATCCATCTCCTGGCCCCAGTGGGAGGAAGGACCATCATGGCATCTGTTCCCAGATGGACAACCTGAGGCGACATTCAGTCTCAGCAAGAAAAAGGAAGCTTTTAGCCTTTTCTGCTGCTTCTAGATCGACCTCATCTCTTTCCTGGCTGGCTTTCCCAAGCCTCCTGCCTTTGAAAATTCCAATGTCATTGTTCCTTAGTCCTTCCATGGACACCTACGAAAAGTGGCTTCTTACTACTCTCTTGTAGCTAATTTCCACCTGGTTGTTTCTGTTTTGAGGCATGGGGGAGCATTGTCACTCTCCCTCTGGAACAGATATCTTTCTAGCAGGAGCAGGAGAGGAGACAGGATGGGGACAGGTCTTAGGGATGGGAATCAAGAGTAAGAGGGTGGACTAGATCATGGCTCAGGGTCTGTGGGAACATCTGTGGTTGGATTTGGACAGAGGATATGGGTTATCGATCCAAAGCTCTGGGTCAGTCTGCCTTCATGTAGTGATAGCTGTTAGAGGAAGGCAACAAGGGTCCCTCATGGAACTGGCTGCTGAGGTCAGGAGAAGGTCTGTTCTCAGTCTAACTCCAAGTCAGGGCCACCCTGGGCTGTGACCAGAGGGCAGAGGCCAGCTTTCAAAGGCACAAGGCCTCCTGGACAGCATTAAGGAAAAGTGCTGTCACTGGCCTATGAGTAACACTCACTGCTCAATGTAGGGTCAGAGAGCTCTCAAATTTGCTTGGATTTGCTTAAATTTCCTTTAAGGAGGAGGAGAGCTGATAAGGCCCTGTGGCTTCTGACTCTTTATCTAAACTGCAAACAGCCCAGATGCCTGCCAATCATAGGGTGGTGACTCAGGAGGTGGGAGGCTATGTGTGAGCATGTGTGTTCAGGAGGCAGATGAGGGTGGCATGGAGGTTAGCATGCCTTAGTTATTTTCCTCTGGCATGTCCCAATGTCCCCAACCCCCTACATCAACACTTAATAGTGACTATATCTTTTCTCAGTGTGGGCTAGATGGGACATGTGACTTACCCCTATGCCTTTGTTCTCTGTTCAGAAAACTTATCATTAGGAAGGGGGTCTGAGGTAAAGATACAGTCTGTATTAATCTGAATTAATCTGGAATGATCTTTTTGTTTTTTTTCCCCTGGAAACTGGGAATTGAACCAGTGACCTCATGCATGTTGGTTAAGTGCTTTGTCACTGAGCTATCTCTTCCAGCCAGAATGATCCTGGTGTGAATGAAATGTCAGTTTCACAAGGTCCTCTTATCTGTCAAGTTTATCTCTAATCCTAACAGGCCTCAGGTTTTGTGAAAGGCTCTGTCAAGACTGAATGAGTGAATACTTCTTTCCCCTCTTTTGTGCCTGTCATTCCCTTAATTCTGTGCGTCTTCTGGTGGTGCCACTGGGCCTCTCACCACTATCATCCACCTCCAGCTGCCCTTTCTATGTTCCCGTCACCCTAGGAAATTCCGATAGCTGCCTCAGATCTTTTTTTTTTCTTTTTTTTTTTTTCAAGCTCTTGCCAGGTGACATTCCAACAGTATTCTTTTGCCCCTTCTCAGCCCACCTGGTTTGTTTGTGCTGTGGTTTCTCTGCCTGGCATTTCTGCATCTCATCCCTCTATCCCTGGCCTTTGCTGTTCTGGGGAAGGTTTTTTTTTTTTTTTTTGAGATGAGAACAGCTGGCAGAGAAAAGCTGGGAAGGGCCTGAGCCCTGTTTTAATAGAGAAAAAAATGGTTGTGGGACTTGAGTTCCTTCCCAACTTGTCAAGATCCAACTGTCTATTACGGGTTTGCCTGTCGCCTCTATGTTGATCTCTGATTGTGCCACCCCTTCATACTGAGCTGATGGTCTTTCCAAGTTTGGCTGCAGCCTGGAAATCAAGCTTTGCTTGGTAGCATGTTTTACATCCCTGCCGAGGACCGTTTACATGGATTTTCATATTTAATCTCCCCAAATGAATATCTGAGGTTGAACTATTCTCATTTTTCAGTTTCAGGCAAGTGAGCTTCCCCCAAGCAACCTGGTTTATAAACACTGGGGGTAGGGATTAGGATTTGCTGGACCCTGACCTGAAGCAGAGCCTCAGCAACAGGAGGTGGGCGTTTGTTTTCTTTCTGGTGCACTCGCTGAGCACGTGCTAATGCCCTCTGAGCCAAGTGGCCCTCCCTCTGTGACCCTTTTACCCTTCTCAGCTGCGTTGCAGCTTCTCTCAGCCTCACCCCTTCCACTGGGGCACCTTCACTGCTTTCTCATACATGAGGGACAAGTTGTTTCAAAACCCTGGCCATTTGAGATTCTAAGTTTCTTGGAGACAGAGGCCATCCTTCATCATTTACCCTTTATCCCACAAAAGTAGTATTGGAAAATGCTCGATAAAATGGCTTGATCACATGGAGTCTAGTTGTCATCCTTTGAGTATGAATTATCATTTACAGTCAATGAAGAAACACGGCAGCCAGCCAGCCTGTGGTTTGAGATTTAGTTTAGCTCAGTGGTAGAGCATTTAGGCCTGGATTTGGTCCCTAGCTTATGGGTAAAAGTGGTAGACTGACGTGAACAGAAAACAGCGGGCGGTGGTGGTGCTGGTCTTTAATCCCAGTGCTCGGGAGGCAGAGGCAGGCAGATCGCTTTGAGTTTAAGGTCAGCCTGGTCTACAGATTGAATTCCAGGACAATCAGAGCTGTTACACAAAGAAACCCTGTCTCAAAACCAAAACATGAAAAAAACAAACAACCCACCCCCACCCCCAAGGAAAGAAAAGATGGGACAAAATCACAAACAGCTTCTTTATGAGAAAATGCTCAACATCAGTATTCACCAAGAAAAGGGGCAAACGAAGCTGGTCATGTAGCAACATACTTGTAATCCTAGCACTTTGGAGGTAGAGGCAGGAGAATCCGGAGTTCAAGGCTAGCATTGACCACATAGAGAGTTCTAGGAGTAAAAGCATATACTACCAAGGCTACCTAGCCCTTTATTTATTCGTTCTTTTAAATTTATATATATTTTATTTTATGTGCATTGGTATTTTGCCTGTCTGTGTGAGGATGTCAGATATTAGAGTTACAGACTTGTAAACTGCCATGTGGTTGCTGGGAATTGAACCTAGGTCCTCTGAAAGAGCAGTCAGTGGTCTTAACTGCTGAACCATCTCTCCAGTCCCTAACCCTTTATTTTTTAACTATTGCAAATTTTTGGTAAATTTTAAGATTTTTCCATAGGCTGGGCGGTGGTAGTGCACGCCTTTAATCTCAGCACTTGGGAAGCAGAGGCAGGTGGATCTCTGTGAGTTCGAGGCCAGCATGGTCTACAAGAGCTAGTTCCAGGACAGGCTCCAAAGCTACAGAGAAACCCTGTCTCAAAAACCAATATATATATATTTTCATGTTGACTTCAGAACTTAAAAAAACTTATATAAAAACTCTGAATATAGTAAAAGCATAAGAATGATCAATACATGTACATACAATACAATGCATTTTTTTTTTGGTGTTTAAGTACTGTACTCAGAGCCTCACCTACACCAGGCAGGTGCTGTACCACTGAGCTATAACCCTGCTACTGTGTAAATATAAATCCAGCTACATACATGTACCTCCTCAAATATTTCTCATCTCCTTATGGTAAAAATATTGAAAGTCCTTTCTAGATCTTTGAAATATTCAATGCTAAATTGTACTGCTGTAGCCACACCATCATGGAACCACCACAGGAGTGCTTTTCTCTCCAGTGCAGCTCAATGCCCACTGACAACATCTCTCCAGCCATATCTCCATTGCTTTCCTCAGCCTCTGGAAGTCTCAACTTCCAGAAAGTCATTTTTTCACATTCTATACTGGTCTTTGTGCCTAGTTTATTTCATATAGCATAATGTCCCCAGGTCTATGTTGTCACAAATAACAGGATTTCATTACTTTTATGGCTGCATAATGTTCTACTGTGTATGTCCTGCTGTTTTGAACACATCTGTCCATTGACAGGCATCTATGTTGTTCCTATGTCTTGGCTACTGTGAAGAATGCCGCCATAACATGAAGTGCAGGTACCCTTTGGCCCTGTATCCAGTAGTGAAAGCGCTGGTTCAAACTGTAGTTCTTTTGTTTGGTTGGTTTGTTTTGTTGAGACAAGGTATTGGTATGTATAGTTCTGGTTGTCCCGGAACTTGCTATATAGTCCAAGCAGTCCTCAAACACAGAGATACTCCAGCCTTTGCCTCCTGAGTACTAGAACTAAAGGTGTATGCCACTAAGACTCAGCCATAGTTCTCTTTTTAATCTTTTTTTCCTTGTTGCTGCACTAATTTACATTCTCACCAACAGTGTGAAGGGTCCACTCTTCCCATATCCTTTACCAACACTTCATATTTTTGTTTTAGTTGTTGTTGCTCATGTTTTCCAAGAGGGTCTCATGTAGAAGCAGAGGCTAGTCCGATCTACAGAGTGAGCTCCAGGACAGCCAAAGATGTATGGAGAAACCTGTCCTGAAAAACAAAGCAAGCAAACAAAAAAGATGGGCCTTTTTCTGCTCATCTGGAGAGATTATTGAGCCATTAGAAGCACTTTCTGCTCATTTAGAGGATCCTAAGTCCAGAAGGGGAAAGAGCTGATTCCCTGGGTTAACTTCCTGTTCTCTATAGCCACTGCCCTGGTTCACTGGTCTCTAGATCTTACAGCATGGGAGGACCCTGGCTCCAAGAGAACATTTGCATTCTAATTCTATTTTATTTTGGTTCAGTTAAGTATGTTTGGAACCTACACCATGAGCAGGCACCAGGCCAGGTTCCTTGGGTGGGAAAACAGGGGCTCTGATATTGAATGGAAGTAATGATTCTGGAATTTGCTACTTCATGTGATTCCCTCTGAGCCTTATTTTTCTTATCAGTAAAATTGATTATACCCCCATGGAATTATGGGGAAAGTTAAATGAGCTAAAAGGGGCCTGGCATTGAGAAGGCAGGAAATGAAAGTTCTTTTGCTGTGCCCCTGGAGCTAGTTATGTATGCCACATTTCCATGACAAAGATGAGGCAGGTGTGTGTGTGTGTGTGTGTGTGTGTGTGTGTGTGTGTGTGTGTGTGTGTGCGTGCAGCGGACTCCTTATCCTTCAGATTGGGTCTGGGACACCTAAGTTCTCATAGTACCAAAACTTTTACCTATACACTGCATTTTAATATGCCAAGCACAGTAGAAGTCAACAATAATTGTTATAACAAAGTTATGTGAATGTGCTCTCCCTCAAAATATTTTGGTTTTGCTCTTTTTGTTGTTTTAAGACAGGGGCTAGTCCAAACTGGCCTAAAACTCCAGCCCTTCTACCTCTGCTTCCTGAATGCTGGAAGTGTGACACACACGCATGTGCGCGCACACACACACACACACACATGCACATTTTCAAAAGCTCTTACTGTACTTGCCCTCCTTGTGCAGCTATGAAATGACATGAATGTGACGGCGTGAAGCAAGGCACTTAGCCTAGTCCTGATTGTGTAGTTTGAGGTGCAGCAACAAAACTTGCTTGAATTTCTTTTTCTTTCTTGCTGTTTCACAAATAGAATCTTTTCTGACAAAGATCTTAGCAATTGCAGCCTATGTTTTTTTTTTT
>JAQHUG010000205.1:2745178-2778938 GCA_028555095.1 Dicrostonyx torquatus | reverse complement strand
GCCCCAGCTGCTGTGAAGATGCATGAACAGGTTCAATCAGCCATACATTTGGAAAAATAAAACTTTATTAAATCAAAAAAAAAAAAGGCCTCAATATGTGGATTAAGGACTTTGACAGGGGATGGGCCCTGCATACTATTTAGGAGAGAGAGAGTTACACCAAGGTGATGTGGAAGCAGAGGCAGGAAGACCTTGAAGTGATGTGGCCACAAGCCAACGAGTCCCTCCTACCACCGGAAGCAAGGAATGGGTCCTTTCCATAGACCTGCCCAGGAGCAGATTTCATCTAAAATTGATGCTGAATTTCTAGCCTCTCAAACTTCAAACGGATGCATTCCTGTTTCCTCAGACTTCAGGCTTGTGTTCTTTTGTTACCATCCTTAGGAACCAACTCCAAGAAGCTCACCAGGTTCCTCCTAATCCTTTTCCAGTTGGGGCTTTCAGCAGAGTGCGTCACAGACCATTTAACATGGAAGGAAGTGGGTGTCCTTCAGCCTCCCAGACTGCCATAGGTTGTTCCCCATCCCCTAATTTTCTTGCTCTCTGGGATTCCCAAGTAGCCAGATAGTGGACTCCCTGGATGAGTTCTTTATTTTCTCCTGTTTTCCGTAGGTAGCCTTTCTAGGTGATGCTGTCCTGAACCGTCTTGCAGTCCCACTTGTTACGCGAAAAACCTTTCCTCAGCTCTATTTTTACTTTCCTAGAGCTCTCTCTTGTTGCTTTTTTAAAATAACTGCCGCCTCTTAATGGATACAATCACTTTTCTTATTTCTCTGAGGAGATTAATTACAGTTTTTCTACGTGTCTGATCACTATATTATTTTCCTCTTCAAAATCTCCATTAAAACATTCCCATTTGTTTTGGTGATTTCCTCAGGTATCTAGTGGCATTTGGCTGATCGTTCTTATGTAAGACTGCAACCCCAAAGTGCACTGGGAGGTGAGGAAGTGAGGGTTGGAGAAGGTTATAGGTGTGGACCTTGGTCTTTGCTCAGCTTCTGTCACTGTAACGACTTAGAAAAGCAGTGGTGAGCTTGAGAAGGGGTCTACTTCAGCTCGATCTTTCAGAAGTGGTCCACGGCCTGCGGGGCCTGATTGCAATGGGAACATGTGGAGGAGCAAACCAGCTGTCTCATGGCCAGGAAGGGAGACTGGGAGAGCAGGGTCTCCTTTGGAGGGCATCTCCCAGTGACCCAGAGGCCTTCCATTGGACCTCACCTCCCAGAGATTCTAGTGCAGTGGCTCTCAACCTCGGGGTTGAACAACCCTTTCACAAGGGTCACATATCAGATATCCTGCACATCAGATATTTGCATTACAATTTATAACAGTAGCAAAATTATAGTTATGAAGTAGCAATGAAAATAATTTTATAGTTGAGGTCACCACAACATGAGAAACTGTCTTAAAAGTTCCCAGCATTATGGAAAATTGAGAACATAGTGCCAGTCTGGGAATCAAGCCTTTAACACATAGGCCTTAGGGGACATAGAAGATCCAAGGGAGGAATCTTCTAGCTTGCTGCCTAAGAGTGAGCCTGCTTGGTGCTCTGTGTAACTGTGGAGCTGCTGTCTTCATCTCACTCCTTGGTGGCTGGAGTTGCAGCCTCTCCGGGGACTAAGCCTGCTTCCTAGCTTCAGAGAACATTGTGTCCAACAGCAGGAGAGTGGGTTCCCAGGACCAAGCTGTGTGCTCTGGCCCTGACATCCTAGCAGCATGCTCTGGCATGTGGCTCAACTTAAGTTGTCAGAATGTCTGTCTCTATAGCTCTAGACCCGGAAGCGACCATCATAGAGGGACTTGTGAGGGGTCAGAGAGTGACCAGAAAGGGCACTCAGAGGCCATAGGCACATCTGTGGAGGTTTGCTTTTACTGTCATTCCACTGGGGACTGGACCATCCCAGGCTGTGTAAGGGAGAGACATCTGAGTATTCTAAATCCCTCAAACTTCAGTTTGTCGGTGTTTATAGTCTTTCCCACCTTCTGAGTCTCTGGTACCTTGCTGGACTTTCCAGAGTCTCCAGATTCCCTTGCTGGGAGGAACTTGGCTTGTTCCTCCATCTTCTGAGTCATGACCCCAAGTCCACATGCTGTCCATCTTGTTGAGTGCAGCCTCTGTTGTCTGCTGTCACCAGCTGCTATCAAGCTGTCTCACTTTGTCTTTTGTGCTCCTTAGGAAGTCCCAAGGCAGGCATAATCCCAGCCCTTGAAAGTCTGAGACAGTAGGAGTATGAGGCCAGCCTTGGCTATTAGTGAGTTCTAGGCTAACCTGGACTACAAAGTAAGATGCTGCTTCAAAATTGAAGAAAGGAAGGAAGGAAGGAAAGAGAGCTGGGCGGTGGTGGTGCACGCCTTTAATCCCAGCATTTGGGAGTCAGAGGCAGGCGGATCTCTGTGAGTTCGAGGCCAGCCTGATCTATAAGAGCTAGTTCCAGGACAGGCTCCAAAGCAACACAGAGAAACCCTGTCTCGAAAAACCAAAAAAAAAAAAAAAAAAAGAAAGAAAAAAGAAACCAGTACTCATTGTCTGCCCATGGGCTCCTTTATTGCATCCTTGTTCCCTGCTGTGACTAGGACACTGGCTAGGAGATTTACTCCTGTTGTCCACCCCCCACCCCCACATCTGAGCCTCTTCCTCTGCCTGGCCTCCTTCTGCGGTCTCCTCTCTCTCCATTAATTTCTCCTCCCCCTCACTTGTCTCTTCAGGGCTAGTCTGTGATGTTGTTACCCCTAGATGCCTTCCTGCTGGCTCAGCCCAACTTTCCCAGTGGCCTCACACGCCACAGCCACAGCGTCACTGTTCATTTCTCTTTCTGCTGCCTCCCACTCACCTTCCCCAGCTGAACCAGTCCTAAATAGCTACATGCTCTGAAACCCGGCTGCAGCTGCAGCCTGCAGCAGGATGAGCAGGGCAAATTGTACTATTGAATGTGTTCCTCGCCCCAGTACTAGGGTCTGCAGAGGTCTGGCCACCTGTGGGGACTCTGGTTACTTTCCAGGATCATCACAACCAAGGACCAACTCTGGACTTAAAACTTAAAACAACTGAGATTTTGACTCTCCGATTTGAAAGCTAGAAGTCTGAAATCATGGTATCAACAGGGGCATGTCTGCCTGAAGGCCTTGGGTCTTTTCTGACCTTTTTCTGTCTCCTATGTTTGTCATTGATGCTTGACTTCCTAGGCTTGTAGACATCATTGTAGTCACATGGCCGATGCATCTTCATGTTATCTTCAATCTGTGCATCTCACTGTCCATGTGTCCCCATTTTATTTTATTTTGGTTTTTCAAGACAGGGTTTGTTTCTCTGTGGCTTTGGAGCCTGTCCTGGACCTAGCTCTTGATGTGTCCCCATTTTAGAAGAACACCAGGCATATATTGGGATAGGAATGCCATCCAATAATATTAGAGTTTTTTGGTAAAGACTCCATTTGTAGATGAATGAGGTCATACTCTGAAGTACAGGGGCAGGACTTTAAGGCATTTTTTTTGAAGGGACACAATTCAGTCTATGTGTCCTGAATGTACCAGGCCCTCAAGACTTCTGAGAGTCCTGCTTTTATCCAGTCAGGGCCTTTTACCTTCCATCTTAGACCACGAAAGAGGAGCATATGAAGGGAGATGAGGCAGACATGACTCTCTGGAAACACTGGGCCATCTGCCAACATCTGCTGTCCCCCGTGCCTTACTGCAGACATGATCCAGTGAGGTGCTTCTCAACACTCACCACAACCAGCCCTAAAACTTGCCTTTTTGTTGTTGTAGTTTTGGTTTTTTGAGACAGGGTTTCTCTGTGTAGCCTTGGCTGTCCTGGAACTTGCTCTATAAACCAGGCTGGCCTCAAACTCACAGAGAACCTCCTGCCTCTGCCTCCCAAAAGCTAGAATTAAAGGTATATGCCACCACTGCCCAGCTAAAATTTGCTTTTCTTAATTCCCACCTTTAGCTTGTGTCTGAGTCCATTTGAGTCACTTAAAAAAAAATGCCGCAGACCAGGGAGTTTATAAATAACACACGCTATTTCTCGTAGTCCGGAGGCTGGGAAGTCCGAGGTCAGGGTTTCAGCATGTGGATGTGGGGCAGAGACAAACAGCCTGTCTGCCAGGCGCTCTCTACTGCCTTGCCCTTTGTCCTGCTAGCAGCGCACTGGGCCTCAAACTCTATGGAGGAGACTTGTATGCACTGTGGGCTTGGGTATGCCATTCCCAAAGGAACTGAGCTTTGTTCATCTTTGGTAAATGCACCATAATATTTTTGAATGAGTTTTAACCACCACCGTATTTTGCAAGCTTACTGTGTGGCCTGGTTTATTCATTCCTTGATTCATTCATTCATCATTCATTCATTCATTCTTCATTGCCTGCCTCAGGCATACATTTAATTTTGGTGCCAGGCACTATGTACAATATTATGGAGAGAGTAGAGGGAAAGCTAAGCCAAGGATATTGTGCCCAAGGTGCTCACAGTGCCCAGTAAAAGGAGACAGATGGGTCAGCAAGTTGTTGTAATATTAAATGTACCTTGCTAAGGACGTAAGATTTGTCCTCAGGGAGATGGCCTCAGCAGGAGCTTGGTGGGTGAGAAGGAGATGGTTGAAGGGGGATGGCTGCCCAAGCAGGGCTGTCAGAGTCAGCTGGGGAGGTGGGGTATGTCAGAAGGCATTTCTATTCAGAGTCCCAAAGGATGTGGAGAAATCCGGCCAAGTGCCCTTTCCTGTTGGGGGTGGGGCGTGGGCAGCAGGTTGGTAGTAATGGCTTATTGCACCAGAGGGCAGTGTTTTTCTGGGACAGAACGGCCATCTCCCTGCCATCAGTGCCCTGGGACCTGTCCCTTGTCCTCTTCCTGCTGTTCTTCAGGCCCTTAAGATAACTTCTTGCCTCCTATCTCTGCATCTTTTTGCACAGATAGAAGCTCTGTGTAGCAGCAGATAGTCAGCTTCCTTCTCCTGTAGTATTTGAATGGGAGCTTGCTGAGCACTGTTGGACCACATAGCCCCTGGCGATTTTAAGTCCCACAGCTCTGCCCAGGGCTACTTAGAACCCTTGGGATTCAATATGCCATAATGTTTCAGTGTTTCACTGAAGCTCAGAGACACCCCCCCTCCACAGTGCCTTTAGACTGGGTGTCCCTCTTATGTCGTTCTGTCTTCTCTGTTACTTTGTCACCCCATACCCCTACCTTCCCTCCATTCCCTCTACCCAGAAACCACAGAGTCAAACTGTCCTTTCTGTGATGCTTTGATATCAGCTACTGTAGCCTAAAAAGCCAGACATGTTCTTGTTTCATTGTTCTATTTGGCTGCCAGTAAGTTCTAGAAGGAACATCCCAGGCCTACCACTTGACCACAGCACTGACAGGGCTGTTCTGCCCAGTTCCCCAGCCAGGCTGTTCTGTGGTGGAGCATATCTTATCTCTTTGGCAGCACAGTGGACATATTATATGGACCCAAACTGGCTGTCGTGGAATTCTGTGCTGCTTCTGGTTGTAGAAGGCAGCTTGCAAGGTACATTTTAGGTCGGAAGAAGTGGAGTTTCTAAGGACATTTGGTGATTTATTGGGCAAATTGAACCTGCCGTGGCATTTCTGTGACACATGACCACTGCCACTGTTGCTGGCTTTGGTGTTCAGTAGAGTGCTGAAGATGGCCCTGTGCTGTAAGTCAGGAGGTTTTTGTGTTTTTTGTTTTTGTATTTTTTTTAATCATAGGTTTTCTAGTTTGGTTGTTTTTGGTGTTTAAGAGAGCCTGTCTCCTGTGTTTTAGATGAAAGTCACAGCTCAGTTTCATAATTGGGACTTAATTGCTGCTCAGAGCTCCATCTCTGGAAGGAAGCATTAATGTTGGACTCAAACATGGCTGGTGTTAGTTAACCCTGAACTGCCTGACTAATGATTTGTGAAGGAGCCTCTTAAGGAGTGGCTTCCTGAGAATCACCTGCTGGCACTGGGAGATTGGCATTTGCTCGGCATTTTAGAATCCACACGAAAGCACAACAGACCTAGCGCCTGTGATGTCAGGACCTTCGACCTGCTTCACTCAGCATTTTGCTGTAGGCACCAGCTCCACGATCTTCTGTCTGGTTCATAGGTCCAGTGTTGGAGAAAACCGAGGCAGGAAGATGTAAAGTCTCCCATGTGTTGTCTTGAGAAGTGGCGAGAAAGAAGCAGGTGCGCCAGACGCTCCTTGCTTCTCTGTGGTTCAGTCTTGCTTGAGAGGAGTTATTTACATGTCCCCAGTGACAGTCACAGCAGTCTGATTGCCGTTTTTAATGCACAACCCGAGACAAAGGGTTCTGTCAGCCAGCATTTGCAGGAAATAGCAGACAGGCCTCTTCAGGCTATTGGCTCTCTAAAGAAGAATGTGTGGGGTGAAGGATCTTTGGGGACTAGTGGGTCACTTGTCCTTTTGCCGTGGGCAGGAAAAGAATTCTGCTTGTGTGTCACTCAAAGTAAGCAAGACCGTGTGATGTCTCCTGAGGCATGTTCCCTAGGCCAGTTGCTGTGCCTGTAAGATCGGAGAGCTTTCCTCCCATGTAGGAGGAAAGACATCCTTTCTGGATGCTTCAGGCTTAGTGCAAACTCCAGGTGCACTGGTGTCACTGAGTAGGAGGGCTTTCCCTTAGAGGATTTAAATCAGATTCTCAGTCACATTGTCAACCATGAGGAATTCATGGTAACCATCCAACCAAATACTCCCACAACAGGACACTGTGTGGGCTAAGTGGACTTCTTTTCTGTGCCATCATGTGGAGTGAGAGTGACAGGAGACACCTGGAACAGTACTGGCCTGAAGGGCTGTGTCTAGAAACTCCTTCTGATAGGTGCTATTGTGAAGAAAGACACTGGGATGCCAGGACTCAGGTCCCTGTTAGTGCCCGAAGCAGGAATTCTGGGGAACCTGGAGGACATCTCATGCCTCAGTGCCCACTCAAGGTCTTCTCATTACCCTAGGTTTTCTTCTTCTCTCCCACCTGACCCCCAAGCTTTATGGCATTCCCTGAGCTGTGCATAGGGTACTGTTCCTTCATCTTTGGGGGATGTGGTGAGGCCCAGGTTCAACTTGGTCAACCTTGTTAACTGCTCTCTGGGATCATCTCAGACCCTCAAACTCAGCACTCCAGTTAGCTGTCACATGGATGGGCCACTGTCCAGTAGATCCACCGCTGTCCTGCAGCAGGGTGTTTCTGGCTGATGATCCTGAAAGGTCCTGGTTATAGGCCTGTCAGGGTAGTGGGATTCTGTGAAGGAAATTCTGGATTAGCAATGGAGATGCTTCAGGAACAAGGTGGTGTGTTCTCTTATCTGTGTCGGCAAGCATTGTGTTGAACTAGAGGAGAGGCAGGTTGGAGCAGAAGTCTCCTGTAACTGTCCTTATAGTGAACCAACCTTCAGAGCAGTGGGACTCTCCATCATGCCCAGCACAGCCCCTCCCAAGCAACCCTCCTAGGCACTACTCTAACCTCTGGTTGATATTTTTGTGCCTTGAACTTCAAGTGGCAGTCCGTTCTAAGTCCATTCCGTAAGTCTGCAGCGGCTTGCTAGTCTTAGAATACTTAGAATACTTGTCTTGTAATCCCTCCCATCCCCGAGGGCCCAGGGAACAGGCTCCTCTACTTTCTTTCTGCACGGGACCAGTGTCCCGCCTCCCTAGCCCTGCCCTCCCAGGCAGCCAGTGGCTCATGATGGCCTCAGGAGGCGGCGCCCCTTCCCCTGATTTCAACCTTGGCTACAGCCCAGGCCTCCAGCAGCCTAGTGCTGAGGAACTTTGTATTCTGGGGCCAGTGACCTCAGGTAGAGCAGCTGCTGGCTGTGGGTCATCTACCAAGTCCTCTGTGCAGCAGGCTAGGTGCTTGGCCGGTGACCGTTCCCGAACAGGTGCAGCTCTACACATCTGACTCAAGTTCTGGGGTAGGTTCATACATGTGGTGAGCATGCTGTGTGTGTGTGTGTGTGTGTGTGTGTGTGTGTGTGTGTGTGTGTGTACAGTTCAGTCCTCCATCACTGGGGGTAGTAGAGAGTCAACCCTCCGGGAACTTGCCAGCTCCTCCGGTGACCAGCCTTTTGACACAAATCTAAAGAACTCTCTTTCTTTATCAGAAGAATGGGGAGCCTGTGTGGTGGAGAGAGGGGATAGAGCACCAAAATGTCCTGTTTACTCATAGGATGAGAGTTAGGTGCTCAAATGGTGGTAAGATCAAGCCCAGCAGGTGGGGGACAGACAGGGCCTCCCCAGAAATAGCATGAAACCTCCCTGGCAGTTTGAGAATCTTGGTGCCAACTGTAAGGGTGCTTGCCACTGATTGGACAGCTCCAGCTGGGCAGTAGGTGGGAAAACAAGTATGAAGGCTCATGACCGACTTTTGCTACCCACCAACCTCATTTTGCTACCAGGAAGTCCTTTTGACTTTCTCAGCAAAAGTCTGCCTTCTCTACCCCTCCTTCTTTCTACTTCTCGCCATGCAATCCAGCCTTGAACTTGAGGCTGTCCTATTGCCTCAAGAATTGGGATTACAAGTATAGTTTGTATTTAAAAATAAAATTACAGCCGGGCAGTGGTGGCGCACGCCTTTAATCCCAGCACTCAGGAGGCAGAGGCAGGCGGATCTTTGTGAGTTCGAGACCAGCCTGGTCTACAAGAGCTAGTTCCAGCGCAGGCTCCAAAGCCACAGAGAAACCCTATCTCGAAAAACAAAATAAATAAATAAATAAATAAATAAATAAATAAATAAATAAATAAATAAATAAAAATAAAATAAAAGAAAATTATTTTACATTTTTCTTTTATCTATTTTGGATAAGGAGTGGACCTGAATGCCATAGTATCTGTGGGGTTAAACTCAGCTCATCAGATTTGGCAACAAGCACTTTTACCAGCTGAGTTATCTTGCCACTCCATTTTCTCTCCTAACTATAAATAATACACCCAGCCTGGTCCTGAGCCAGCAGTAGTCTGACCTGTTGGTGGCCTGGAACTTACCCTAGAGTGGGCATCAAGATGAGTGATTGATAAGCCATACCTGTCCGAAGTGAAGCTTGACAAGTTAAAATGAACGAAAACTAATACTGAAGGAAATACTAATTCTTCAGTCAGAGAAAACTAAATAGAGGAGAAAGGTGTGTTAGAGGGTCGTGGGACCTGAGGGTCTCTTCCCAGAGCAGCCAACATTGTCCGACAGTCCGGGTTTAGGCTATGTGTTTGCAGAAATTTAAGACAGTTGCTGAAGGCTTCTCTCCTGTGCTGAATGACTAAACATAGCCAGGATCCACTGATCCCTTTGTTTGTTTTTAAACTGACTCATTGATGCATAAATTCCAGATGGCAGATTCTGACAGTAATCTTGCCACTGATGATCATTGTGTTTATATCCTTGTGCCCCTACAGGAAAGTCAGTTTTACTGGTAATAGGGTCGCTGCATTGCTTAGTCATTGTTCTGGAGTTGCGGGTTTTTGCAGCTTCCCATATTTATTTTCATTTCTAATGTAGCAATAAAAATAAGTATAGTTATTATTTTAGAAAATAATGTGCTCCCATTGGATAAAATATGGAGATTTCTGCATATGGAAATATATAGGTGTATAAAGGAGAAAATAAACACTGCATCCAATTAAGCCTATGGCAGTGAGGTGACCCACTGGCCTGGTATCAACAGTTGTCACGCTTTCTTCAGAAAAAACTTCATGAGATGGTATAGTTTACCTTTCATAAAAACACTTTCCATGCTGTGACCACCCATGCAAAGCCATCATTGATGGATTTGTAATGTCTGTCCAGGACTTCCAATTGGACTTTGAATCCCTTCTTGTGTGTTGTTGTAAATGGTGCTACTTCAAACACCTTCATACACACATCTCAGTCCCTGTTTCAGAATATGGATATTCTGGATTCTTGGAGTAGAAATAACCTAGCCAAGGAACAGGAGATTTATATTTTAGAAAGAATTTTAACTTTATATTTTGATATTTAATATATTTATATAGCATCTTGATCACTTCCATCCCAACTCCCTTCTCCTCTCACACCCGTGTGTTTGTAAGTACTGTAAAAGCTCTGTAATCTGAGCCCTTGGGATGCACGTGGATGCAGGAGGATTGTACAATAAATTCAAGTGACCCCGGGCTATATTATAACAAGACCTGATATCAAGAAATGAAGGAAACTAGCATTTCGTATTGTAGACCAGACTGACTTTGAACTTTTGATCTTTCTTTCTCAGGCTATGAAATACCAAGATCACTCATATCAGTGGGCCTGGCTTGAAGGCTCTTAATAGATTCAAACAGGGCTTCCAGGGTAACTGGTCCTGGGGGTGTAACCTGTGGACTTTCTCAATTAGAAATATTCTCTTTTATGAAGTTGTGAATTCATGGCAAGGGCAGCACCTTGCTGTATTTGGTAAGGGAAAGCCTCATGTGTTAGGCATTTGTTGCTGTCAGAGCTTCTCCTAGCCACTGACCAACAGCAAGACCAGGAAATAAACATCGGCACCCTACTGTGTAACTTGCAGAACCTGTTTAAACTTTGTCAGTGGTCCCTTTGTGCCCTTGTGCCCTTGTTGGCAGCAGAAGTCCAGGGTCCAGTCAGCGCCTAGTTGTCATTTCGGCTTCCTTTCATCTAAACTGATTCTGGAGTCCAGGAGTCCATGTCTCATATAACTTTTACACATTTGGGTTTTTGTTTTTGTTTTTTTCGAGGCAGGGTTTCTCTGTAGCTTTGGAGCCTGTCCTGGAACTAGCTCTTGTAGACCAGACTGGCCTTGAAGTCACAGAGATCCGCCTGCCTCTGCCTCCTGAGTGCTGGGATTGTTTTTTGAGATGGGTCTCTCACATAGTTCTGACCATCCTGGACCTGGATCTGTAGACCAGGCTAGCTTCAAACTCACAGAAAGCCGCCTGCCTCTGCTTCCTGAGTGATTAAAGGTGCCAAAATGCCACAATGATTGGCATCTTTCACATATTTGAAGCATTAATTTTGAAACATTAGTTTCACATATTTGAAGCAATAAAAATAGTTATTATCTTGAGAAAAATAGTGTGCCCCCTCCCATTGGACAAAATATGGGAATTAGGCTTTAGTTAAGCTTGGGTTGTGTATCTAAGGCAAGGCTCTGTAACAGCCTGGCTTCCATCTTGGTGGATAACTTTAGGGCCAGGCACTAATCATGTCAGTTTGGTGTTGGTGCTGGACCTTTCTTCATCTCTTAGTCAGTGAAGAGTTGGCCCAGTTTGTCCACACTGTGGTTAGCATTTGAATCCACCAACTCCTCTTTTCTCAATTCAGTTATCCATGACAAATTATACCCCAAAAATATTAAATGGAAAAATTTCAGAAGTAAACAAGTCATAAGTTTTAGATGGTATGCTGTTCTGGGTGTGTAATGAAATCTTGCTGCCTGCCACTTCCTCCCACCAAAATTGAGAATTATCCTTTGTACAGAGTGAAACTGCTTATGTCTGGGTAACCAGTATTTACTTTAGTGACCCCAAAACACAAGAGAAATGAGGCTGGCAGCTGAGGTTTGCCAGGAGGAAGCTATCTGCTTTGCTTCAGTGAAAAGGTGAAAGTTCCTGAGTTACTGAGGAGAAAAATAGATGCTGAGTTGCTAAGATCCACAGGAGAGACCCAAAAGAGATCACATAGCTCTGTTACAGCATTTGTTTTGTTTTGTTTTTTTAAGATTTATTTATTATGTATACAGTATTCTCAGTATGTATGCTGCAAGCCAGAAGAGGGCACCAGACCTCATTACAGATGGTTGTGAGCCACCATATGGTTGCTGGGAATTGAATTCAGGACCTTTGGAAGAGCAGGGAGTGCTCTTAACCACTGAGCTATCTCTGAAGCCCTGTTACAGCATTTGTTATGGTTCTATTTGATTATAATTGTAATTTCTAAGTTAAACTTTACCATGAAACATACATTTTTTTAAAAAAAAAACTATATTGTTGCAGCCAAACGTGGTAGTACATTCTTGTAATCCCAGTACTTGGGAGGTAGAGGCTTGAGGATCAGGAGTTTAAGGTCATCCTTGATTATTTATGGAGTTTGAGGCTAGCCTGGGCTACATGAAACTTAAAAAAAAAAAAGCCATAGTTGCCATAGTGTTCAGCACGTTCCAGATAAGATACGACTACAATAAGGTCAAGATAGAAGTTATTTTAGGCACGCCTTTAATCCCAGCACTCGGGAGGCAGAGGAAGACAGATCTTTGTGAGTTTGAGACCAGCCTGGTCTACAAGAGCTAGTTCCAGTGCAGGCTCCAAAGCCACAGAGAAATCCTGTCTCGAAAAACAAACAAACAAACAAACAAACAACAAAAAAACCAAACAAAAAAAAAGTTATTTTAGGATGACCGAAGCCTGGAGTCCAGCAAGGTGACCCCACACTTTTGAACCCTGAAATCCAGTGAGCTGGTCTCCCCACACACACACACTTTTGTGCAGGTAGCTGCTGCGTACTACCTGGGGCAGACACAGACTGAGGACTGTCTCAGAGCCATCTTATTCTGCCTCTCAGACATCATGGCTGACCCCATTTTCTCAGGGCATGAGCTCTGACGCAGGACTGACACTATCTATGTTCCTGGCCTTCCTCCTTGCTCTTGAGTAGCTGTCTCTTTGTTGGCTCTTCATCCTAGTTGAACCAAAAAGGACAGACCTGGCCCTTTTTGATTCTACAGCATCCTCAGCCTGAATTCATACGTTACCTGTCATCTTGGCACCAGGTTTGTCTTCCTTGCCCTTCCCTTGTCTATGAGCTTCCTTCCCTCCTAATGCTGCCTATACCTCTACAGTCTTCCTGTGTGGGTCCATCCACTAGACAAGCTTCTTTCATTCCTCAACTCAGTGGACTTCTTAGTGAGTGCTGCCGGCTATACCCTACATCCTTCCCTGACTCCAGCCTGATTCCACAGCCCCACCCTTAGTCAGAGGCTCAATGTCTCTCCTCAGCCTCTGGAATGGCCTATCCTTTGTTGTCCCCATCTCTGCCCTGCCAGAGTCTTTTCCAAATCCTTTTTGATCTGCTCATGGGCTGAAGGAGGCAGTAACCAGGATGTCAGTCCATGCCTTCAGCTTTACTTTACACACTGTTCTTTGCCCTCTGGCTCTTGTCCCTCCAGCTTGCTTCATTGTACCAAGCTTGTTCCCTCAGGGCCTTGGCAATTGCTGTTCTCACCTATTTCGGTGATAGGTAAGAAGGCACCTTTTTCCCTGGTCAGATTCCTGTGTCCCCTTCTCAGAGAATCATTCTGATATCTAGCTGCAGTAACCATCTTTCCCTAGGACATTCATAAACATGACCTTTGGGCACTTTGTCGTCACTTATTTGGTCAGAGATGTTCTTGTGTGTGCTTTCCTCTTTGCAGCAGGACCTCACAGAAGAGATCAGGCTTTCTGGGTTCAGTGGGTGGAGGTGGGCCTGCTGCCACCCTCCCGCTTCTTCTTCTGTGTAAGACTTACTTGCTCATGCCTTCTTTTCTGTTCTAGTTTCCCCTTTTGTATTGCTGGCTGTCCCTGTGACATCGTTGTTCTTGCAATGTTTGTTTTATTTATTGAGTTTGCTTTTATATTTTAAAAAAAGTGGCTAAGTCAAGCATTTTTACCTTTTACTCAGAACCGAATCATTCAGTTACAGAAAGGCCACAGTCTGAGTGGAGAGACCAGATGCAGACTTGGGTCCTGCTCCGTCTTTTCCTTCTTTACTGGACCTGGCTCTCTCTCCCTTCCCTCTTTTCCTTCTCCCCACCTCTGTAGCTTTCTTTTGAGGGAGTGGGTGTAAAATCACACTGTAGCTCAAGCCATCCTGGAACTCCTACATAGCCAAGGATAGCCTCAAACCCAGCAATCCTTCTGCCCTAGGTTCCTGAGTAGCTGGGATTACAGGGGTGAGCCACCATATCAAGCTGAATCTTTAACTTATAAAATGAGTGGTCAGCTATGAGACCTGTTTCATGGTATAGAAGTTTTCTTCAGTAGACAATGCCAGGTTTCCTGTCTCTGCCAGTACCCAGTTCGGTGGCTTTAAGTCCATTCACAGCCATTCCACCATCATCTACAAAGCTCTTTTCATGTTGCAGACCTGAAACTTTGTCCCAGTTAAATACAGCTCTCTCTCCTACCCTCAGGTGAGAACAGTCCCTCTCCCTCTTCTTCCTCATCCTGTCACACCACCATAACCATTCTAGGACCTACTGTCATTGGAATCCCAAGGCATGTGTCTCTGTGACCAGCCTCTTGACTTGCTTTTTGTGATTGTCATAAATATTTTACTTGATATCCCCCAGTAGAAGGAAGGTCCAGGCTTCTGTTTGAAGAAAGCTGTGTTTTAGCTGAGAGCCAAGGCCAGCTCCTGGGAGAGCAGGCTGACAGGATTAATACATGGAGAAAGCCCATATTGAATGTTGGTGGAGAATGAGCCTAGTGAGCCTACAGAGAGAGCATAGAGATGCACACTAGGCCTGCCTAGGCCACTTTGTAGCCTCTGAAATGTAAACACTGTACTAAGTAGGAGGCTGTTGAGCTGAGCTTAGCTGAGCTCCACTGGGTTGACTTTGCTTGCCCTCCAGAGCTCCACCACAAATGGAACTAGAGTTGGCACTGTCTTTTTTGTGGTCTCCTGAGGATTGAGATTCCTCTCTCTTTTGTGATTTGGGGTGCTCAGTGCCTAGCCTGCTCTAACCTGAACTCTGATTGCCTTTCCTTAGATGCTGAAGTTCCAAACAGTTCGAGGGGGCCTGAGGCTCCTGGGTGTCCGCCGCTCTTCCACTGCCCCTGTTGCCTCCCCAAATGTACGGCGCCTGGAGTACAAGCCCATTAAGAAAGTCATGGTGGCCAACAGAGGTGAGCACTACTAGTACTCAGGGCTTGGGATCAGCCTAGCCTGGTCTCCTCATCACTCTGTGCTGCCTGTCTCCTTTGTGTGAGAAACCCAGGAGTCTAACTGCTCACCCTGCTTCTCCTAGGTGAGATTGCCATCCGAGTGTTTCGTGCCTGCACAGAGCTGGGCATCCGCACAGTGGCCGTCTACTCGGAGCAGGACACAGGCCAGATGCATCGGCAGAAAGCTGATGAAGCCTACCTTATTGGCCGTGGCCTGGCGCCTGTGCAGGCCTACCTGCACATCCCAGATATCATCAAAGTGGCCAAGGTAGAATCACCTTGACCTCTGAGATGCCAGGGTCTCCTGACGCTGAGCAAGATTCTGTGCTGTGCCCTGTACTCACACCTACCAGCAGGATGTGTAGGGGTTGAGGTGCAGCCCAGCACAGCAGGCAAAGTAGAAATATGAAGGCACACAGTGTTTCTTCTGCCACTTACAGGAGAATGGTGTCGATGCTGTGCACCCGGGATATGGGTTTCTTTCAGAGAGAGCAGACTTTGCTCAGGCCTGCCAGGATGCTGGAGTCCGGTTCATTGGGCCAAGTCCAGAGGTAGTCCGCAAGATGGGAGACAAAGTGGAGGCCCGGGCCATTGCCATCGCTGCAGGTAACACTCAGCTCCCCCTAGGCTAGTAGACAAGGACCAGTGTGAGAGTGTGCTTCTCTGACAAGATGTAGTAGAGATGTAGTCTGCTACAGAGACCCCTCATCCCCTCCCAACAGGTGTCCCAGTGGTCCCTGGCACTGATGCCCCCATCAACTCCCTGCATGAGGCTCATGAGTTCTCCAACACCTATGGCTTCCCTATTATCTTCAAGGCTGCCTATGGAGGTGGGGGCCGTGGCATGAGGGTTGTGCACAGCTATGAGGTGAGCATGGTAGCACATATGCTGAGGGCTGGGTGCCAGGCAGGCATCCTCTGCGATGGGCTCTAGGAAGTGTGCAGAGGTGGTCCCATGTCTGCTTGGCCTTGCCTGCCCTTCTAGGAGCTGGAGGAGAATTACACCCGCGCCTACTCTGAGGCCTTGGCAGCCTTTGGGAACGGGGCACTGTTTGTGGAGAAGTTTATTGAGAAACCACGGCACATTGAGGTGCAGATCCTGGGTGAGTGGGGGTTGTGTGAATAGGAGGAACCTAGATCTCCCTGGTTTACAGCAGCATCCTTTGGGACAGTCTTACCAGGGATCAGCCCCTGGAAAGGGGCCTTGGGGCAAAGCAGGTAGCATGTAGGAGGAGGCACTTGGATTCTAGGAAAGGCTGAATTCAGTTTCTTGTATGCTCAGGGGACCAGTATGGGAACATCCTGCACTTGTATGAGCGTGACTGCTCCATCCAGCGGCGGCATCAGAAGGTGGTAGAGATTGCTCCTGCTGCCCATCTGGACCCTCAACTTCGCTCACGTCTCACCAGTGACTCTGTCAAACTTGCCAAGCAGGTGAGGACATGTTCCTTGGGACATGAGCCCATTTTTGCAAACTTTCTTGGTACCTCTGCCCAGATTTTCTCATTGCTTAGGGGTACAGGCATTCCCTGTTGAAGGAAGGAGGAAGGCCCTGCAGGGAGGAGAAGGGTGCAGATATTGAGACTGGAAGCAGTGCTTATCATCCTCAGTGACAGTAGAGGTGTTTGGCCTCAAGGGAAGGTGTATTGGCCATTCCTTCTACTTTTGCTATACAGACAAGATTTTCTGTGGGACCAGCTTACCCTGGTCACTGTAAAGAGAATGGAGAATCCTCAGATTCTGGCAGAGTTATGGCATGTCCTCATCATTGGCTCCTAATCTTTGCTGCAGCATAACCCGTTCCCTCACCAAGGTGTCTCTGCTAGTCTCTGCTTGGCTGGTAGAGTGGGTTCTGAGGTGGGAGCTGTGTCCATAGTCTGTCCTGGGAACACCAGCCATAGCAGCAGGGTACCACCTACACATACCCCCTTGGACTGCCCCGGGTTTGAGCCCTATGGCATCCAGTTGCAGGCATCCAGGGCTTAGGGCAGTGGGAACAGAGTGGTTCTGAGACGAGGCTCAGCAATGTGAGCAGAGGCACTGTCGAGTTCTGGTAGAGCAAGGGTTGCCTCAGAGGAGCAGGGTGAGGACCTTAGCTTTGCTCTGTTTTTTTTCGCTAATGCCATTAACCATACCAGTTCAGACTCTGGGGGAATGGATGTGTTATTCTGGAAGGACCAGATGAGAGTAGGCTTGCAGCCTGAGTTAGCATCACCATTGCTAGTTCTCAAGTGGCATCACTTGGGGTGATGGCCAGAGTGAGGACACTGGTCAGAGATGACAATAGAGCAGCACAGGAAGAAGCTTCCTGAAAACTCTTCTGTAGGGGAGAAGTGGGCTGGGAGGCCCAGGACTGCAGGTCTGAGGGAGGAGACAACTTCAAAAGCAACAGTGAAGGTCTAGGGTGGGTCAGGGAATGTCTGCACCCAGACTTGCTGGGTGTGGCCTGGCCTTAGTAGCTTCCAGTGGATCTTTGTGGGGTGGAGGTATAAGCTGGGTCCTGGGTGCTGGCCACTACAGGGGAGCTTATGGTAGGTGGCTGGATTGCCACCAGCTGTTCTGTTCCAGAACCTGTGTGGTGGGCAGGCTTGGGGAACTCAGCCCTGATCTTGGGAACCTCTTCTTACTGGCCAACCCTGCAGGTGGGATATGAGAATGCGGGCACCGTGGAGTTCCTGGTGGACAAGCATGGCAAGCACTACTTCATCGAGGTCAATTCCCGCCTGCAGGTGGAGCACACAGTCACTGAGGAGATCACAGAGTGAGCACAGGGTACAGGACAGGCAGGGTGGGAAAGGGGCTCCTGGAGGAGCAGCCAAGGCTTGCTTGCTGTCACTTTAGTGGACTTAGGGACTTCACTGAAAGAATTCTTATGAGGGTTTTACATAGTTATTGAAAAAAAAAAACCTAACATAAAATAAAAATTCACCCCTCACAGTGAGGATGCCAGGTGCTGCCACGTACTCCATGGGGGGCCCACCTGGCTGTACTAAGGGAATCATGACCCCATTTTTCAGATGAATGAACCAAGGCTCAACGAATTTAAGAGAATTACACAAATCCACACAGTGGGCTCAGTCTCTCCAGCCTTGTCTCCAGCTTTGTGACAGTCCTTATGGCTAGGCAGAGTCTTTAGGTACCTTTTCATCTTTGTTTATTATATGATTTTATGCCAGTTAGATATTTATATATACTTAAATTTTTGAGATTTATTTTTCTTTTATGTGTATGAATGTGCGCCTCAATGTGTCTGTGTACCATGTGTGTGCAGTGCCCATGGAATCCAGAAGAGGGTATAGATCCCTCAGCATTGGAATTACTGATAGTTGTGAGTGCCATATATATGCTGGGAATTCAACTCAGGCCCTCGGGAAGAGCAGCCAGTCCGCTTAATTGCTGAGTCATCTCTCCAGCCTCTTAGATGATTTTAAAAAAGATTTACATATTTTTATATGTATAAGTGTTCACCTACATGTATGTATGTATGTTCACCACAAGTGTGCCATATGTTCACAGAGACTAGCAGAGGGTGTCTGGTACCCCAGAACCAAAATTACAGAGGGTTGTGAGCTGCTATGTGGGTGCTGGGAACCGAACCCTTATCCTCAGCAAGAGCAGCCAGTGTTCTTAGCCATATTTCCAGTCCCTAGTATTTTTATTCTCCTTTAACCTGGTCTATATCATGATTCCCAGGACAGCCAGGGCTATGTAGAGGAGACTATATCTCAAAACAAAACAAAACAAAATGACAGTAACAAAAAAATTGCTATTTTGTTGAAGACATCCCCAGGATCATTATTCTTCATGAGTACTTTTAGTGGCCGTAAACTGTTTCACCATCTGTATATATAATAATTCTGTTATCTTGCTTTCTGTTGGACAGTGTACTGTTCTGGCTTTTGTGGTTCAGGGTATGTCTATTAACATCTGTCTAAATGTGAGCCATGGCTTCCTAGACAATTTGTATTAGAGTACTCTCTCACAAGTTTGGGTACAGACTTAGAAAATCTACTTATTTTTATAACCTGTGAAAATAGCTTTCATTATTCCCAGATACATATTTTGAGCCATTTAAGAATTAATCTTTGGCCAGGCGGTGGTGGCGCACGCCTTTAATCCCAGCACTCAGGAGGCAGAGGCAGGCGGATCTTTGTGAGTTCGAGACCAGCCTGTCTTCTACAAAAGCTAGTTCCAGCGCAGGCTCCAAAGCTACAGAGAAACCCTGTCTCGAAAAACCAAAAAAAAAAAAACAAAGAATTAATCTTTGGCATCAGACTAGTCCACCGTACCATGGAACATTCCTGATCCAATTTTCTCCTTGGCCCCACCCAAGACTAATGCTGATGCTGCCCATTGGCTGCCTTTGCCTACTACATATCCAGAAGCCCACAGACTCCTGGCTCCTTAGGGTCAGAGCTGGAGTGACAGTGGTACTCCAGCCATGTTCCCTGGTCTATGCCTTGGTGCTGCTCTGCCAAAGATTTGCTTGCCCAGGTGTCAGGGTCTCCAGGTCCTGATTCATGTGTAGGCTGTGCTAGCTGTGGCTACTCTAACCCTCAAGATCCTTTGATGGGGAAATACCACCATGGAGACCTAACATGCAAGCAGGGTCAGTGGCCTGCAGGGAGGGTGCCATGGTGACCATCACTACTACTCTGCTTTTATCAGTGACATGGAGTACAGAGGACAGTCTACCACTAGAGTACTGGCCATGAGTCCCAGAAACAATATATTAAACCTGGAGGGTCTGTGTTAACAGCTTTTTGCCTTGATTTGATACCATTCTTAAGAGTGGCTATTGCTCAGGCTAGGGTCACACAACCATGTAGATATGGAGAACCTTCTGCTCTGCATGTGCCTGGGGAACAGTGTCCTGATCATGTCTACCTTTGCAGGTCTCCAACTGACGTAGTTCCCTAGTTTTGTTTGTTTCGTTTTTCGTTCTGTTGTGCTTTATTTATTTATTTTAAAATGGGATCTCCTGAGGCCCAAATTGGTCTCGAGTTTGTTATGTAGCCAAGGGTGACCTTGGACTTCTAATCTTCCTGCCTCTACCCATCAATGCTGAGATCACAGACCTACCAACATCCCTGGCCTTGGGATTCTGATTTTGCAGCCTGCCCTCCCTGCATTCACAGAGTAAACCCCATGCTCCCAGAGTGGGTGTCCACTGTGACTGTGACCTCGGCCTATACTTCCAGTCTTGGTGTCACAGAGCAAGCAGGAGTTTACAGACCTTAGGGCAAGGGCAGGCGGAGGACAAGCTACTGGAAGAGGCCATCAGGAGGGTTGAAGGCAGGTAGATATCTGTCTTCTGGAAGCTTCTTAGGGAACTGTTTTCTCCCAGTGCCCTGGGGCAAGCAGGGCAGGCTGTAGGACCACCAGACAGAGGACCCTAGGCCTCTGAGCTAAGAGGAGGGTGCAGCAGCATTGGCCTGTGTGGGTCATAGAACCTCTCCTTCCTGTTTCACCTCATTACCTTCTCATTTGCAGTGTGGACCTGGTCCATGCTCAGATTCACGTGTCTGAGGGCCGGAGCCTGCCTGACCTGGGCCTGCGGCAGGAGAACATCCGCATCAATGGTTGTGCCATTCAGTGTCGAGTAACCACGGAGGACCCTGCACGCAGCTTCCAGCCCGACACTGGGCGCATTGAGGTAGGTGCCGTATCAAAAGTGTGACACCAGCTCCAGCCTGGGCCAAGATTCTTCACAGCCTCTCCATGGTGCCTAGGTTGTCACCCAGGAGTCCAGGTGCAGCTGCTTAGAGAACATGGGAGCCCAGTACTGTCCTAGAGTAAGGAAAGAGCATTCCACAGAAAGCTAGCAGAAAACCAACAGATCACCTGGGAATAGGGGCAGACCAGCTAGGACAGTTATGGGCCCCCATATGTGAAGCTTTGTCCCTGGTGCCCTGCTGGTCTCTACTCTGCCTTCTGTTAGGGATGAGTGGTGATTGGCAAGTTAAGACCTTGTGGGGAGCAGAGGATTGTGGTCTCTGGTAGCACGAGTCAAGCAGAAGGCAGCCCCTTGGATGTAAGCAAGAGTTCTTCAGAGGGCAGCACTGAGGGCTGAGAAGTTCACCTCAGCTCATTAGGGTTGGCACCTTTGAGCTAAGCTGCCTGTCCCTTGCATTCCTTTGTTGTGGCTCCAGCCTGCTCCCTCCCCATGCATGTTGGCAGCATTGCCTACTGGTCAGGGGATGCAGGGCATCAGAGGCACTCAGGGCTGGCACTGGTGTCCAGGGTACAGGTGCAGCAGCGATGAGCATGAACCAGACTCTGGAACTGCAAAAATGTTCAAAAGTAGCATGAGTGAGAAATATGGACGGGACGGGGTTATGATGACATTGAGAGCCCAGGGTCCCCATAGATGACCACTACTAGCGTTCCTTTTTGAGTTCCTAGGTACGGCAGCCTTGGGCTAGCTAGTGCTGCCTCATAGCCTTGGTGGGAAGGGGCAGCTGATGGCCTGGGGCTCAGACGCTAGCTCCTGGGCTCTGCTGTTTCTCTTCACCTCGGTGGCCAGGGCCTGACTTTAGAGTCGGTCACCACAAGGTATTTTTAGTTGGTGGTTCCTGCACACAGCTGAGTGTCCACCCTTAAATACTGCATGAAGTAGTTCTTTATTGAACACAGCTTGTGCCCTTAGCAGCTGAAAGGTGATACTGAGGGTGTTCCCTAGCCAGTCCCCCTGGCCTCTCTCCCTTGATTTCTCTGTGAACCTCAGCTCCCTCACCTGCCCAATGTCTATCTTGAGCACTCACCTGTGTGTGCAAGTATGGGTACCCCAGATAGCCCAGCTCCATCTTTGTCTGCCATTTCCCCTCTACTTGCCTCTTGTGTTTCCTGGATGAACTGGGTGTGCCATCTCCTTGTCTCCTTCCTTCTTCTCGGCTCTTTCTCCCACTCTCCCCTTCAGGAAGAGGGAGTGTGAGTAGATACTAAGTCCTTTCCCTTCCTCTCTTGTTAAAAGCAAAGCAAAACAAAAAAATGCCAACAAAAACAAAACAGCCAGGCGGTAATGGCACACACCTTTAATCCCAGTATTCTGTGAGTTTGAGGCCAGCCTGGTCTAGAGTGAGTTTCAAGATAGGCTCCAAAGCCACACAGAGAAACCCTGTCTTAAAAAAAAAAAAAAAAAAAAAGCCTGAGTGTGGTGGTACACACCTGTGACTTCAGCACTCAGCAGGCTGAGGCAGGAGAGTCATGAGTTCAAGGCCAGCCTAGGCTGCATTGTAAGTTCAGGCTGGTCTGAGCTACAGAGTGGTATTTCAAAACCTGGAAGGAAAAGCCTTCTTTGGTCAGTCTGCCTGTCTCCTTATCTTGCTTGTGGTCCTATGGTTTGTGTGCTTCTGTCTGTCCCAGGGCTGTTTTGTCAGGGTCTGCTTTAGCTGCTTCATCCCCAGTGAGAAACTGATAGTGCATATTGCTTGCTGCTCCTGGAATGATGGTAGTCACAGAATGGGTCTGCAAGGAGGTAGGATGAGGCCAGGCAGGAGGTAGAAGGTCGGTGGGATCTGGCCCCTTCCCACCTAGGCTGCTGCCTGGGCTGTGCCTAGGAGCCTTGCCAGGCACTTCCTCCCCTACCCCCTCCTTGTTGCAGCACAAGAGTGAATTCATGGGACTCAGAAGGGCTATAGTTTGGGTCTACTGGTAGAAGTAGGAACTTGACTGATCAGTGATGGGCTACCTGGGTACCCTTGAACTCAGCCCTCCAGAGGTCATGCTGGGAGCCCAGTTTACCCCCAGTTTCCATCCCAGCCGTTGACTTGGTTTTCCTTCTGGCGACAGGTTTTCCGGAGTGGTGAGGGCATGGGCATCCGCCTGGACAATGCCTCTGCCTTCCAGGGGGCTGTCATATCACCCCACTATGACTCTCTGCTTGTCAAAGTCATTGCTCACGGCAAAGACCACCCCACAGCTGCCACCAAGATGAGCAGAGCCCTGGCTGAGTTCCGTGTCCGAGGTGTAAAGGTGAGAGGTGCCTTCCGCTGGCTGCCTTTGGCCACAGTGGGTTCATGTGGTCATGTACTAACAAGGGGCAGGTGTGTTGCCTTGCTTTACTGAGGTGGCTCTTAGCCTCAGTGGCACAGTAATCTCTTCTAGCTGTTCTCAGAGTGCTGGTGCCAGGACCAGCACTGGGTCTCCGTCTAAGTCTGGATCCCTGAGCAAGCTCTAGCCCTGACAGATGAGGTCAGACCCTCTGCCAGTTCCCAGCTCTCCTGGCCTGGCATCTGGAGGGACAGGGCTCTGGCCACAGTGGCTACCTGACAGCAAGGGCCTCCTGGTGCCCATTACTTCCTTGTGGGCTCTATTTGTAACTAGTTTCTGCAGCTAGAGACAAATTCATAGCTGAGAAATGTTATGGCCTTTGAAGCCAGCACCTGCTCACGTATCCTGTGGGGCACCCTTGGGCATGGGCTTAAACCCCCAGCCCCTATTGAGTTCCTCCCTCCTCTTCTAGAAGCTCCATTGGGTGCTCTGGCCATGTAGGCAGTCCTGGGTGCTGGCCTCCTCCTATTATTTGTGACCTCTTCCAGCCCTTGCTTGCTGTTCAAGCTTGGTGGCTCATGGGCCCACTGTGACAGTGTTGTCCCTGTAGTGGCCAGTCATTTTTCTCACTGTTTATAGGCCCTGTCAGTGACAGTGGGCTCAAAGACCTTTTTGAAAATCTTGTGGGGGAAAGGGATGTTTTGAGCCTGCCCTGTGGGGTGGGGCAGAGCAGCCTGTCTCCCACAGCCCATCTTGAGAGGGGTCAGTGCTTTCTAGATGCTAGGATCTGCATTCTGTTCAGAGCTCACAGGCTCTGTTGAAGTCCCTGTCACCCTGAGGGCAGAGGTATGCTGTAAAGTTAGCTCCCTACATCCTGGATTCACTGCCTCATGTTCTCGGGCCTGTCTCTCCTGTGGCTAACCAGGGATGAGAAGGGTCTTGGGGTATATATTGTACTGTCCCCAGGTTTGAGGTTGTGCCCTGATGATACCTCTGCTTATTTTTTCTACCCTTTATGCCAGGTACCCTGAGCCACACAACCTTACCCACCTGTCCTATACCCAGTGGGCTCAAGATCCCAGCATCCTCTTCCAAGGGTGAGAACAGGGACAGCAGGGTCCATGACCACAGGAACAGCAGCAGGATCTGGGGCCTGTGTCTGTCCCTTCCTGCCTACACCCTACCTTATGTCTGCCCTCTCTCTCCTACGTCTCCCATCTCTTTCTCAAGGGCCTTAAATTAGTATTTCTGTAGGTCCTGCCCAGGTTGTTTTGGTGCCAGGAGACTGGGTGTGTGTAAGCTTGGCTGCACACCGTGGACACACGGTAGAATGCTCCTCAGGCTGCATGGCAAGTCTGGGATGCCAGTGTCTACTGCACTTTCATTAAGAACAGGTGCCCACCCATGCAGGACCCACCCACGGGTGTGTAGGGCCAAAGCAGCTCACTTTCAACAGGCTGTGTGGCCCAGCCAGGCACCACCCCACCCAGCACACCAAAGCCAGCTTTCAAGGGAAGCCCAGCATACAGCTGTGAATCTTACAGCAGCTGGGTGGTGCCATCTGACACAGGACCTTCCCGTCAGTTCTGGGCTCATGCCTGCCTTCAGGCAGGGTTAGTGGATAGCAGCTTTTGTCTACTGCCCTGGGCTTCCCACCTCTGCTGGGCCTGGCAGCTTTAGCCGTGACATCTGTACTAGACTGTGTGCCTCTAAAAGCCTCCCTCCCAGGGACCAAGCAGAATGAGAGCAAAGACCTACACCGAAGTGTCCCCAACAATTTTATTATAAATTGAAACAAGACTCCCTCTTGGTGGCTGCAGCCCCTGCCTTGGTGGCTCTGAGCACCTGTTGGTGGGACCTGTCCCTTTAGTCTGGAGGCCAAAACCAAGGAAAGGGCTTGCTGTCCCACCAAGTACTTGGGGAGCCTGAGGTACTGAGGATAAAAAGCAGAGTGGGGCCCAGGGCCGTGCTGCCCACCCAGGCTGGGTGCTGCCACCTAGGCCCAACAGTGGCACTGCTCCTTCCTCAGGGCACAAGAGGCTGCCCTTCCTGTCACACCACGCTCTCCTCCAGCCGCTCTGTACTGCCCCCCACACCCCGGCACCCAGCTCCCAGCAGCCCCCCATGCACAGAGTGGCTCCGCCGGGCCCAGGCTCCTCCCAGGCGCCTAGCATACCCGTAGCACCCACCAGTGTCTCCCAGGTCCAGTGAACAGCTGCGCTGGGGACGGGGTGGAGGGCTCCGTGGTGGGTGGCTCTTGGGCATGGGGCTGGTGCCACCATTGGTCTGGGATTGGACATGGCTGAGTTTGAGTGGGAGGCGGCCATTCCCAGCTCCCCGGCCCCGAACCAGCAAGGCCACAGTGAAGACCAATAAGGCAGCCACTAGGACCCCCCCCACTGCCACAGTCAGGGTCCCGCCCAATACATGGGCCTGTAGGGCATGGCACAGGGGTGTGGCTGGTAGCGTAGAGAAGTGGGCACAGCCCAGCAGTCTGGTGGCTGTGAGGTCGGAAGGCCCAGCAGCAGGTGACAGGGCCAGCAGGCAGAGGTCGTAGTCAGCACCAGGAACCAGGTGCTTCAGCAGGAAGTGGTGGCTGGAGGCTGGTACGATCCTGCAGGCAAGGGCAGGTGGTCAGAGCCCCAGGGTGGGGTACAGCCCCATTCCCATTTTTCATGTTTTCCCTAGACAGCCCCTCAGGCCTGTAAGACTCTGTCAACCCCAGTGCTGTGCTCCCTCAAGAAGGCAGAATGATGACAAGCATCTGTGTCAGGGCACAGATGGGTGTGTGCACTGAATAGGCCACAGGCAATAGGAGTTGGGGCGGGGTAGCACCAAGCAGAGACTGAAATACCCTAGGGTGGGGGGCAGGTGCTTCAGCAGATACCCAAGCTGCTATTACTGATGGTCAGGAAGGCTGGTGCGTACACAGCATACCTGAGATCCCCTTATAAGCAGCTGCCCCCTTTCTCTGCCCCAGGCAGCAGGCCCAGCCATGCTCCAAGAGTTTAGAAGTGGAGGAGGAGGCCTGGAGGGGCAACAGGCAGGACTTGGGGGATAGAGGGTCAGCAGGGAGGCACTGTGAACAAAACAGGCTGAAGGGCATGTGCAGGCCCATCCTCACCGGTAGATGAGGGTCTCATCCTCGCTGCTGTTGTACTGGATTTGGAACATCCACACTGGGTCAGCTGGCCGCCCTGGGCCCCAGCTCACCAGGCCAGAGGTGGCAGTCACCTCCGTCACTTGCACGACTGGCTCAGACTCTAAAGTCCCTTCACCTTCGGCAGCAGTTCTAGCAGAAGCAGCAATGTCCGAGGGCCCGGGACGGCCTCCCTCAGCACTGGTGTTTCCACCATGGGGCAAGGCCAACACCCGGAGCTCTACTCGAGCTGTGGCCTCACCAGCAGGGTTAGTGGCAATGCATGTATAGGCTCCTGCATCTCCTGCACCTGTCACCCCAATCTCTAGGGTCCCATTGGGGAAAGCCCAGGCTCGAGAGGAATTGCCAACCAGCCGGTCATCAGGGCCAACCCAGTGCATGGTGGGCACAGGATCACCAAGGGCCCTACATCGTAGAGTGGCCCGCTGGCCCTCTAGGACCCACAGGCGCTGTGTGTGGCGGGCAATCAGTGGAGGCTCACAGGAGAACTCTCCCTCAGGCACTGCCCAGAAGTAGCGGCCTGCCAGGGTTGGTGGAGAAGCGCAGGTTTCCAGGTCATCAGGCCGGGCCAGCCGCCGCAGCCACAGCAGCTCACAGTTGCAGTGCAGTGGGTTCCCGCTGAAGCTCAGCACAAGGGGGGAAGGGGAGGCCTCAGCATCCCGACCTCGGGAGAAGAGTGGATCAGGCGCCAGTGTGGCCAGGCGGTTGGAGGTGAGGTCAAGGCGGGAGAGCTGGCTAAGCTGGGCAAAGACACCTGGGGGTAGTGCATCGATGAGGTTATGGTCCAGGTTAAGGGTATGCAGGGCAGGCATGGCACCTATGCCAGCCCAGGGAACCTGCCGGAGATTGTTATAGGACACATCCAGGTCCTCCAGGCTGTCGAGGAAGTCATCAAAGGCCCCTGGCGCAATGCGGCCTAGCTGATTGCCACTGAGAATGAGGTGCTGCAGGTTAACAGGTCCCCGAAGGCTGCTGCTGCCCAGCTCCACCAGCCTGTTGCCATCCAGGTGCAATGAGCGCAGGCTCTCCAGGTCCCCAAAGGAGCGGGCCCCGATGCGGGTGATGGCATTTCGAGACAATGTTAAGTCCACCAGCCCAGTCATGTTGCGGAAGTCAGGTGGTCCCAAGGCCTGGATGAAGTTGTCAGCCAGGCGCAGTTCAACTGTGCGCCGGTCCACGTTGGGTGGCACAAACAGCAGGCCTCGGTGGGCACAAAGGGTGCTGAGCGACTCCGACAGGTTCTGGCACACGCAGGGCAGCGGGCAAGCGGCAGCTCCACTGGCCAGCAGCAGCAATAGGAGCGGCGGGGCCATGGTGAGCGCCCTGTGGGAAGGGGCCGCAGCCCCAGGCACAGGTGGGGTTAAGGCAAGTGCCCACTTGTGCCTAGGGCACGATCCCAGGAACCAGTTTCCAGAGTCTGGGCTAGGAAGGGTTGGGTAAGAGGCTCAAGGAGGACCCCAGGGAGAAAAGATGGTCGGGGCTGCTTGCTCAGGCCCCCCAGAGTAAAGGTCACATTTCCCAAGCAGTTGAAGAGAGTCCAGGTACCAGGGACAAGGTGAGGCATGAGGCAGGAAGTGGAGGAGGGCCAAGAGCAGGGAGGGTCCGGGAACTTCCTTTAGGCATCCTCGGAATGGCCAGCCCCCTCCCCCCCCTCCGCGCCTTCCCCTTCGTGGCTGAGGACTGCGTCCCCCCCAAATCCCAGGCGTGGACTGTGGCTCCTCCCCGGGCCGGCCACCCGCTGTACCCTGCCCAGGCGGGGGAGGGAGGCTCACCTGGTGTCCGTCGCTCAGGGGGCGCGGGCCGGCCTCCCCGCGGGCCCAGCCGGCCTCTGCCGACTCCAGGCCGCTCTCTCGCCTGGGGGAGGCCCAGCCCGCCAGCCGCGCGCCCTCCGGCCCATGGCGCTTGGGCCCTTGGCCCCGGCTCTCTCGGCTCCCAACACCTTTTCTCAGTGCCGTTCGCGGCGGCGACAGGCAGGCGGGTGCGCGCGGGCGGACACGCGCGCCGCGGACACGCACGTGGAGGGCGGACCGGGAGGGGCACGGGATCCACCCGGGCCTTAGCCCGGCTCCCGAGGTCACTTGGACACGCGGCCACTGCAGCGCCCACGGGTGGCACCCAGTTACGCCCGAGGCTCGGCCAGGCCCGCTGCGCTGCCCATCAGCGCTGCCGCAGCTCACTCACCCTGGCACGGGCGCGCGCCCCTGGCCACCCTGTAGCCCAAGCATCCTGCACTGCTCAGGCAGGCGCCGCGGCTCTGCAGACAACCAGACAAAGCGCCAGTTCGCCGGCCCCTTCACAATCTCCCGGAGACGGGATCTTTGTCACATGTCTCTGGGCACCCTCCCCAAAACGCCCACATATGCCCACACACCCACACGTCCCCGCACCCACAGGCAGGGCCGGGCGCAAACCCGCACAGTTGCTGGGACCCTCGCGTTCACAGACACACACTGAAGGTCACAACCGTTCTGCATCACCGAGTCACGTGAAGGATGCCCCCCCACAGGCCCGGGCCCTGGGGGCTCGGGTGGCGTCCCCAGCAGGGCTTCTGCGGGTGGGGCCTGAGAGCTCGGCCACGGGACCCGCGTCGCGCCCCGCCCCACCGCGCCCCTCCCTCCTCTGCTCAGTCCCCCTCCCGTCCTGCCCAGCGCTCCCCAGCCAACCGGCCTCGCCTCCGTCTCCGATTGGTCTGCGCTGCGCGGTTTCCCAGCAGGCTGGCGGTGGCATGCTGTTTGAAGCTGTGCGTCAGTGGTCCTGTTCTTGTTGCTGCTCCGCCCCCTACCCCCCACTCCCGCGGGTCTTCTTAAGAAGTGTGGCCCGACCAGCCTAGAATGTGAAGTGACCTCAGAGGCCGGGCTTGGGTGAGCGTGCTGAGGACTCAGAACCAGGTTGGGTATCGCGGTTCTTGTTTGTCTCCACCATCAGGAGTGGTTCACCTAGTTGGCATTGAAGTTGTCACCTCCTACGGGGCATCTCCTTGCCCCTAGGCTACCTGGGTCCCTTCTTCCTATTCCTCTCCCTCCATACCTGAGTCTCAGGAGCGCGTGGTTGGCAGGAATGCAGGGAGATAGAGGCTGGATTCTATTCCTGCGCAGCCTTGAGCAAGCTTCTGGTGGAGACCCAGGGCTGTTAATTGCCTGTATTATTCACACCTAAGGAATAGGAAACCGTGCAGCTTGAGGGGCTTAAATTCTTGCCGCTGGAAGCCACTGCCTGGATTGTTGCTGGGACACCTCAACTTTTGCAAAACAATTTGGATCTTTAGTCTGATCAGCTGTGATGTGAGGCGGTGTCAGATACTTCTTCCCCTAAAGAGTTTCTTTCACTCCAAACATACACGAGTTCTAGCATCTGCCATGTGTTGCCCTGTGCAGGGAGCCAGGTGGTTTCTGGCTCTGTTCCTACCACTATAGAGCTTCCAGTAGAGGCGATGGTGGTAGTCTGGTAGTAAGGAAGGGAAGGAATCTGTGGTGGTGGGAGGCTCCATCTCCTGTGCAGCCTTGGGGACGTCAGCTGCTCTGGTCCCTATTGCTGGTGGGCAAGGCGCCCCAACTTGTCCAATCTGTTGGGCAAAGGTGGCAGCGTTGAAAGCAGCTCAGGGGAAAGGTGTGGACTGAGCAGAAGGGATTAAGAGTTCAGGGTTTGGGGGCTGGAGAGATGGCTCAGTGGTTAAGAGTACTGATTGCTCTTCCAGAGGACCCGGGTTCAATTCCCAGCACCCACATGGGAGCTCACAACTGTCTGTAACTCCAAGATCTGATACCCTCACACAGACATAAGTGCAGGCAAAACATCAATGCACATAAAAATAAATATAGAAAAAGTTCAGGGCTTGTCATGGGATGGGGTCCATTGTGTCCAGTCACACAGGAATGGGGAAGCCAGGGTATAAGGTAAGGCATCAATCTACCAGACAGCTGGGGAACACAGAATGCGGGGCTCCATGAGGGATGTGGAGATGCTCGCTGCCGTTCCAGCTGGCTCCAAAGAGAGGCTGTCATGGGAGCAGGTCCAGATCAGGGCATCCTAAGGACAGTGGCGTGTGAGAAGTGGAAGGGTAGAAGAGGAAGAGGAGGTCAGGGAGATGGGAACTGTTAGCAAGACGCTGCGAGATGCTGTTGGAATTAGGAAGAGTTGATGCCATGGTAGTAGGGTCATGTGGCTGATGGGGGTTAAAGGGTGGTGTGTGTGCTAATATTGCAGAGGCAGACCTAGGTTCTAGACCATGGGGGAGGTGTTAGATCTTAGTTTGTAGACCCAAGAGAGGGGTGGCACTGGCATATGTTCTGGGGTGAGCAAAGGTGGAGGGTGTGCATCTAGCCTCCTGGCAGCTCCAGGGATTGCCTGACTGATGGTGAAATGGGGGAGCCGCAGTGCTCCAAGGTCGTCTCTTCCTCCCTCGAGCTGCACAGTGACCCCTCTGCCTTTGTCTTGCAGACCAACATCCCCTTCCTGCAGAATGTGCTCAACAACCAGCAGTTCCTAGCAGGCACTGTGGATACCCAGTTCATTGATGAGAACCCTGAGCTCTTCCAGCTGCGGCCCGCACAGAACCGAGCCCAGAAGCTACTACATTACCTCGGTGTGCCCACCCTTCTCCCTCCACTCCATAGCCCTGCCCTTGTTAAGGTCCTGTACCTCCACATGGCCCTTAATAGGTTTCTGCTGCCTGGACCTAAGAGGCCTGAGTATTCTGGGGAGAGTCTCCATCCTGAGCCTACCTACTCACAGCTGCCCTTGACATACTGCCCACTTTTTCCCCAGGACATGTCATGGTGAATGGCCCTACCACTCCAATCCCTGTCAAGGCCAATCCCAGCCCTGTGGACCCCGTTGTTCCTGCAGTGCCTATAGGTACGTGAGATCCCTTTTTACCAACCCAAGGGTGTAATGGCTGGTTGCTACCTACAGGATTGGCATTGATGTTCTTGTCTGCCCTAGGTTCACCCCCAGCTGGCTTCAGAGACATCCTTCTGCGAGAGGGGCCAGAGGGCTTTGCCCGAGCTGTGCGGAATCACCAGGGGCTGCTGCTGATGGACACAACCTTCCGGGATGCCCACCAGTCACTGCTGGCCACTCGAGTGCGCACACATGATCTCAAAAAGATTGCGCCCTATGTTGCCCACAGCTTCAACAGGCTCTTCAGCATTGAGAACTGGGGAGGTAGCTGAGGGGGGCTGGGATGTTGGACAGTGCTAGCAGGAATGGAGTGCCCAACTCAGAAGGCCAGGATACTAGGGACAGAGAGATGCTGACAGAGAGACAGCAGCTGGCTCCTGCTGAAAAAGCCCAGTGCTTGAGGCTGCAGGGCTAGAGTGTAGGCCCTGTCCTGGGTAGTTTGAGGGCAAAGGGGAGCTCATCAATGCATGCAGGGTCTCAAATGGGTCTGAGTATCCCTGAGCATCAGTGGAGGGAGAGGCTTTGGGGGGGGCTAGGAGTGAGGGGGCCATGGAGGGTCCTCGTGACATGTGGAGTGACCAATCTCTCTCTCTTCCTGTCTAGGAGCCACATTTGATGTTGCCATGCGCTTCTTATATGAGTGCCCTTGGAGGCGGCTACAGGAGCTTCGGGAGCTCATCCCCAACATCCCATTCCAGATGCTCCTGCGGGGGGCTAATGCCGTGGGCTACACCAATTACCCTGACAACGTGGTCTTCAAGTGAGCCTGGGTTGGCTGGGACCACACAGCAGTGGGCTCCAAAGTGTCTTTGACTACGCCCTATGGGGACCAAACACAAAATTGCAGAGGCATAGCAGGCAGGGCTTCTGGGTCTCCATGGCAGTAAACACTGAGGGAGATGACTTGTCCCAAGAACCATAGTGTGGAACTGGGGTTGGAACCCAGGCCTTAGGGCTCTGCTCAGTGTCTTCCCTTAGCCACCACGCCTTTGCCAAGAATCTCACTAACCCTCCAGGCTCAGGCTGGACAGCTCTGCCAGTGACTGTCACTCCTCCCGGCCCAGGCTGGCCTGGAAAAGGCCTTGTTTATACTTTGATGCCCCTACTCCTGCCAGGCCAGACTTCATCTCCTGGGAGTTAGGAGCTAGAAAAGAAGTGCAGGAAGGATCCACCTGTTTTCTCACCTGCCAGGTTCTGTGAGGTGGCCAAAGAGAATGGTATGGACGTCTTCCGAATCTTTGACTCCCTCAACTACTTGCCAAACATGCTGCTGGGCATGGAAGCAGCGGGCAGTGCTGGGGGCGTGGTGGAGGCTGCCATCTCGTACACTGGTGACGTGGCTGACACCAGCCGCACTAAATACTCGCTGGAGTACTACATGGGCTTAGCTGAAGAACTGGTGCGAGCTGGCACCCACATCCTGTGCATTAAGGTGCCAGGGCTGCTTGCCCATCTCTTCTTCTCACCCTCCCCACCATACCCACCATGGCCTGCAGCACAGAAACACATCCCATCCTCCTCACCATGTTTCTGTCTCCTCTTATTAGGACATGGCAGGACTACTGAAGCCTGCGGCCTGCACCATGCTGGTCAGCTCCCTCCGGGACCGATTCCCTGACCTCCCACTGCACATCCACACCCATGACACCTCAGGGGCAGGCGTGGCAGCCATGCTGGCCTGTGCACAAGCTGGGGCTGATGTTGTGGATGTGGCAGCGGACTCCATGTCTGGAATGACGTCACAGCCCAGCATGGGGGCACTGGTGGCGTGTACCAAAGGGACTCCTCTGGACACAGGTAGGATGGAAGAGCCCGTGGCCACGCCCCTCTCAAAGCTGTAGTCGCAAATAACCCCAGCAGAGTCTGCGACATAGAATCCAAATGCCTCACTCTGATCCCACCCAAGTTTGAGATGGGATCCAGGCTAGCCCCGAGTCCTGGAAGGAGCCCCTGCCAAGCTCTCCTAACTCTAGCTTCCCTGCAGAGGTACCCCTGGAGCGTGTGTTTGACTACAGTGAGTACTGGGAAGGGGCTCGGGGGCTGTATGCAGCCTTTGATTGCACGGCTACCATGAAGTCTGGCAACTCAGATGTGTATGAGAATGAGATCCCAGGGGGCCAATACACCAACCTACACTTCCAGGCCCACAGCATGGGACTTGGCTCCAAGTTCAAGGAGGTCAAGAAGGCCTACGTGGAGGCTAACCAGATGCTGGGGGACCTCATCAAGGTGAGCTAGGCTCTTATCTAATGGTCCTGCACACTACACTCCTGCCTCTGTGCCTAGCATTATTACCAGAGATCTTTTCTCTTCAGGTGACACCATCCTCCAAGATTGTGGGGGACCTGGCTCAGTTCATGGTGCAGAATGGGTTAAGCCGGGCAGAGGCTGAAGCTCAGGCAGAAGAGCTGTCCTTCCCCCGCTCTGTGGTGGAGTTCCTGCAGGGCTACATTGGGATTCCCCATGGGGGTTTCCCTGAGCCCTTCCGCTCTAAAGTAGGGACAGTGCCTTAGGATGTGAAACAGGGACCCAGTACAAGAACTTGGCCTGACCTTCACCCTATGCTTTGCTCCTCAGGTGCTAAAGGACCTGCCAAGAGTAGAGGGGCGGCCTGGAGCCTCCCTTGCTCCCCTGAACCTGCAGGAGCTGGAGAAGGACCTGATTGAGCGGCATGGGGAGGAGGTGACCCCAGAGGATGTTCTCTCTGCAGCCATGTACCCTGATGTCTTTGCCCAGTTCAAAGACTTCACGGCCACCTTTGGTCCCCTGGATAGCCTCAATACCCGCCTCTTTCTTCAAGGACCCAAAATTGCAGAGGAGTTTGAGGTCAGTGG
>JAQHUG010000205.1:2731737-2745063 GCA_028555095.1 Dicrostonyx torquatus | reverse complement strand
GCTAGGTCAGTGGTTCTTGTGTTTGTCCACACTCAGCCCCAAGTACTACAGCAGCCCTGCCAGACAGCCCAAACTTGGTTCTCACAGCCTTGTGGACTTTAGAGCAGAAACGGTCCTTGTGTGACCAGAGGCTAGGCCTTAACACATGGAACTAAGATCCAGGTTGTATAACTTCCCTTGTTGGAACCCAGGGCCTGCTCTCCTGACTCTCTCCCCAAATTTGATCTACCTTTTCTGCAGGTGGAACTGGAACGGGGCAAGACACTGCACATCAAAGCCCTGGCAGTGAGTGACCTGAACCGGACTGGCCAGAGGCAGGTTTTCTTTGAACTCAATGGGCAACTTCGGTCCATTCTGGTTAAGGACACCCAGGCAATGAAGGTACAGTACCCTCAGGGCCAGCCAGGTGGCAGGGCTGGGTCTGACCTGCTGTCTCATGTCATCTCTGTCTTGTTTGCAGGAGATGCACTTCCATCCCAAGGCTCTGAAGGATGTGAAGGGCCAAATTGGGGCCCCTATGCCTGGGAAGGTCATAGACATCAAGGTGGCAACAGGAGCCAAGGTGGTTAAGGGCCAACCCCTCTGTGTGCTCAGTGCCATGAAGATGGAGACTGTGGTGACTTCGCCCATGGACGGCACTATCCGCAAGGTTCATGTGACCAAGGACATGACATTGGAAGGCGATGACCTAATCCTCGAGATCGAGTGATCTTGCTTCAGAGTGGCAACTTGGCCAACCCTACCCCAAACCTCCAAACAGAAGCTGTGCAGCCAGGGCAGGCCCAGGCCAGCTGGTACCTGAGAGCAGGAAGGCCAGGCCCTTGAGGTCTGTCCCATGAGACAGCACCCACTCTACCTGCAGGGGCTCATTCCTTTAGGTCATTTGTCCTTTCCTTATGGACAGGCAGTTGCTCATATTCTCACCTCCTGCCAAATAAGGGGCTGCTCCTTGTGGGAGACTAAGGTGTACAGCAGGTGGCCTTGGGACTTGAGGGAGGTGGTTTAGGGGTTCTACCTCTGGGGGTAGGAGGAAGACCTAATTCGCAGGTCCTGGGAAATTTGCTCAATAAAATGGCCTTCCCTTGCCCTCCACACTAGGTCATGACAGTCTATACCATCCCTGCTGTCTCCAACCCAGGGCAGTGTGGGTGAGATCTAGGTCAAATCTGTTTTACTTTAAAACTTCCTGGATCTCAGGAAAGTGGATGCCTGCAGCCTGTCTGCCTAGTGTTCTCAGGGTCCTGGCACCTGACTTTGGGGAAAAACAAGTCAGTAGGCCTAGGCTGCATCCTCTCTGGACCCCAAGAGCTAAATGTTCTACCTACTCCCTCACCTCCGAAGTGCCAGCTTCTACACAGGCTGGAGGTGAGAGGCGCTCTGCAGGGAGGCAGCCATGTTGCAGCCAACCTTAGGGCGGGGGAGACACTGGGGAAATGAGTATATACCTGTTTTCTCTCAAGCACCAGCTCTAGGGAACAGGTTTCAGGACAATCTTGAATGTAGGAGACTTAAAAGGAAAAAGGGCTAGCCAGGAAAACAAGAACCACTGTAGAGTAGTGAGCAGGTAGAAGCCTGGGGCCCTAGAGAACCTTGAGTTGCTGCGTTGCTTGGCAGAGTCCTTGCCACTCTCGGTGCTGTGACCTTTGTCCTGGGTGCAGCAGAGGAACAGTAGTCCAGTAGAACCAGAAACCTCTACTCCTGAGAGACAGAGAAGCATCCTCTGTGCTCTGGACCTACATCCCTGTGTAGAATGAAGCTCTGGAGCCATCCTCCACCAGCTCTTAGGACACAGGTCAGAGTTGTGGGTCTTACTCCCTGACCTCAATAGCAAAGGTGCAGGCCCCACGATGGGATGGGATGGGATGGGTTTCCACCTGGTACCTGACAGCCACAGGAGCTCAGGAGAGAGTGAACCACAGCCCTGGCAGCTAAAGGCCCCACCCCATCCTCTGCTGTTGGTTTGGACCTGCTTGCCAGGCTCACCTGCCCAGGTTAGCAATGTTCAAAGTAGCCAAGAGAGGGAGTATACATACTCCAAAGTGTTGGCTTGAGTCTAGGGAGTGTACATACTCCCAAGTGTTGGCTTGAATCCTCACCAAGATCCAAGTACATGGATTCCCAAAGGTTCAAGACAATGTTACCCAAGTTAAATCTCTTTAATATCCCAATACAAAGTCTTGATGCAAAAAGACAATGAGAAAACCCTGGGAAGTTGGGAGGGTTTTATAAATAAACCCACTGAGCAGCTTTCCGGGGGGAAGGGGTGCAAAGAGAAGCAGCAGTCCAAAGAGGGTTTGTCCTTGTCATGTCCAGCTGCTCCTCAACCCCTCTGTGAGAGTGGCTGTACCCTTTGGATATCTGCTACCTTCTCTTGGTCCCTGGGGTTCAACTAGCTCTGGCTTCAATCCCCTACAAAAATTCCTGAGATCTCGGGGACCCCAGCCAGCCCTGCCCTTGCAGTATTCCTTGATAAGGAGGGGCTGGAGAGCCCATCAGAGTTCACTGGAGTGTACACAAGAGTGATGGTCAGGAGCACAGTAGGGTCTCTGAGGCTCCTGTTCGTTCCAAAAGCACACAAAGGGGAAGGCTGCCGTAGAGCTTGGGGTCCGTCAGGGGCTGAAGCAGAAGAAGGAAGAGTCCCACACCAAGAGCATAGCCTGCCAGCAGTGGCCACTTCTGTGGATGCTCCAGGGCTGCACACACGGCAGGGAAGCCCATGTAATTGCAGAAGGAGTGGCAAAGAACTGGCCCTATCAGGTGTCCTGGAGAGGGAGACAGGTGTGACATATGAAACAGCCCCATCACTTCTGGCCCCCATGTCATAACCTTTTGGACCTTAAAAAGCTGAGGGCCCTGGCTCAGTCTGCTTCAAGGCCTGTGCTAGAAGAAACTGTCACATCCACAGTACCCCCTTCTCCCAACCTCATCTGTGGGGCCCTGAGGACCAACCTGTGCGGATGAAGAGGAAAGCTGTGTAAGCACCGAAGACAGCAGTGTAGGAGAACTGGAATGCTGGAAATGGAGGCTGCGAGTGACTACACCTGCATGCCCACCCTGCCTCACCCCTGCACATCCCACAGCCAGAGACCACCCTTTCCCCTTGACAGTGACTGCCTGCCCATCATCTATGGCTGTTCTCTATACCCCACCTCCCATGACCAGTGGTCCCCATTTAACATTTATAGCCCCATGTTTCCAGCTGTTTCTGTAGAGTGGCTGTGAGGCATATCATAACACCCAGCCCCCAGCTGCCACGGGCAAGCTCCCCAAGCTCACCTGCAGACAAGAAGATACTCCCCACACTGCTTTGACGGAAACGTAGCTGCTCAATAATGTGATGAAAATGGGCTGGGAGGAAGGTGAAAACCACATTATATTCCTCTGGCCTGCTATCTAGCTCACCCCTCACCCTAAGTCCTATTTTCAGCCCTCATGCTGGGAACATCTTCACTGGACCAGTTAGACTCACCAACTCCAAAAAAGAGTGGGCAGGTGAACACAGCAGGACCCAGACCTGTGCATGGTGCTAACATGGGCAGCATACAAGCCCGAAACACCAGCTCCTCCGTCAAGGGTGCAATAACTTGGTTTCGTAGCCAGCGCATGTCTGTGAGGCAGCGGGCCCAAGAACGAGGGGCTAGGGTAAATATTCAGGATAAATAATGAGTGCCTAGTTACTAAAAAGAGGGAGCTTACCACCCGGGGGGCCCTCTCCCACAGATTTATTCTGGCCAAACTCAGGTCAGGAACTCTGAGAATCAAAATGGGGAAGGTAACAAATCTCAGCACACATAATCACAATGTCTTGATATAGTTAACAATAGTAAGGGAAGAGAACAGAAGATGAGGGAGTCAGTAAATTTAACCAAGGCCAGTCTGGGGAAGCCAAGGATGGAAAAGCAGGGGAAGGCACTTCTGACCCAAATCAAGTACTGTTTTGGGTTGAAAGGCCTCCTTGAGTATCATAAATTTACAAGGTACCCAGCAATATGATCCACTTTACTGGTGAAGAAACACACCCAGACAGGTGACATCTCGCCTCTTCAGTCCAGGTCACAGCATCTCACTGACTCCTTTCCCCAGTGTCCTGGACTGCCTGTGCCTACCTTTTCCTCAGTCTTGAGGACTCACCCAGGACAACCTTCAGCCCATCTGTCAGGTCACACGGGCAATCCATAGAGAGCTGCATCAGTGGACCCAGGAAAAGGATCTGGGGGCAGAAAGACAGATCAAATGAAAGACTCACCACAACCGAATGCTCACACAGTGCCCTTGGTCAGCCTCAGGACTAAGTTACCTGGGATATCCCAGTCATGCATACCAGGGGGCTCAAGGGTCATATCACAATTCCTGTCTGCCAACCTTCAAGGCTGGACACAAGGGCATTTCATTACACTAGTGAACACAGGGTAGGAAAAAGGAAGTAGGACTCACCATAGTTAGCAGCAGGGGCAGCAGAGCTGCTGGGAAAATGCCCTCCAGCCTGAAGCCCATAAGGGTGAGCAGTGATGTGCCTGGCTGAGCCACAGGAAAGGGGGCATCAGTGATGTTCCCTCCCACAAAAACCTTGGATTCTTTCCCTGCTTGCCCTGTGCCCCGCCTCCTTCGCACCTGGATGCCAGTGAGTTCCCGCCAGAGTAGCACGCAGAGAGGGGACAGGCTGGAGACCACCAGGACACTGGTAAAACGCCGCTTGATGACAGCAGGGTGGTCCCTACGAAGGATCAGTAAGTTCAGGGGGCCTGTAGCAGCCACTTGCGAATGGGGCCCCACCCCCGTACGGCCCAAGCCCCGCCCGCGAGGGCGCGGATTCCGGCCGCGGGCGCAGCCCCCGCACCTGGGCAGCTCGCTCTTCCACACGTAGAGGCTGCCCACGTAGGAGCAGGCAAGACTGAAGCAGGAGAACACGGACACCCAGCAGCACAGCCCTGGGCCCGGGCCGCTCAGCCCGGTTGACTCGGGCTGCCGCTCAGGCCGTGATACCGACAGTAGGCGCAGCCCGTCCCCGCCCAGCGCCGCCATCACGCTCGGACCCGTGGCGCGCGGCAGTGACGTGTCTGCGTGGATGACGTCAGGCGGAGCTGCCGATGGCCCCGAGGTGCCCCTCCCCTTCCACCGTAGCGGAGACTCTGTGCTTGGAGCACCTTTATTGAACAACTTTATTGAACGACACATGTCTCCCTGGCGCGTTGGCCCGCTGGGATTCTCCGTAGCAGGCGCTTAGACCCTGCGTCCCGGACTCAGCCACTCGGACAGATTGGAGACCTCTTGCAGCCACAAGTCCTGTGGGAGCAGAGGAGACAGTGGTGAGGACCCAGCGGCAGCAGCCCAGGCGGTCACCCGCCCTGCCCTCGCCGCGGTACCTCCAGGCCGCCCGCCGGGCTCGCTGCGTCTGGCGCCGGGGCCTTGCTTTGGGCCGCTCGGGCCGGCGATCCTCTGGCTTTGGGGGAGGCCACAGTGGGCTCGTGGTGGCGTGTGGCGCACTCTGGAGGGCTCGGATCCCTGGCGGGGCACAGAGCTTCCGATTCTTCCCTGCCCAGGCTGGGGCTTTTCTTGAGCTTCTTCTGTTCTGCTTGCCCGCTGCTCTCTAGGAGAAGAAAAGTCGATTTCAAATCTTGATCCCGCAGCCTTGTGCTAGTGCTGCAGAGTCTTGAGGCAGGGGAGCTGGGCGTGGGCATGGTTCTAAATGAGCTCTCCCACTCCATCCTTCCAGATGAAATCTTTCAACTCCTGCCTTCCGTAACTCGCCCCCCCCCCGTCTTAGCTGGACTTTGATAGAGGGCATTAGTACCCTCCCCTCCCTGACTGTGTAGTATGAATTCCAAGCTCCGATTGCTTCGGGCAGAAAGCAACTCAGTTTCTCTGGTGTTGTACTAGGCAGCTGCTACAGAGGCAGCCTTTTGTTGTTGATATTTAAACAGGCTGTCACATAACTAACGCTGGCCTTAAACTGATCACCCTGCTTCTATGTCCCAAGCACTGAGATCACAGACACGAGTCAGCATGCTTTAGCCAGTGGTTCTTAACCTGTGCGTTGAACAGCCCTGTTACAGGAGTTGCACATCAGATATTACGACTCATAAAGTAGCAAAACTAGTTATGAAGTAGCAATGAAAATAATTTTATGGTTAGGGGTTGCATTGCTGCATTAGGAAGGTTGAGAACTATTTTCCGCTTGTCAGTAACAGGGTGACTTGTGGCGGGGAAGGGAATCAAACTCAGGGTCTTGACAAACAGGCAAGCACTCTACCCCTCAGTGCAGATTTACAGCGTCTTTGCCATGACACATTCCTCCTGAGCAGGTCCCTGGGGATATCGGCCAACAAATGCACTTTCTTTAGAAAAGCTAACATGCACACAATAATAAGTGTAACGCACAGATTTCCAGTCCTCTCAGGTAGCTTTAAAGAAGGAATACATGCTGCTGCTGCTGCAGCCCCACAATCGCTGTGGCAGCCAGCCAATCCCAGCAGGGGGCAGCATAGCCTAACTGCAGTTGGTATAGTTGAACCGCTCCAAGCCATGGTTTCTACTTCTCTGCTTTCAGCCCAGGTGCCTTACCCACATGGGACTGCTGGCTGATAGTCCCATGCCAGTCTTCGGTGCTCTGGGTGGAATGCTTTTTCTCTGGAGTCGGGTGCTGTAACAATTAGAAATTCCAAGTGAGTTTGCAGAAGTCTAACTGAGCCTTAGTGAGACGTGTGCCTGGTGGCTTGATTGATTTATAGGGCATTCTTCACTTGGAACTCCCTCTTCCTCCTAGTTCATCAGTCTCTACTTGACCTCCAACTTTCAAAGCATCCTCCTCCTGTGCAACTCACACTCTAGCCTGCCCAGCAAGTCTGTTCTTTCCTGGACTTCAGATACTTGCTCATCATTTTATGTGCATGTGTCCATCTTTCTACTCAAGATTTATTTTTATGTCTATTCGTGAGGACCTATGTGAATTACGTGTGTACATGCGTACATGTAGGAGGCCAGGAGAGGGCGTCAGGTCCCCTGGAATTGGAATTACATGTTTGTGAGCTGCCTGACGTGATTCTGGTCTGCTGCAAGAGCAGATGGTCCCTCTTAAACATAGCCATTTCTCCAGCCCCTCTTTATGGAGTCCCGACTGTCTGGAATTTGATATGCAGACTAGACCAGGCATGAACTCACAGAGATCATCCTGCCTTTGCCTCCTGAGTGCTAGGATTAAAGGCATCCATCACAATGCCTGGCCATGTCTGTTTTAAAATAAATCATTTTGGGGGGGTGAGGAACAGGGTCTCATATATCCCAGGGCTGACCTTGAATGTCTGATTGTCTGTCTCTCTGATATCTGTATGCATATATAAATTATTAAATATAAAATTAAAAAGAAATCTTTAAAAAGATTAAAAATGAGTACTTGCATAGCTCAATCATGCAATGCAAAGCTCCGGGTACAGCCCCTAGCACTACATAAAATGGCATAGTAGCACATACATGTAATACCAGCATGCAGGAGATGAAGGCAAATGAGTATGAGTTCAAGTCCTCAGCTACGTAGGAAGATAAAGGCCATATAAAGATAAAGGTCTCAGATACACAAGAGCCTGCCTCAAAAGCAACAACCAAGCCCTCATCTGCAATTTCTACTCCAAAGAACACCATGGGGAGTGGGAAATAAAACAGGAGTAGGAGAGAGTGGGCTGAGCTCAGCGGGTGCAGGGCTGGTTTTCAGTGCAGTGGAGTTTGGAAGGGGGACACAGCACCATGAGATCCTTAGTAGCACCTCTAGAGCTACTAATCTGTGTGATTAAAATGACAAATCAGCTGGGCATGGTGGTTCACACCTTTAGTCCCAGCCCTTCAGGAGGCAGAGACAGGCGGATCTCTGATGTGGGATTCCCCTCTGTATGCTCTGTTTTATTGCGGCTTTTGGCCAGTGGCTTAACAGAGTAAAGCCAGGTGGGAAATCTGAACAGAGATGAAGGGAGAGAGTTGGCGGAGTTGAGGAGACGCCATATAGTTGCAGGAGGAGAAAGACGCCCGCACGCTGGTACCAGTAAACCACAAGTCTCGTGGTAAAATATAAAATAATAGAAATGGGTTAATTTAAGATATAAGGGCTAGCTATCAATATACCTAAATGATTGGCCAAACAGTGTTTTAATTAATCCAGTTTCTGTGTGATTATTTTGGGTCTGGGTGGCCGGGAATGAATAAGCAGCCTGCACTTACAGATCTCTCTGAGTTCGAGGCCAGCCTGGTCTACAGAGCAGGTTCCAGGACAGCCATGGCTATACAGGGAAACCCTATCTATCATGAAAGACAACAAAAAATGTAAGTCCTACATAAGAATTACATCACAATGTAAAATACATTCTATAATACACTGCTTTCTCCCCGCAACACTCCCCCCCAAACAGTCTCACTCATAGTTTTGGCTGTAGTGGAACTTACTGTGTCTCTGTCCCTCAAATGCTGGGGTAAAGGTGTACACTACCATACCTGGCTATGTTACAGAGCTATGCAGTTACGATCACTGCTCATCATTTCTGTGGCTGGTTCCACAGTCTCTCCCAATAGACCAAAGTCCTCAGATGCACGTATCCTAAGAGGTGTGTCCCACCATACCTGGCCTACATTGCTTATTAACACAAGTTCCAACTTGTGTAATTGCATTCCCAGGAACACACAAAGGGCAAAGATAGCCCCAAGAAACCGTGAAGTTTCAGTTTACTCTAGCCAGGGAAATCTTGTGTAACAGACATGTCTTTCTTCTTTTACAAACTGGTTTTGCTGAGGGATGACCCTCCTAAGACAGGTTGCATACCTGACAATATCTGGGCCTCCAGAGAGGCAGCCTAATCCTCAAAAATACAGCTCCTTGGATTCAACACAGGAACATTCAATTATAGTCTGCACCCTAGGAAACCAAATCTTTCCTTAGAGAACTGCCCATTTCTCCTTAAACTATAGATGAGTTGATTTTATATTAGGTGAGTTGGCTAGTTGCCATGGAAACAAAGTGATAGGCCCACAAGTAAAATAGGGCCTTGATCATGTAGTTTGTGCCTGAGGCCACTGGGTGCCGCTATTGTGCCACCAATGAGTTATCTCATAGTGGCTGGCACTAGAGGGAAGAAGTAATGACAAAGGATCTTATTTATGTGTCTCTTCCCTGGGCTTGTCACTCGGTTCTACAAAGGCACACTGTGATCAGGCTTTGAAGTCTTGTGACTGGCAAGTTTTAAGTTTTACAGTTACCTTGTCTATTAGATGGACAACAATGGCCTAGCTCAGAACGTCTTTGTGGAAACTGGGGTAGAAATAGACTAGGTATTCTGTAAATGCTCCTTTCTTCCGAGATCCTTGGGTTCACCAGCCATCTGCCAAGTTAAGTGGGCTATGGATGGCCCTGAAGCTGTGAGCCATGGCTAGAACCAAACAGGGTAAAGAGGTCAGATAGATTCTTTCAGATCTCACTGGGATGTCAGAGGTCCTTGCAAAAGATCTTCAGAAACAGGCACTCTAGATCCTGAGGGGTCTTCCCAGGTCCTAATGATGGCTCATGCTGTACTCTCCTCGGTTGTACTAAACTGGACTGTGCCCCTTCCCCACATATCGATGCCCTAACACCAACTGCCTCTGAGTGTGAGATTATTTGGAAAAAGGGTTGTGGCATGCTGGATTCAGGGCAAGCCCTCCTAAAGTTGAGAAAAAGGTAGGGAAAGGCTAGGTGAAGATGGAGGCAGAAGCTGGAGTTATGTAAACCACAATTTAGGAAACCAGAGAGACAGGATGGACTCCCCCAGGGCCTCTAAAGGAACCACAGATCTGCTCACACCCTGATTTTGAATGCGTGGCTTCCAAAACTGACAGAATAAATGATGGGTTTATTTATTTATTTATTTGCTTTCTTTGGAGCCTGTCCTGGAACTCGCTCTGTAGACCAGGGCTGGTCTCGAACTCACTGAGATCCACGTACCTCTGCCTCCGAGTGCTGGGATTAAAGGCGTGTGCCACCACTGCCCGGCATAAATGATGTTTTAAGTTGTGTATTTCTGGTAATGTCTTAGAGCATCTCTAGGGAGCTAATACAGTAGATGTGACCTGTACTTGCTGAGGTGCAGCCATCAGCTCTCCAGCCCAGTGGAAAGCAGGGACGTTTCACAGTGAGCCAGCTGAGGGTGGCAGACAAGTATGACGGATGTTGTGACCGGCACAGTGTGGCGTGGGCTGCCAGCCCCACTGATGAGAAGGGCAAAGCCAAGAAATCTGAAGATCATTCCGTGCCTGAGGACCTAGATTCCCTATCCAATCAGGTAAACCAGGGACAAACGGGAGAATGAGTGCAGAGGGCGTGCTGAAGTTCCTCTCTTCTGAAAGTCTGTTAAAGTCACTCTAGGAAGTGAATGATGAGATGCAGTGTTGGGGTTGGAGATGGTGCAGCAGTGAAGAGCACCTGCTCCTCCTAGAGAGGGCAGGAGTTTGATTATCTCATAACCGCATGCACTCCAGCTCCAGGGATCACGTGTGAGTTAGTAGTTCTCCCTGATGGCTGAGAGTGTTCCACCATATAGACACACCTCATGCTGCTTAGCCACAAACCTCTGTTCCCAGCCTGGTGTCCCAACAAACAGGTGGTATGAACATGGATGCACTAGACTCCATGACATAGTGGGGTAGCTAGGGCAGATAGATATATAAGTGACTTCTAAAGAAACTTCCACATTCCTTCCAGAGGACTTACCCGCCTCTGTCTTTTTTTTTTTTTTAATATTTATTTTTGAGGCAGGGTTTCACCATGTTGCCCAGATTGGGCTTAGGCTAAATGATCCTCCTACCTCAGCTGCCAGAGCTGAGGCTACAGGCACATGACACCGTTCCCAGTGCTCTTTTTATTCCCAATATCTGTGGTGTTTATTTGAATTTTCATACTACTGAAAATGAGCTTATGTATTTATTTGCAGTTTATGTGTTTTGTATGGACACTTTTATCAAGTGTGTGTTCACTAGGACTCTTAAAATATATGCTGGAGTTAATTTTTTTTGAAAATTTATTTATTTATTATGTATACAATATTCTGTCTGTGTGTATGTCTGCAGGCCAGAAGAGGATACCAGACCCATGGTGGTTGTGAGCCACCATGTGGTTGCTGGGAATTGAACTCAGGACCTTTGGAAGAGCAGGCAATGCTCTTAACCTCTGAGCCATCTTTCCAGCCCCTGCTGGAGTTAATTTTTAACTAGAAGTACAATTTCTCCCATAGGTTCTCCTTTGTCACAGGGGTATTTTCTCTTAGTGAATTGCCCATTTCATCATTTGATGTCAAGTGTCCTGCCAAATAGCTGTTCCTTCTCTCCTGATAAATAATTTAAAAAATAGAGGATGCCACATCTCTAATTTCTGATAATGTCATCTTACGGTCTAAAAGAAATCTGAGAGATGGCATTCCTGCTATGCAGATCGATCTGGTCTTGAACTCACTATGTAGCCAGCCCTGCATTAGGCTCTCCATGTCCCTGCCTTATCTTCCTGAGTACTAGGATTACAGGTGTGCATGACACATGGACCTCTCTTTTTATTCTGGGTTTACCTGATTGCAGCTTTATTAATAGTCCCAATGTAGTAACATTTTAGTTTCAGTGGCTTTTCTTTATAGTTCATATTGGTGTCTACTTGGCTCTTTATTGTTTCATTTCCTCCATTTGTGCAGCTTGCTCTTCCATTCTAGTCAGCAGCACTGGAAGGCAAGGTTGCTGTGCTGAGACTGTTCTTTCCTCCAGGTATCGCGAAATTAGCTACAGTCATAAACGTCAGTCATTTGCGTTTTCATTTAAAGTACACCTCATTTATTTCCAAACACGTTAGAATCTTTTAGATGGTTTTCTGTTGTTTTATTTTAGTTATAATTTGGACAAAACATACTTAGAGGCTGGTGGTGTGGCTCAGCTTGCCACCACGCCTGACAACCTGAGTTCCATATCTTGAGCCCATGAGGTAGGAGGGCCCTGATTCCTACAAGTCATCTCTCTGATTACATGTGCACTGTGGCAAGTGTCACAGATAAGTGTTAACACATATACATCACAAACTTCGGAGCAAGGTGGCTTACTGGGTAAAGGCACTTGCTGCCAAGCCTGACTACCTGAGTTCAGCCCTGAAACACGTGGTGGAAGGAGGAAAAACTTCTGCAAGTTGTCCCCTGACCTCCACATATGCACCATAGTGTGCACATAAACATGCAGATCAACAAATAGATGTAATAAAAATTTAAAACATACATTTGTATTATTTTAAATAAGTTTAAATATCAAGAGCTATCTAATGGCTGGGAATGTGGTCTTCTGATTTTGATATCTAATAACTGGAAATATGATCTTTTCTAATATAGAAGTTTCCCATGGCTAGAATATGCTCTCTCCTGCTGGATGTGTCCTATGTTCGTGGAAGAACTGTATTTGTCCATGGTTGGGTAAAGTGTTTTCATGAACATCAGTTAAGTCACATTGATAGGACTATTAAAGTCTTATACAAACTTAACTGATTTCCTGTCTGCCTGTCATATCAATTATTGTTAGAAGTATGTTAAAATCAATCAAGCATAGCTTGGATTTAGCTCTTTGTACTTAAGAGTTTCTTCAGTTTGTTTCCTGTATTTTAGAGCCTTCTTAAAAGGTCTGTGCATGTTTAGGACTATAGACGGCCCCTGGGTTATGATGGTGTGGCTTCACAATGATTTCACATTCAAATTGTCTTTCTGGGCTTCCCCCATCACTTCCTTTTAATTTTCTTTTTGTTTTTTGTTTTTCTTGGTTTGTTTTTTTTGGGGGGGGTTGTTTGTTTTTAAAAGGTGTGCACAACCACTGCCTGCACCCCATTTCAGTATAGCAGTTAATATATCCCATGAACTGTTGTGTAAAACTGGATTTGTGTTTAGGTGGCTTCTCCCAGATGAAAGCTGTTGTGTCTGAACACATTTAAGTTAGGCTGGGCTATGGCATTCAGTTACTTAGCTGTATTAAATGAAATTTTACTTATAAAGATTTAACTTACAATGGTACTGCAGAATTTTATTTTAAGGTGTGTTACTTTTGTTTACACTGCATTTGTTTAGCTCTGTGAAGCTGTGTTACTGAGCCTGTCTAAAACACCTGATAGTCCAATAAAGAGCTGAATGGACAGTAGTGAGGCAGGAGCAAGGAAAGGCGGGGCTGGCAGACAGAGGGGATAAATAGTAGAAACGAGGAAGAGAGGGAGCAATGAGAGAACAAGGGGAGGAGGAGGTCAGGGCCTAGCCACCCAGCTACCCAGCCACCCAGCCAACCACGGGGTAAGAGTGAAAGTAAGATAGA
>JAQHUG010000205.1:2701975-2724338 GCA_028555095.1 Dicrostonyx torquatus | reverse complement strand
TGGGATTAAAGGTGTGTTCCACCACCGTCTGGCCTCTTGTGGTTTAGCTCTGCACTCTGATCTTCAGGCAAGCTTCTTTGTTAACATACAAACAAAATAATGTAGTGACATCCAAGAGTTATTTTCTTCAACTATGTGGACTCCAGGGATCAAACTCAGTTGTGATCAAGTTTGACAGCAAGTGCTTTTACCTGAGATATCTTGACAGCACCAAAAACTTGAGCTGCCAGGTGGTAGTGGCACACGCCTTTAATCCCAGTAAACAGAGAGGCAGAGGAGGAGCATCTCTGTGAGTTTGAGGCCAGCCTGGTCTACAGAATGAGTTCCAGGACAGCCAGAACTACACAGAGAAACACTGACTCAAAAAAAAAAAAAGGAAAAAAATCTTGAGCTAGGTGTGGTAGCCTAAGACCAACATGTTGAGGTAAGGATTCACCATGTGGAGTTTGGAATGATACAAACATTCAGACTGTAGCATACATTTGGCCCCTAGCCCAGGAGGGGCTCATATTTCCCCCCAAACTTTTAAACAAGTTTCAGAGAAGTTATATGTAGGCCCAACTAACAAGTAGCAAGTAACAAGTCAAGAACTGACTGAACCCCAAGCTCTGATGTCAAACTACATCGCACCCTGTTTTATTCACACACACGGCACTGTGTCTAGTGTTTAGTTGTTTCTAGTGTGTTGTGTCACCAGGAGGTTGTGATGTCACCTTCAACAAGGAGCTGGGAATCAAGGATCTAATTCTAGCTCTCTTAGTGAGTTGTGTGATATAAAGGAAGCATAACTCTTAAATAATTTTTCTCATTTATAAAAATGGTATATATACTGCTATCTTTCAACAAATTCTTTTTAAAAATTAATTATTATTTGAGACAGAGTTTCTCTGTATAGCCTTTGCTGTCCTAGAACTCGTTCTCTAGACCACTTGAACTCAGATCTGCCTGCCTCTGCCTCCCAAATGCTGGGACTAAAGGTGTATGGCATGTACGTGCACCACATGTGTGCCTGGTGCCTAGAGGCCAGAAGAGGGTATCAGATGCCCTGAATCTGGAGTTACAGATAGTGATGAGCTACCATATGGGAGCTGGGCATTGAACCAAGGTCTACTGGGAGAGCAGTTCTTTTTTTAATTTGGTTTTTCAAGGCAAATAGCCTGGCTGTCGTGGATCAGGCTGGCCTCAGACCCACCTGCCTCTGCTTCCTGAGTGCTGGAATCAAAGGCGTGCACCACCACTGCCCGGTGGGAGAATAGCTCCTAACTGCTGAGCCATCTCTCCAACCCCAACAAATACTTCTGAAAACGCTCAAAGCTGGCACTAAGTAGACTAACACTAAAGGTGTTTCTCCCAGCACTGTGTAGGTTGTAGACATGCTGCAGAGTGACCCCCCCCATCTGCTAACCTCAAGAGCCTGGAGGCATGTGTTCCTGAAGCTGCTGCAGGTGCTTCCAGTCAGCACACTTGTGATGGCATTCACAGCCACAGAGAGGGAGCCCTGCAGTCTCTGATGAGCCTGGAGTAAGGAGGAAACCATATTAGTTCCAAAGCACTGGCTCTGAGAATGCCAAAGTCAAGGCAGCAGTTCCACAGCAACACTCAATAAGATGATAATGATGTTTTCTGTTGGGACAAGGAATTTACAGCTCAAAACATTCTCTTCTTCCAGAGATGGCATAACGATGTGACATACTAAGAAAAGACAATAAGACACTGGGTAGGGATGGGAATGTGGCTCAGTTGATAGAATGCTGGCCAAGCATGTATGAGATCCTGAACCAGCACAGAATAAACCAGGTATTTTAATAAAACAGATATGGAAGCACATACCTGCAATTCCAGACCAGGAGGTGGAGGCAGGAGGAGCAGAAAAAAGGTCAAGGTCACTTTCAAGTAAGAGTTTGAAGTTAGCCTAGGCTGTATCAGTCCTTGTTTCCCAAACAAACAGAACAGTAAAACATATTTGGCGCTGGAGAGATGGCTCAGCAGTTATGAGCAACTGCTTTTGCAGAGGTTTTGTTTCCAGCACTGAAGTCAGACAACTCACAGCCACCTAGCTCCAGGGGCCTCCATCCACACACACAAGCACATAATAAAAATATTTGTTGTTTGTATGTTTGTTTCTATGTATTATGACAGGGCCTCACTGTGTAGCCCTGACTGGCTAGGAACTCACTATATGTACCAGACTGGCCTTGACTTCTGAGATTCACTTGTCTCCACCTCCTGAGACCTGGGATTGAAGATGTGTGCCTGCACACCCAGCTTTTATTTATTTTATGTGTTTGAGTGTTTATGCATGAAGGTTTGTGTATCACGTGTGTGCCTGGTGCCAGCAGAAGGCAGAAGAGGGCAACAGATCCCTTGGAACTGGAGTTACAGTTGTTGTTGCCTTGAGGTTGCTGGGAATGAAATCAGGTCCTCTGGAAGAGCAGCCGTGCTCTTAACTGCTGAGCCTCCTCTCCAGCACTAAAAACATAACTTAAAAAAGCAAACAAAACAAATATTTGATTTTTTTGTTTTAAATGCATTACTGTTTGAGTGCATGACATGTAGGTCTGCACACGTCACAGTGCATCTGTGAGGGTTGCCAAGTTGGTTCTCTCACGCCACCTTTATATGAGTCCCTGCAATGAAATGCAGTTGGTCAGGTTGTGTGGCAAGTGTTTTGACAGCTGAGCATCTCACGGCCCCTAATTCTGTGGCAGGGTCTCATACTATAACCTAGGCTGGCCATAACTCATTCTATAACTCAGGCTGGCCTTGAACTTTCAGTCATCCTGCCTCAACCTTCCAAGTGCTGTGGTCACATAGGAAATGACCAGACCCATTTCTAATGTTGGTTGTTCTGTTGTTTTTAGTTTTAAGCTTTGCTCTTCAGTTGACAATTTTTTTTCTTCAAGGAGTGGGCACAGGAAGTTGGAAATGTATTACCAAAAGCACACAGATTGGAAGAATTCAGTCTGGGCAGAAGCAAGTGTGACATTATGAAAGAACTGGGAAAATGAGGAAAGAGGGTAAGGTTTATTGAAATATCAGCTCCAGAGAATTTGTGGGATCAAGATGCACAGATAAGAAGAGGTATGGCTGGACCGTGGTGTTGTATGCCGATAATCCTAGCACTTGGGCGGCAGAGATAGGCAGATCTCTGAGTTAGAGTCCAGCCTGGTCTACAGAGCAAGTTCTAAGACAGCTAGGACTACACAGAGAAACCCTGTCTTGGAAGAAAAAAAAAAAAAGTACGGCAGCCATGTTATTCTGTTGTTTTGTTGTTGTTATTTCCGTGACTGGCTCTAGCACAAACTGGTTGCAGTGGCCTAAGTGAAAGCTTAACTCCCTGTCCAATTGCAGCATTAGTACCTCACCAAGGTGGCAGAATGGAAGGTGTATCGAGGGAGCCTATACACTCCCAGGTTGTAATTTATTACCTGGGCAGCCTGGTGATGTCGCTCCAAGACCTGGTCCACAGCTGACTGGATAGACTCTTGCACGGTACTGCGGCTCTCTGAGAGGATGACACTGAGATGAGCTGTGAGCAAAGTATGGAGTCCTAAGAGGATGACAGTGGTGGGAGCCATGAGTGAGGACGCACTTTCAGGACTTCTGTTCACATGCTCTGTGTCGGGGCTGAGGCTGGGGTAGTGCTCCTGAAGAAGCTACTTACACCTCTCCACAAGTAACCAACTTTTAGAGAAAGCCCCTCTGCAGTCCCATTGGCAAATAAAAGCAAGCTTAGGAAAATTAAAATGAGTTACATTGTTTTTGTAAATAAATGCTTAATCCATGCTACGAACAATGATAGTGGTACCTTCCAAAGGAGAAGGAAGCCTCCTAGGAGTGTCTAACCTTCTTCCATTCCTACTTGAGCATTACTGTTAAGTGAGCCTCCCTTGTCTGCAGGGTGTCATTTCTTTCCAATGTTCTGTGCTAAAGGAAAGGCTAAAACTTACAAAAATTACCCTGGGAATTGTTAATGTAAGACCGTTTAAAATGGGGTGAGAGCTGGTGATGTTGCTCGGTTGGTAGAGTGCTTGCCTAGCATGTAAACAGCTCTAGGTTTGATTCCCACACACCTCTAATCCAACATCTGGGAGATAGAGGCAGGACGATAAGGAGTTCCAGGGCATCCTCAGGTTTACAGTGAGTTTGAGGCTACCTGGGGACATACAAGTTTCTGTCTCAAACTAATTAAAATACACAAAATGGGGGTGATCTCAGATGGAGTAACCTCTGCTTAGCATCACTCAGAAACTGACATGTGGGGCTGGAGAGGTGGCTCAGCAGGTGAGGGCACTTGCACTTGCAGAGACTGCGTTTGATTCCCAGCTCTTACATGATGACTCACAACTGTCTTTAACTCCAGTTCCAGGGGACCTGACCTGAGGATGCTAAGCACCCACGTGGTAGGTAGATATACATAAACATAGGTGAAGAATTCCTTCATACATATCACACACACGCATGCACGAGCACACACACATTTTTAAAAGGTAAAACCCGGAACACTTCCTATCGTGGGGCACCCCAATGCTCTCCACAGAGAGAAATTATATATGAACTTAAAAGGAATCTGGAACTAGAAGTAAGATAGCATAGATTTGAGGTTATTTTTTCTTATTTTTATCACCAGCTAGTGAGGAGGTAACTTCACTCTTCTCACTTCAGTGCAGAAAATGCTTTTCTTATGTGTTCTCTCAGATATGTTATCTGGATAAACTGGGGTCATGTAAAATGAAGTATTCTGAAACACACACGCAATGTTCAAAGGGGAGTGCTGCTGTTGCCATGGTGATGGAGCATGCAGATTCTATTTTATATACTCTGGACCTAAGAAGAACCCAAGAAATGAGAAGTTTTTGAAGGCAGACATTTAATTAAAAACAAAACAAAACAAAATTATTCCTAAAACTGCTCCTACCACCAGATGCTTTTGGCACTGCGGCAAAATAAGGAGTTAATCATAGAAGTTACCATGACAAGGTGGGCGGGAGGACAGCCGACTGATTTTTTTTTAAAGACACATGAACACAGACTAATTCTGCACAATCTGTTTCCTAGCGCACAGAGCTCTGGAGAAGGAAGGATGGGGAAAGACAGGGCAAACAGCCTTGCTGTCCCTCGTGTATCTCCTTCAGAGGCCTAAACCACAGAGGGTCTTGTTCTAGTTACTTTGAAGGAGTTTTAAAAATATATTACTTTTTAAAATTCAAAACTTCATGTTTATCTGTATATATGCATGCATGTATGTATACTTACATGCCTCCAGGTGTCCACAGAGGCCAGTCGAGGGTGTTAAACCCCTTCCTGGAACTTGAGACACAGGCAGTTTAAGACACTGTACATAGGTGCTGGGAACCAGACTCCAGTCCTCTGCGAGAGCAGTGCTTGTTCTGAACCACAGATCTGTCTCTTCAGACCTGGCAGTGATTTTTGTTTTGAGACAGGATCTCACTATTTAGCTCATGCTAGCCTGGAACTGACTGTGTAGACAGGATGCCTTCAGACTCACAGTGATCTATCTACCTGTCTCAGAAATGTTGGGATTTAAAACATATGTCACACAGTGAGTGGTGGTGTCGCACACCTTTAGTCCCAACACTGGGGGGTTGGGGGAAGCAGAGGCAGGCAGATTTCTGAGTTTGAGGACAGCCTGGTCTACAGTGTCAGTTCCAGGATAACAAGGGCTACATTCAGAAACCCTTTCTCAAAAATAAATAGATAGATAGATACATAGATAGATAAAGAAGTAAAAATTAAAAAAGCATGTGCCACCACACCTGGATTTTTATTTATTTTATTATTGTTTTTAGCAGTGAATATTTAAGTGGTTTTTTGTTGTTGTTGTTGTTGTTGTTTTGAGACAGGGTTTCTCTGTGTAGCCCTGGCTGTCCTGGAACTCGCTCTGTAAACCAGGCCTTGACTCACAGAGATCCACCTGCCTCTGCCTCCTAGTGCTGGGATTAAAGGTGTGTGCTACCACTTCCCAGCAGCAGCAAATTTTTAAATCTAAAGCTGAGTATAATTACTGAGAAGTTGCAGGCCTATGCAGACATACTAACCAAGGCGTATAGATTGTTCTGGTACAACACAAACTGTTTTTAGGGCACCTGAGTTCTTTGGATATGTTAAACAGGACTTAGAACATGGTGTCAGACTCAAACTATCCTCTGGCAAGCATTTTAAAAATGCCAGGAAGTAACAGATCTTAGGTTTCAGGTGGGCATTGAGCCTCTGAAGGGCCTTTGATATTACCTAGTTTAACAATTCATGTTAGAGATTGGAAAGGGAGGCTCAGATGGTTTATGTGACTTGATTTTTAAACATCACCAAGGAAGCTGGAATCAGCACAAAGGAAAGCCAACTGTTTGACTTCTACCACCAAGTCCTTTCCATGGTTCCACTTCTCAGTTTGTCTGTGGATACATGCCCCAGAATCCTCACCAAAATACCTATCTTGAACTTCATAACCCTGAGTCATAGTGGCATATTATTTGTGTTTTAATAAATAAAGCTGGCCTGAAGGTCAGAGTGCAAAGCAGCCACATTAGTCAGCCATAAAGACAGGCAGTTGTGGCATACACCTTTAATCCCAGCAACAACACTAGTTAGCCATAGAGGCTGGGCAATGGTGGCACAAGCCTTTAATCACAGCACTGGAGAAAGATATAAGATGGGAGGATACAGGTTTCAGTTTTAGTCGCAGTCTGAGGATTCATGGAGGCAGGATCGCCCATTTCAGTCAGAGGTAGAGATAAGAGGCAGTGGCTGGCACTTTGCTTTTCTGCTCTTCAGCTTGAACCCCAGTATCTGTCTCTGGGTTTTTATTATTCATGCTACATTGAGTCTCTTTTCTTTCACATTCTCTTGGCCTTAATCAATGAAGCAGGGGCACCAAAGAACTTTGGCTTCTGAGTTGACAGTTTGAGCCCAGGAAAGCAGTGCTTCCTCCTCTAGGTATGCACACATCAGGAAGGGAGGAAGAGGTTTGGAAGGTAGGCAGGTAACAGGAAGAATTAATCTCATATTTGACAGCCACAAAATCTGGCACCAGTCACTGAGAGCTTCTGATCTAGGTTATAGGCCGTCTTGTTTCACCTGTGCTGCAGGGGGAACAAACATCACACTGTGAAGAACACAATGAAGGTGGAGCCTCCAGAGCTCATGGAGGAAGGAGAACCCAAAAGGAGGATTTTTCCTGAAGCAAGTCTAGGTACCATATCTTGTAACTTTCCTTGATATGGGATTCCCTTCTGTATGCTGTGAATGTTTTATTCCTATTGGTTAATAAAGAAGCTGCATTGGCCTACCAGCAGGACAGAATACAGCAAGGCAGGAATTCCAAGCAGACAGAGGAGAAAAGAAGGCAGACTCAGGGAGATGCCATGTAGCTGCTGCAGGAGACAGATGCTGGATGCCAGATGGAACCTTACCAGTAGTCTACAACCACGTGATGATACACAGATTATTAGAAATGGGTTAATTTAAGATGTAAGAGCTAGCTAGAAATACGCTTAAGCTATTGGTCAAACAGAACTGTAATTAATACAGTTTTATGTGTGATTATTTGGGTCTGGATGGCTGGGAAACAAGCAAGCAGCCTCTGCCATCAGCATGGCACCCAACATGGGGCTGACTACATCCACATAAAACCTGAGAGAGTTTAGAAAGGAATTCTAGTTGGGCAATGGTAGCATATGCCTTTAATCCCAGCTCTTGGGAGGCAGAGGCAGGCAGATCTCTGTGAGTTTGAAGCCAGCCTGGTCTACAAGAGCTAGTTCCAGGACAGGCTCCAAAGCTACAGAGTTATCAACTCTTAAAATGTACTTCCCAGGGTTCATTAAATTAAAGCATGTGTTTAAAACACATCTGAGGATCACTTGAGAATCAAGTTACAGAAATGTATATTTCAGTCATTCTAGATTTTTACAATATATAGCAAAAATAAGAAATTAACTTGACCCAGGAAGTTGTACATCTTAAAATAGCCTAGGTGATTCAGATATTTATGTTTTGTGTTCCACACATTGAAACCACCATGTTACCCATAAGGAAGAGAACCTTTCTGATAACAGGTGACTCTGCACCTGATGGACACATACAAAAGCACCCCTAACTGCACTTGCATGGAGACAGGCTTCTTCCCTTGATTTCATCTAGAAAGGCAGTGATTATTCTTTACATATTACACAACTATCTAATTTAGACAGATATATGCATTATTCATATAGTGCTTTCTTTATCCACTTAGCACTTGGCACACCCAACCTGGTTGCTGTATTTTCCCAAACATACCCCAGACTTCTGCTTGCTGGACTGGGAATCCACTGTGGAAATCTACAAATAGGAAAAGTAGCAGAGCTGGTCCCTCTGAGTCCATATCCTGAGACTGATTCTCCTCTCTGGACTCTACTTGGTAGCTCACATCTGGAATCACCAAATCTAAAGAAAAAGATAACAGGAGAATTTATAAGGTAAACAAGTCCCTCATACCCTGAGTGACACAGAACCATGTCGTGACTGAGAAGGAACTACTGATTCAAACAGTCAGTTCCACTCCTGAATCTGCTCCTCTACCCACATTATGGAAACAATAATGACTTACATGAAGAACATTAAAATAGCCAGGTATGTAAAATACAAAGGAAATAGCAACCTTGGGCATTTACTATGGAAGCATTACACAAAAAAATTCATTTATTTCTTGTCTAACTTTTTTTTTTTCTCTTGAGAAAGGCTCTCACTATGTAGTGCTATTGGGCCTGAAACTTGATATGTAAACCAGGCTTGTTGGGGGCTGTGGACCCCCAGGCCCTGAATTTCCTGTGAACAACTTGTTATGCTTACAGCTAGATGCTGCTCTGATCAAAATAACTTGTTTTCCCATGTTTGCATCTGCTCTGAGCACAAAACCTCAGGAGTTCCTGATGGCAGGGGAATGATTTCTGGTGGGTTTTGCTGGGGCGTAGCTGTCAGTTAAGGATCCCTATATAAGCTGTCCTGGAACACAATAAAGGGGGCATTCTTGGGGAATTCAAGGATGACCCATGTCTCTGTCTCTGTATGTATGTATGTGTATGTGTGTGTCAGTCTCCAGGCCCTTGCCCAGCTCACGAACCATCCCATAGTGCAGGCGGTATGCTACAGGTGTAGTACTGTGATACAGGTGCTACAGAAACGTAATACACATAGTAGCTCGGATACTACACAGGTTGGTTTTGAACTCAGATAATTCACCTACTCTGCCTCCAAAGTGCTGGGATTAAAGGCGTGGTCACCACACCTGGACATCTTGTGGACCTTCCTTAAAATAATTTATTTAACAAGCATTGGTGTGAGGGTGTCAGATCCCCTAGAAATAGAGTTACAGACAGTTGTGCGGTGCCATGTGGGTGCTGGGAATTGAACCTAGGCCATCTGGAAGAACAGCCAGTGCTCTTAACCACTGAGCCATCTCTCTAGCCCAAATATTTTTTTAATTTTTATTTTATGTATCAGTGTTCTGCTTGTATTTGTGTATATGTACTATAGGACCCTCACCCCTTATTCTCAAAGGGGCAAGAAGAAATTTCCTAGCAGAATGTTTTCCCAGGAAGATAGTGGTCTTCCCCTCTCCCAGCCAGGATCCCAAGTACAAGGTCACTTAGCTCAGCTCAGCCAGCCACCTGGTACAGGTTGATAAAGATGGCCTAACTCAGAAACAGCCTTGCTCTAAGAACAAGCAAAAAGCTGACTTAGCAGAATAGGAGTGAGCAAAAGTCCTTGCACCTGTGCCAAAGGAGCTTCAAAGAGTCTCTTTGTAGTTATGCCTTTAAAAGCCTACCCCACAGAGGAGATACAACTCCTCTCTACCTCACTGTAATGGAGATGGAGATGAGTTCCAAACTAGTTCGTATTATGCTAAATAAACCTTGCTTATTACAGTCTGGGCCTCTCTGGTGGTCTCTTTGGGGGTCATAATCTGGGACAACAGTACATGTGTATAGTGCCTATGGAGATGAGAAGAGGCTGTCAGATCCTCTGGAACAGAAGTAACATAGAGGTGTGAGCTACCATGTGGGTGCTGAGAACTAAACCCAGGTCCTCCGCAAGAGCAGCAAATATTCTCCACCACTGAGCTGTCTCTCAAGCCCCTTCTTGTGAACCTTCTAAGGTAGGTCTGCCTTGCTCTAAGTGGACTCTCAAATGTGGTGAGATCTCTATCCTCTTGTTAAGCCAGTGTATTATTAGGTCCTATTTTCACAGACATTTGCTTATATATTCATTTCTCTAATTCCTTTGTTTCTAAATTTTGATACAAAATATAGATACATACCTGTATCCAAATTGAGATCCAAAGTGGGCACCATAAACAAATTGTGTTTCTTCCAGTCAATGAAATAAGAGGTATCTCTGAAGACAGTGATACTTGGCTGCTCCTGATCTGATATCAGTGGCAGACCCAAAGGTCCGTATAGAAATATGTATAGCTGCTAAAGAAAACTGTCAAACTTTTCTTACAACTACGTACTCATTTAAAACAAACTTACATATTGGCCTGGTTCACACCACAGGAATATGCTATACAATTACATGTTTATCTTTTTCTAAATTACAGATGGTATGATGCATGGGAGCTCTACCAGGATCCTCAGATTTTTGCAGGGTGTAACTGAATGACAATTTATTGATTCATCTTATTCATCTGATCATAAATGTGAGTGGCATCACAAGCTAAACACAATGCTAGGTTCTAGAGGTATGAAGATGAGTAACTAGTATCTGTGCTCAAATTTTACCATATTTTAGTGTGGTAGACACAGAAAACCTAGTGAATTGCAATACAAGGTAGTGCATACTTATATAGAACTGTACACAAAGGAGTGTTTTCTAGAAAGTAATTGAGTGTGTTTGGATTGAGAGAAACTTCCTCTCACTTTATACAACCCTATTCTTTTTTTTTTCTCTGTGTAACTTTGGATCCTGTCCTGTACTCACTCTGTACCCCAGGCTGACCTCAAACTCACAGATTCATCTGCCTCTGCTCCCAAGTGCTGAGATTAAAGGCGTAGACTCTATTCTTTTTATTCTTTTTTTTTTTTTTTTGGTTTTTCAAGACAGGGTTTCTCTGGAGCCTATCCTGAAACTAGCTCTTGTAGACCAGGTTGGTCTCGAACTCACAGAGATCCACCTGCCTCTGCCTCCCAAGTGCTGGGATTAAAGGCGTGCACCGCCACCGCCCGGCTTCAACCCTATTCTTCAACCAAGACAAAGGCCTTGAAATAATCTCTCCCCTCTGGACTCTTGCTTTCTCATGCTCATGCCCTGAATGTAGTTTCTTGATATGTATCAGCACTTGATGCTTGGAGATAGATGCTCATTGTTGGGCAAGGGGATGTCTATATACTATATAATGAAATGTTTTGGAAAGTCACAGAACAAAGGGAGACTGAACTCTCAAAGCGTCTCTCACAGATCTCAGCAGGCATTAGCATAGGAACTAAGGCCGCTACACTCGCTACACTCGTTGCTCAGTCAGGGTCAGAGGATCTTTTTTTTTTTTTTTTTTTTTTTTTGGTTTTTCGAGACAGGGAGCCTGCGCTGGAACTAGCTCTTGTAGACCAGGCTGGTCTCAAACTCACAAAGATCCGCCTGCCTCTGCCTCCCGAGTGCTGGGATTAAAGGCATGCGCCACCAACGCCCAGCGGGTCAGAGGATCTTTAAATTACTTCACATACAATGTGAAGAATAAAAAATAGAGTGTCTGGAGTCCAAGCATATGATTGCCTTATGATTTAATATTTTTTCTGCATAGCCCTGGCTGTTGTGGAATTCATTCTGTAGACCAGGCTGGCCTTGAACTCAGAGATCCACTTGCTCTCGCCTTCTGAGTGCTAGGATTAGAGGTATGTGCCACCACTACCCAGCTGGTGTTTTATTTTTAAAAGTCATTTTTATTTTATTTATGTGGGTGTTTTGTCTGCATGTATAGCTGTGTGGCACATGTGTGCAGTGCCTGTAAAGACCAGAAGAGGGCATTGGTTTCCCTGAACTGGAGTTACACACAGTTGTGAACTGCTATGTGGGAGCTGGAAATTGAACCCAGGTCCTCTGGAAGAGCTGCCAGTATTATTAGCCACTAAGCCATCCCTTTAGCCCCATCCCTGTTTGAGGCAGGGTTTCATATAGCCTGGCCTCAAACTTTGTAGCTAAGGATGACCTTGAACTTTTGATCCAGTATTCAATACTTGAGCACTGAGATTATAGGTATATACCACTATAGCCAGTTTATATGGTACTGGAGTCCACATGAAAGGCTTTGAGCACTCTAGTCAATCAGTCTACCAACTGAACTGTATTACCAGCCCTCAACTGGACACTCCAAACCATTCACATCTAATATGAATACAGCCATGGTTGGACTTAATCTATCTGCTCGTTATATGTTTTCCATTTGTTCTTTTTACTATTTTTGGATTCAGTATTCTATCTCTGTTTTGACATATTAGTTATGACTCACTGGTTCAGCCTTTAAAATTTTATCAGGATTCAACAGTTGACAAATACACTTCCATTTCTTCCTGATTGGCCCTATGTTATTGTTGTCAAGTAAGATTTGGAGGTAGATATGCATGCATGAAACTGTCAATACTTTTTTATTTTTGAGAAGGGGTTTCTCTCTGTAGTGCGTGCTATCCTGGAACTCATTCTGTAGACCAGGTTGGCCCAGAACTCACACAGATCTGCCTGCCTCTGCTTCTTGAGTGCTGGGATCAAAGCTGTGCATGTCACCACCACATAGCTAGAGAATACAAACTTTGCCTGGTGGTGGTGGCACATGCCTTTAATTCCAGCACTTGGGAGGCAGAGGCAGGCAGATCTGTGTGAGTTCCAGGACAGCCTAGTCTACAGAGTGAGTTTCAGGACAGGCTTCAAAAAAATGCAAAATTTAAAGGATTTCCTTAAGCATTTTTTTAATACTGCTTACTAGTGAATTCCCGACTCTTCTGAATGTCTGAGAAAGTTCAAGAAATTCAATCTTGAATCCATTGGTTTTGTTTGGCAGTGGGGATTCTTGCAGGGAGGGTCTCACTCTGTATCCCAGGCATTTTCCAGCCCCAGGATCCCATGTTCTGGGATTACAAGAATGAACCATCAGGACCAGCCCTTGTCTTCATTTTGTGTGTGCATGAGGATAACCTTGGCTGCCATTCTCCAGATATCATCTACTGTTTTGAGACAGTGTCTGGCTGGCCTCAAATTTGTCAGTGAGACTGGACAGCCAGTGAACCATAAGGATCCACCCATTATTCAGGAAAAAATTTCTGAAATCCAATCTGATGCCATGAAATGTGAATTTTTTTCTGCTTAGCCTGATGGGGAGAGAAACTGTCCTGGCTTTGTGTGGGCCAGCACTGGCCTGTCTGTAGCTCTGTATCCATGCATTTCTCTTCAGTTTTCTTGCAAGTTCTAGCTGCCTGGCTCTCAAATCATCTCATTGCAGATCCACCAGACTCTAGATGAGCGTCCCTGCCTGCTCTGCAGCCTGGAGATTTTCTCTGGCAGTCTGGCAAGGCAATCTAAGCTTTCTCTTTAGAACACTGTCCTGCATGTGTTATATAACAGCCTTGTTCTTTGCCTTGACAAAAAAATGGTCATCTACTTTGTGTTGGACAATTCTTATTCATAATTTTGTGGTTTTCTAGGGCCACTGTAGAGGTCACACTGGGACTAAAACAATGGTAATAAAGAGGGGACAGCATTTACTTCTATCATGAAAATTAGCAGATAGAAAAACAGAAAGCGGGGCTGGAGAGATGGCTCAGAGGTTAAGAGCATTGCCTGCTCTTCCAAAGGTCCTAAGTTCAATTCCCAGCAACCACATGGTGGCTCACAACCATTTGTAATGAGGTCTGATGCCCTCTTCTGGCCTACAGGCATACATGCAGACAGAATATTATATATATAATAAATAAATATTTTTAAAAAAAGAAAAACAGAAAGCAAAGCCTAGGTCTTTCTGCATTTCAGCTGCCTGTCGACAGACAGTGTCCATTCCCTTCCAGAGACGTATCAGTTTCATGAGGTCCCATTTATTAATTGTCAATCTTTGTGCCTGTACTGTTGGTGTTCTATTCAGGAAGTTATCTCCTGTGCCAATGTGTTTGAGATTATGTCTCCCTTTCTCTTCTAACAGGTTCAGTGTATCTGGATTTATGTTGAGGTCTTTGATCCATTTGAACTTGAGTTTTGTGTAGGGTGATAGATATGGATCAATTTGCACTCTCCTACACGCTGACATCAAGTTAGACCAGCACCATTGTTGAAAATGCTTTCTTTTTCTATTGGATAATTTTGGCACCTTTGTGAAAAATCAGGGGTCCATAAGTGTGTGGATTGGTGTCTGGCTCTTCGGTGAAGTGAGAGACAGGGGACTCACTATGAAGCACAGTGGGAGATTGATGAGGCACGAAGGAGGTGAGGAAAGACCCACAATAATCAAAAATATTTACTTGCTTTGTGAATAACATTAAACACATATGGTTTACAATGATAAGTTAAAAGTATTATTACTAATCAGGTCTGGCGGTGGTGGTGCATGTCTTTAACCCGGGCACTTGAGAGGAAGAGGCAGGTGGAGCTCTGTGAGTTGGAAACCAGCCTGATCTACAGAGTGAGTTCCAGGACAGTCAGGACTACATATATATAATTGAAACAACCCACTTGTCTAGTCACTGAAAGCATGTAATGTCTAATGGTCCCAGTTTGACTGTGCACATGGAAGGAAACCTGGGGAGCTATACACCACCACAAAATTGAAGTCATTCATGCCTACACAACACACACACACACACACACACACATTTATTTTGTATGGTACTGCAACATGATGTGGTCATCTACAAAATTCCCACTGTTACAAAAACAAAAACTTAAAACTCATGATGCTTTAATTAAGTTTACAACTTTGTGCTGGGCCACATTCATAGCTATCCCGGGTCACATGACATCACAGCCATGGGTTGTACATCCCTGTGTGAGGAGCTTCATATGGACTATAGTTCTCCACCACAGCAGGAGAAAATCAATCCACAAGATGCTCTCATCTTTACTTTAAAGCTGAGGAAGCGAAGAGTTAGGCTGTTTAAATCAGCTGTTTCTGTCATACAGCATTTACACCCCTGTGTCCCAGTCTCAACAAGGCACACAGAACATTTACTCGTGGGATAAACCAGGGGTGGTGGCTCACATCTATAATCCTAGCACTTCGGAGATGGAGGCAGAAGGACCAAGAACATCTAACGGTAAGGAGTTTGAATTCATCCTGGAATATAAAAGAGCCTGTCTTAAAAACAAACCAACGAAACCACTCCTTCCCCAGGCTCTCCCAACTTCGGTAATGAATACTGGTTTTCTTATATGAAGTTCTTCAAGTGTTAACTTTTGCCTAAACACATAGTTTTAACTCAGGACTTATTAGCTCTTATTCCACTTCACTCTCTTATTTAGTAATTACTATCTTTTCTCCTAGAGCACTCTGAATGTGCTGTTTGAGTTACTCTTGTCAACCGTAGAAAATACAGATCACATTCCTTAGTAAGGCATGCAAGATCTACCACCCTCGACCCCAACCATTTTTTCTGGTCTCATCTCTACCTTTCACTATCTGTTGTAGTCTACTGTTCTTTGGCAAATACTTCAAGCCTAACATTCACACTGGGTTATACTTTTATACAAATCGTACAGGGTTACAGATAAATAATTCATATGTTAAGACTTGCCTAAAATTAGAATTAAAATATTCATCTTCAAAGGCAATTGGATCGAACCTGTCAAAAGGATATGGAAACTGAAGAAATCCTATCCTGTTGGCTGGAGAAGACCTTGGGGCTTGGGCACAGAGCAGCAGCTGGAGTCAGTGCCAGTGTTCCCAGCAAGCTCATGCCAGCCATGCCATTAGGGATGGACAGGAGTGCTGGATGTCCTAGCACAGGGTGGATTCTGCTGCAGTGCAATTCAGTTGAATTCAGTTTTGGCTTACTATTAAAAAACATACAAGACAAATTTGACTTTTTTCTTCAAGAAATTATTTAATGGGCATTTAAAATTCCTTAACTCCTCAGGATACACATAGCCCTATGGCCTACCACGTTATCTTATCTGCATAATATCAGAAAAATTAGCATTCCAAAGACTATTATCATGGCTCCTGTTTATGTTGTCTCTCATGATAGTTGCTTATTCTCAAATTTTATTTTCTCCAATACAATTATACTCTTCGGTTCCAAGCATATGTTTACAAAAGCATTCAAAGATCAGCATTGTGTGTGACAACTGTGAACAATGATCTAAAACTGACCCCATGACACTTAAGAGTCTGCTTCTGTGCACACTATACTTTCCTCTGTAGGCCTGAGGTCACTGTTAAGTCAGAACAATGAGAAAAATTAAACTCTCATCTTCTCCAACAAAGAAGGTGATTGACATTAATATCAAAGCTATAATTATTATTTCCAGGAACATCAAAGGGTTCTCTGGTAAGATTGTGTGTTTGGCCACATACAGTAAAATACATTATTAGGAAAGAATAGCAAAGACAGATGACCATCTATAATAGCAGTGAGAACAAGATCCTCCATTCAAGTTCATGACTTGAGCTGATTACCACAGAACGCCAGAGGCATAACCCGGAGGCACGAACCTCTCCTTAAACTTCCCACATTGTCACACACAGGCGACACCACCAGGTATACCATCAGGTATGTTGGCAGGTATTTTATAAGAGACAAAAACAGAATTACTTAGCATATGCTTGCTAGATCCCAACCTCCAAAATGTCTATTTCTCAAGAAAGTTTAAGCAAGTATATTCAGCAAATACAGAAGGTCACTAGAGGAGATAAAGAAGGGCTATGTTTGCAGAAAGAAACTTTTTATTCCTAGATAAGATGTACCCTCTCACCTTAAGTTTTTGGTCCCAAGGACAAGAATTTCCCCGTCCCTGGATGTGTCATATCTAACACCTGCTCATCACTGATGTGACTAAAAGAAGCTTTCATACTGTGTCAACTTATGACATGTGACTTTATGATTCTGTTCTTTGTTTGAATAACTATATAATGGGAATGTGAATTCAGTAAAGTTGCAGAAGATTCAAACCAAAAAAAAAAAAAAGGCGATTGATTTGTTTTCTCCACACTTCTCTTCTAAACAAAAGAAATACAAAGCAAAGAAGAGAGAAGAGGAGGGGAATTGCAGGAGAGGAGAAGGAGAGAAGAAGAAAGGAAAAGGCATGGAAATCATTTCTAGCTTCTACCTCACATAATGCTGAAAGCCCACAACAAGAGTGATGCCATTGGACAGTCTCAAAATAGGCTCGTTCTCTGCCCTGCAAAACAAAACAAAAGAAAAAAGTCATCTTTCAAATCAGTCTCTAGTTGGCTCATGACACTACCACCCAGAGATCACTGGAATTCAGCAACCAAAAACCAAAATGAAAACCACAACTTTTATGCTCATTCCCCCCAGCGAAAGAGAGAAACATGTAAGGGACAAACATGTACTTATTTGTTAAAAACTAAGAATATGTGAGGTCTCAGGATTAGTTTCAAGGAGATTTTGGACTAAGAAATCAAACTGTAAATCTGCTAGAAGCACAGGGCAATCAATCATGCTTAAAAGTCATTCAGAGCCATAAAAATCGTTTACAGACCCAAAGATCTCTGCAGAGAGGATCCCATTCACCGTCAAACTGAAATTAAACTTGAGCTGCAAAACAAGTGAAGGGTAAGATTTCATTCTAGTCAAGGTTGAGATTAAAAAACATCCACATACAGAGCGGTAGAAACTACCAGAGAAGTGTTGCTGCTCACACACCCATCCTGCAGGACCAGAAGAGGCCTCAGTGGAGTGCAGGGATCCCAGGCAACGACCAGAAAAGGATTTAAAACCTCCCCTCCCGCACAGACCAGACCCCCTGCTAAAAATGATGCTCAGAGACCAATGCCCCTCACCCTGGCCCCCACAGCACCACACAGAATCTGCTGGAGTCAGAGGAAATCTGAGTGCTTCCTTTTCAACTCAGCAGAGCTGTGCAAGCAGTTCGCTCCACAAAGACTCTTACTTCTTACTGCTGTTTCTTACTCTTGCATGTATATCTTGGGACTGTTTTGCTTTTATTTGTATTGTTCAGTTTGGTTTTAGGATTGTTTATGCTTCTCACCCAGCTTGCTCCAGGACATACTTTACTGTGCTCTTTGCCTGCATCTCTTATGCTCTCCCACCCCAGCCCCCGCCATTTCTCTTCCTTTTCCTCTCATCTTCACCCTCTCCTTGTACGTCTTAGCTGTAATCTTTCAGATTTAAAAATTCCAACTTCCCCCTCCCAGCTACTTTATCTACATCAGTTATTTTCAAAATCTCATCCGTCTTATCTTTACCCACTCTCCTTCTCTCCCACTTCTAATCTTTTGCAAATCGACTTTAAAATTTTTAAATTATCTGTATATATTCATTTTGGTGCAGTGCCACCAGAGGCCAGAGAGGGTGTCAGATCCCCTGGAGCTAGAGTTACAAATAGTTATGAGTATGAGCCATCTGATATGAGCGCTAGGAACTGAACTCAGGTCCTCTTGCAAAAACACATACTGCTCATCGTTTTACAAAACATCAGAAGTGGAAAGGAAGACAATGTGTGTTTAACCACAGAACAATCTCTCTTGCTCCCAACTCATCATTTTACCGACTAAAATCTGAGTAGATTTCCATACCATTCTTGGTTGTTTATCTCTAGCAAGTATGAAGTAAGGGAATACTGTTGTTAATTGGCTAGAATGGCATTTGCATAGCAATATAAAACAGCTGAGCTGTGGTTGCTCTTCCAGTTGAAATCCTAAGAATACAGAACTTATGCCAGGTACCCTTGAGCTCCTGGACTGAGGTATTATTCTCTGAAGTATATATTGAACTCTATCACGTCAGAGTCCAACTTGAAAATTGTGAACACTTCAACTGAAGCAATGTAGCTGATTAAAAATAAAAGCAAGCAATGAAATAACACCAGATGATAAATCCTAATGCAGTAGCAAAGTAAGTAGAAATGACTAAGACATGATAACACCTCCAAAATTACTAATCCTATAAAATTCCATCTAAGGAAAGTGAAGTAGATGAGTTCCTAGAGAAAACTCAAAACAATGATTATAAGTGCTCCAAGACACAAACAGATGAATGAAATCAGGAAGGCAATAAAAGAGGGAACCCACAAAAAATGCATACTCAAGAAAAACAAGCAGAAACACTAGAAGAAAAAGTAAGTCAAAAGAACTATGGAAAGAACAAAATGTCTGTGCTTGAAGACAAAGTGGAGAAACTGGACCAATTCAATAAAGACAAAGATAAGAAGAAAATACCATCAGACAGACAGACAGACAGACAGACAGACACACACACACACACACACACACACACACACCACATCAGAATAATAGTTAAGCAAGAGAAGAATAGGAAAAACAAGTACTACAAAATCAATGAAATGATAGAAATCAATACACACTTCTCATTAGTAACTCTGAATATTAATGGTCTCAATTTCACCCCAAAAGGAAAAGACAAATAGATTGGACCAATAGCTAGGAATCATTTACTTGTTGGCTCCACACACTTCATCTCAAAAAACAGCAACTTCACCCTTAAGTTGAAAGTCAGGTGTTCCAAGTAAATGCACCTAGGAGACAAGCAGGTGTTGCCCTTCTAATATCTGACCAAACAGATTTCAAACAAAAATTAGTGAGAAAAAATACACGAGGTCACTGATTAAGGAAAAAAAAATTTGTCAAGAGAATATAACATTTTAAACTTATATGCTCCGGGGCTGGAGAGATGACTTAGAGGTTAAGAGCATTGCCTGCTCTTCCAGGAACCACATGGTGGCTCACAGTCATCTGTAGTGAGGTCTGGTGCCCTCTTCTGGTCTTCAGGCATACACACAGACAGAATATTGTATACATAATAAATAAATATTTAAAAAATAAATAAATAAACTTATATGCTCCAAATACAGGTGCACACGATTTCATAAAACAAATGTAACTAGATGTAAAATCACAGATTAATAGTAGTGGGTAGGGCTGGAGAGATGGCTCAGTGGATAAGAGCATTGCCTGCTCTTCCAAAGGTTCTGAGTTCAATTCCTGGCAACCACATGGTGGCTCACAACCATCTGTAATGAGATCTGGTGCCCTCTTCTGGCCTGCAAACGTACACACAGGCAGAATATTGTATAAATAAATAAATATTTAAAAAAAATAGTAGTGGGTACCTTTAATATTCTTACCAATAGATAGGCATTCTAAACAAAAGAATAGATAATCTGAACCAAATAACATCATAGGTAATGAACTTAACAGAGATCTACAGAATATTCCATACCCAAAATTGCAGGAACTTTCTCTAAAAAACAACATAGGTTAGGACACAAAGTCTTAAATACAGGAAAAACTGAGCTAATTCCTTGTGTTCTATCTAATCACAATGGACTAACACTACACCCCGACAACAAGGAAAACCCTAGAACACATATAGACTCATGGAGAGCAGACAACACACTACTGAATGATGAGTGGCCTTACAAGAAGGAAATAAAGATGGTCCTAGAGACAAACGAAGACGAACTGAGATGTGTGGGACTGCAGTCCTAAGAGAAGTTTAAAGCTCCACGCTACTACACTAAGAAATCAGAATGATCTCAAGTGACTTAACAAGATGCCTTAGAAATCCAGAGAAAGAACAAGTCCCAAGTCAACAGAAGGAAAGAAGTCACTTACAATCAGGGCAGACATTAACTACATGAAAATCAAAAAATATACATAGTTGGATTTTTGAGAAGATAAACAAGACGTAAAGTTCTAGCTAAACTAACCAATAGAAAAGACTCAAATGAATAAGACTATAGATAAAAAGGAACCACTACAACATATGGCTATGCAATTTAGAGAACCATTAGGTTTTATCTTTTAAAAAAAAAGTATGTTCCTCTAAATGAGAAAATCTAAAGCTCATAATCAACCAAAATTAAACAAAGGTGAGCCTGGCATGGGGGCCCCATTAGAATATGAATATGGTCCCATATTCAGGAGGCAAAAGCAGGCAGACCTTTGAGTTCTAGGCCAGCTTGGTCTCCTTAGCAAAATTTAGACCAGCCAGGGCTACTCAGTGAGTTTCTTGTTTTGTTTTTGGTTTAAAGAAAGTATAAATAAATTGATACTATTTAAAGAATATATAACTTCACCTTGTGATGAACTATGATGATTTTTCGTAAAAAACGCTTTATAGTCAGACAATCTGTCATCAAACTTTGAGGATTTTCATCAACCTGTAACAATAAACACAGCCTGTAACTCCACAAATGTAAACTCAACAGCACAAATAAGTTAAATAGGCATTTCTTCCTATAAAAGTAAATATTCAGGATATCCCAGCCCAAACTCCAGTGGAAGCACCTGCTCCACCAGAGGCCAAGCTGGCAGCCAGAACCCCAGGCAAGTGCCCCCTCTACTTTCTCAGTGCCTGCCCAGCTCACCCAAAATTAGCCCTTCCCTCCTTGTTAACATATTCTGACCTCCAGAGGACCCTCAGCTGGACCAAAGGACACATGGCTGCCAGAACTTCAGCCCCAATTCAAGTGGAAAAATCTCTACTCGACCAGAGGCTACCGCAGCCATCAGAAGTCCAGCCCCCAACTTGGATGGAGATTGACCTACTCAACCACAGGCCACTCCAGCCAGAAGACCAGAGAGGAAACAGAAACCAAGGGAACAAAACACCCATCCAACAAAGGTAAACTCAGAAATTGGTACCTAGACCTATAATCACCCAAACCCAGATGCCTAGATGCCAGTGTAAGAACACAATTGACAACAGCAAGGGCATATGCCACCACCAGAGCCCAATCATCCTACTACAGCAAGCTCTGAGTATTCCAAAACAGTTAAAGCACAAGGAAACAATATTAAAACCAACTTTTTGGCCAAGTGGTGGTGGTAAACGCTTTAATCCCAGCACTTGAGAATCTCTGTGGACTTGAGGCCAGCCTGGGGTACAGGCTGAGTACCAGGACAGATTCCAAAGCTACAGAGAAACCCTGTCTTGAACTGCCCCCAACTCCAAAACAAAACAAAATACCCCAGATTTATGAAGATGATAAAGGTCCTTAAAGAAGAAATTAATAAATCTTTTTAAAAATTGAGGGAAAGTCAGTGTGGAGATTTCTTAGAAAATTAGGAAACAACCTTCCTCAAGACCCAATAATACCACTTTTAGGTATATATCCAAAGGATGCTCAATCGTGCCACAAGGACATGTGCTCAACTATGTTCATAGAAGCT
>JAQHUG010000205.1:2685073-2699878 GCA_028555095.1 Dicrostonyx torquatus | reverse complement strand
TTTTTTTTTTTTTTTTTTGGTTTTTCGAGACAGGGTTTCTCTGTCGCTTTGGATACCTATCTATTCTTTAACTCCCTCAGAGACCCGAGAAGGAAATAATATTAACTGAGTAAACAGAAGTACTAGCAAGCAACTTCCAAAAAAATGTGAGAAATTACAGAAACAGCTACCTGGACAATCACTCAAGGTTCCTCTGCAGCACTGAGGCTAAAGGTTTAGAATATTTAACAGATTTTTCTAGGAAGCAGGATTTTTTAAAGAACTGTCCTGCCTTGTCTGGGGAAAGTTTTGTAGTCACTCTCTTTTGTGTCCTGCTTATCCAATTAGGACAGCATGCTGTCAGCAGTCAAGGTAAGGAAATTGTCTTGCCCAGTAGCTTATTTTTGCAACAAAGGAAGTAACCCCATATGGAGTTTCTTCTATGCCCATTATCTTCTCTGAAGTAGATTGGTGCTGCCAGGAACAGACATGTCTCATTGTCATAAAAAGAAGAACCAAGGTTATTAAAACATCTTAATTGCCATATTCTGTAGATCTCTGAAGTGTTTGAAGATGACATGTCTATCTATCTCTTTTGACCTTCAAAACATACCTAATAGGACTACAAGTTTAATTGTAATAGTTGACTTAATTTCCTTATTATCCTAAACAGTTGGTTATTTGCATTACATTGTTAAATGAGCTGTATAGGTACAATATCTTGAACAAGAGTAGAAATATATGTATAGTATATTCTAACAAAATTAATCTCAAATTTGTATCAATATACATAATTTTTATACAATATACAAAGGTCTAATCCAAAGTAAAATATTTTAAACTAATAGTTGTTTAAAAGTAGACTCAATAATCTATCTTTTATCTGATATCATATCTATATTCTCCCTTTTTTTCTTTCAGAGTAGATTCGATAATCTACCCTTTTCTCCTATCATATACTCCACTATTTTTTCATGGAAAATGACAAGCAATGCCTCCATGTGACTACTTAATATTACATTTATTGATTCACTCACAAACACTAATATAACTTATAGAAATAGAACAACCTACAAATTAGAAAGGTTCATAGTTCTAGGAGAAATAAGTAATTCATATGACAATGTAAAAAGTTTTGTAATCTAAAGATAAACAAAATGCATACTGCATCTAAATCAGATTAGAACACCAAGAAAGTTACATCAGGTTAGCAGAGAATAGTAAATTGTTACTTTTAAAATCTGGTTATAAGCTGGGGGCTGCACTCTGCTGTGGTTGGTAAAAGATCCTAAGATGTATAGAAAGTGAACTTGCTTTGAGCCAAAAAGTCATACACTGGGTATCTTTTGGGTAGATCATACCCTGAAACCAAAAGATTATTGCAAACTCCTTGAATATCTGGAATGAGACCCGCCACTCCAGGATAACTACTCTGAGAAATCCCCAGTAATGGAGCAACTGGGCTTATTACAGGTCAGTGTGGCCAAGGCAGCTTGGTGAATGATTTTGAAAAGACATTTAATGTCCTGCAGATTTCTATGCCTGGAGATAAATATATTGTCCTGGTGAACACTAAAGGAAAGAAGGATGTGCAGAGCTGTGCCAAGTTCATGTGTGAATTGAAAGTCATAATCCAGAAAAATGAGAAGCAACTTGAAAAAGCAAAGAATATAATACCTTCTAATCAGATGGCCATAAGTCTTTTCAGAAACCAAGTTAGGCCGGACAGTGGTGTGCACGCCTTTAATCCCAGCACTCGGGAGGCAGAGGCAGGCGGATCTCTGTGAGTTGGAGACCAGCCTGGTCTACAAGAGATAGTTCCAAAGCAGGCTCCAAAGCCACAGAGAAACCCTGTCTCGAAAAACCAAAAAAAAAAAAAAAGAAAAGAAAAAAAACCAAGTTAGACAAGAAATATCCCTATTGTCCTAACCAGGAAGAGACAAGAACAGGGAGATAGTAAAGCCTTTACACATGTGTGTCAGAACCTCAATACCCAGTTCTGTCAGAAGCAGTGACATTACTTAAGGGCTATTATGAAAAACAGATAATCCTAGCCCTGGGGAACAGAAACCAATGTTTTGTGTGGTGGCACACTTCTGTAATTCCAGCACGGGGAAGGTGGGAGCAAGAGGATCAGAAGTTTAAGATCATCCTCAAAATTGACGCCAGTTTGTGTTACGTGAGACACTAAATATATATATATATATATATATATGTCTGATTATTATTAGAAGTTTCTTTTAAAAAGTTTTTTACTGACATATATTAATTATTATACGTACTGGTGGGTTTCCCTATGACATCTTCAAATAGGTATATGGTGTATCTTGATCATAGTCATCTCCATCTCTTATCTCCCTTTGTGTCCCTTCCCTTTCCCATCCTCTTCCCTCGCCTAGTCCCTGTTCAATGTTCATGTCTTTTAAAAAAGTGAACCAATGAGTTTATAGCAGTTATATACAGAAACATGACAACATACGACCAAAGAACATGTTTCTCTTACTTACCCAGCCACCATTAACTGCTTAAAGATCCTGGGGGAGGGATGGGACCTTGTGTGCCCTGTTTAGAAGTTTATTTTGTTAATTTATTTATTTGGTTTTGTGTTTGTTTGTTTCGGTTTTGGTTTTTGAGACAGGATTTCTCTGTGTAGCCCTACATGTCCTGGAACTCACTCTGTAGACAAGGCTGGCCTTGAACTCACAGAGATCCACCTACCTCTGCCTCCCAAGTGCTAGGATTAAAGGTGTGTGCCACCACGCCCAGCTAGAAGTTTATTTTCAAACATGAACTAATGCAGTCATATTTTGGACTATTTTCCAGAAGTATCAGTTTCTCTCTCTTCTCTCTCTTCTTGGTAGGTGTAGGTAAGATAGTCAGACAGATAAGATAGATGCATACATACTCATATGCAAATGTATAAGTATACATATGTTTGTGTGTATGTGTTTGCACACATGCATATCTCCATCCATTATATAATTTAGTATGATTACAAAAATAAGTATAAAACTGGATAAAGTTTTTTTTTTTTTTTGAGTCCGGATCTCTCTACATAGTCCTGGCAGTCCTAGAACTTACTATGTAGACCAGCCGGGCCTCGAAGTCACAGAGATCTAGATCCGACTGCCTCTGCCTCCAAAGTGCTGGGATTAAAAACATACACCACCATTGCCTGACTCTGGATACATTTCTTAAGGTATTAGAAATCATACTGCTTTGGAAAGGGGTGTTACCCAGCCTCATGCAGGAAGTCATATAACCACCAAAGTCACTATCTCTTTTATACAAGGCAGTTCTCAGAAACTACTTTTCCTCATACGATCAAGTTAAATAAAACATTTAGTATATTCTTTCACAGATGTCTCAACTACGGTTTGCTGTAAATCTTGCTACTTGACCCCACCACACACACACCACACCACCCCGAAAATCAAATATTAGGCACTTTCCTATAACTGTCTTCACTCAAATATCTCTTAAATAGCTATAAGATACTAGAGACAAAGAGATAAATGGAAATGAAGCGCACAGACCCCTCTGTACTTCACAGCCTGACTTTCATATCCATGTAGACTGAGGAGCCAGGAATGCAGAGACACAGACTGCTCATCCAGCATGCTTGAGGCCCTGGGATCAACCCCCAGCATAGAACAGAACAGAACAGCGAAACATCTCTATTTGCCTGTCAAGATGATCACACTAAACAACAATTCAGTCTTAATTACCTGACCTCTTCAATGACTGTGATGTTGATTTCCACTAATTTTTAGCTATTTCTCAGTTACATCTTAGAACTTATTCTGGAAACTTTAAATCAGTGGTTCTCAACCACCTTTCTAATAACACAACCCTTTTGTACAGTTCCTCATATTGTGGTGACCCCAAACAATGAAATTATTTTGTTCCTACATCCTAACTGTAATTTTGCTATTGTTATGAATTGTAATATAAATATGATATGCTCTCCTGTGAAAGAGTCATTTAACTCAAAGGGGTCACAATCCACAGGTTCAGGACCACGTTTTAAACCAAAATGCCTCACTCTAACTGAAAAAAAAAATACACATCAATATATTACCAGTGGCTTCCTTGATAAGGAAATTATATATACTCTAAATATTGCATATGTACACTTAATATTTGATTTAACCATACTCTTATTTTTCTTAGGGAAACAGTTTTGCAATAGGAAAAAAGAGAAACTTTATTATCTAATTCTTCCAAGTGTTATAACCTCTTGTTCCAGAGTTCATCTCATCTAAATTCAAATCTGCTTTTCAATATCAAGACCTCTAGACCCAAATCCCTTGTGGTTGGGATTCCCTCAGTGCTTACCTCATTCTGGTGTATATCACAATGTTTTGTAATGTTTGCTGACATGTGTGTCTTTCCATTATATTCCAAGTTCCTAATGATCAAATAACACCTCCAGAGGAATGTGGACCCATAAGACCTAGCTCAGTGTGACTAATACAAGCAGACACTGCCTTCTAAGTGGATAAATATTGAACTAGCATTGACCTATATGAATCAGACAGTTTAAGTTCTAATTCTTCCACTTTCATATGACACCAGGAAAGTCAACCCAATTCTCTGCATCTCAATTCTGTCATCTGTAACGTGGGGTGATAATCCTATTTCATAGATGTCAGAGGCTTAAATATTTGTAAATGTCAGTCATGTGAGTTATTTGCTCAAACTGGCTGAATCACATGCTCTCAGTTCTTTGCACTGCTTTCCTTGGTTCACCGGAATCACCTTTTTATTGCTTCTTGGCATCAGCAGTTGCCATCAGAGCTGACTAACCACTAATTGCTCCAGATTGTTTACTTTGCACTCCCCTAAAGAAGATAAGGCATCCTGAAGTTGTGCCTTCTCCTCCCAGAAGGAATTTGCAGTTATTCAAACACAGAGGGTGATTCCCGTGCTTCCTGGAAGATTTTGGCTTTTGTTTGTTTTTGGAATCAGTTCTTATACAGCACCAGCCAGACTAGAATGTGCTGTGCTGCTGAGGCTGCCGCTGAACTGATTGATCTCTTCCTGCTCCACCTTCCAAGGCCCTAGTTGTGACTATTTTTAGACATAGCACCTTAAAGAGTCAGTGAAGGGATTTTTTTTTTTAACAATAAGAGAGATCTCTCTATTACACACTGAGGAAAGGCCATGTAAGAACTGTGTGACAAGAAAACAGTCTGCAAGCCAGGAAGAGGCTCTCCAGACAGCAATCCTGAAGGTACTCCACCCCCTCCAAACACCCTCTCTCCAGAGCTCAGCTGATCCCAGGGTCTTAGTCTCCAGTGTACAAAGATTACACCTAACCCAGATGCCATCTTGGTCTTGGACTTTCAGCCTCCAGAACTGTGAGCAAATAGATCTTTGTTGCTTAAGCCACCTGGTCTACGGTATTTTGTGTGGACGCCCAGACTAGTGAGCTCCCAAGGTCAAATAAATATCAGCCTCTCAGTAGGACCCAGACATCAGCATTTTGGGAGCTCCTAGGTCATCTAATGTCTACAAAACATCTTTATTTTACTTTACCTTCAAACTACAATGGAATCAGGCTTTCTTTCCTGTAATTGTAATTGTGTAAAACTAAGTCAAATAATCGGAGTGTATAGAACCACAACAAAACTTGCCTTAAAAGTCATCTGGAAGGGTGTTATGCCTGATGTGTCTTGAGAACGGTCACCCTCCTCTGAAGCCCAAGTCAGCTTTGCAGAGAATCTGGGCAGCACAGGTTGTATTTCTATATAAGAAGAAATGTCAACAAATCAGAACAGCAGTTTGGGTAAGCAACAGACTCCGTGATATGTTTATTAAACTGAGGAGCCAAGAAGGCCTGCCTTCCTCTGATGAAAGATTACCTGCAAAATGTGAAATATGAGAACTGGCTCACATCAGCAAATTCTTTCAATATTTAGAATTACTTTCTGGAGGAAAGACATCTAATCTCATATTCTTATTTTTTTAGATTTGTTAAACCAATCTAAAATTTTAATTTCTACAAAGTCATGACTAGTGATAGACATTCCAGCTGATAAATGATAGTCCTGCATTTTCAACAAATCAGTTCATTACTTAATAAACACAAATCAGCTAAAGCAACTAATTTAGAGCTAAAAACTGAAAAATTTGAGAATGACTGTTTCAGGCATATGACTTTTAAAATATTGCAGTCATTAAACTCAAATTCTCACCAATTTTAATAATTTGCTTGATATTTTGTATGTGTTGACCCAGAGCTAGCTTTCCACGAAGTACCTGTGAGTCATGGATTATCCACAACAAAGAAAACATCATAGTATGTACCATCCCTCTTCTCTATTTTCTGTACCTGAATTACAAGATATAAAACAAAACAAAGAACAAACAAAAAACCCTCCCATTCTATAAAATAAAAACTTCTTAGTGCAGGAACAGTAAAGAATTAAGCCACTATAACAAGTTACTTCAACTTCAAAAACCTAATAGCAATAAAAAACACCTTGAAATAATAATACAAGTATTCATACTCATATCTAATAGTGTTTTAACTATTAAAAAAGTGTGAACTTTCCCAAGATAAAAATCTAGACTCCCATTTTCATGAGTAACATTTTTCTTGTCATTGTGCTCTTCAAATCTAATTCAGTCTCAAAGCCCAGGATAACTTGGTAGCAAGATCATGCTATACTGAAGCTCGGTGACCTTGATACTGAACATGGATACTCTGCATCACTCTTCAGCTCACCATTGACCAACCTACCTTTTCTGATTCAGTTGCTTTTCTGTGAAGTAAGGATCAACTGTTCCTGAGTTTTATGTCTTTTTAAATTAGTAAGAGAGTATAGCAATGAGAGAATTGTCAATGCAAGACAAAAGAGGGTGTTGTGTCTCTGAATTCTTTAGAATATTCTTGATAACCATATAAAACAAATTGTGTACTTTAAAAAAGTCTACTCCAACCATCTCATTGTGCACACCAAAAAAGAAATGAGCAAGCAGACAAGATATAGATTATATATAAAAAGGTGAAAGAATCAGAAGTATATTATTTCAAGATAAATTGAGCCTATGTTGAAATCTCATGTTCTTGTTCAAACATATAGAACAAATATTTTGAAATTTAATAAAGACACATTCATGGTGGGGGAAAAGGAAAATGTAATAGACCATAAATGGAAAGACAAGAGGACTACTTGCTGCTAAGCATAACAACCTGAGTTCAATCCCCAGGTCCCACATAGTGGAAAAAGAGAACTGACTCCTGCAAGTTATCCTCTGACCTCCACACCTGCACCAGGGATGAATAAGCACTGCCTACTCACTTGAGGGCTGGCTAGAGCAAAGGAAAGGAGGTAGCCACATTACTGGGTGATATAAGCAGTCACAGGATTCAGAATTACACAACTATTACATTCAGGAACTTTGCATCTCGTTACCCAGGTAATGTACAGTTTAAGACATACACCATGCCCGGCCAGGGCTCAGCAACCCTGAGAACTTTTGACCTACCAGTTGACAACATGGGATGTATTCAAGAAAACAGATAATGGACAATTAACTCTAAATTACCAAGCACCAAAGCTTGATACCATCAAAACTATAACATGGCAAACAACAACACTTGTACCTGAGGAGTTAGTAATTAGACATTTTAAAATAAATATCTATACCTTCAACAAAGAAAAAGAAGCCATGAAACATGAACCCACTTGTACGGAGGCTGCTTGTTCGTTTCCCGGCTGCTCAACCCAGAAATAATCATACAGAAACTGTATTAATTAAAGCACTGCTTATCCCATTAGCTCTAACTTCTTATTGGCTAGCTCTTACATATTAATTTAACCCACTTCTATTAATCTGTGTATCACCACAGTGGCTGTGGCTTACATTAAAGTTCTGGCATCCGTCTCCAGTGGGGCTGCATGGCTATATGGAAATTCTGTAACTGAAGAGTTAAATCCTACTACAGAATTCACTGAATATATCTATCAGCAATGTAGACATGAAAAAAGACTCACTGAAATCACTAAAGACCAGTAACAAAAATATCGTCAAAGGGCCCAATGAAATGCATCTGTGGACCCAGCTACCCAGAAGGTTGAGGGAAGAAGACTGTTGGAGTCCAAGAGCTCGAGGACCAGCCTGAAGAAAAAAATGAATAAAGTCTTAAGTATCTGTAGGAAAATATCAACCAGTCTAATATATATATTCCAAAACTTTTTGGAACTTATATATATAAGTTCCAAAAGGAGAAGAAAATTAGAATAAGAAAAGAAAAATACTTTAAGAGCAGGGACAGAATTTCCTAAAATTTAAGACGCAAAAATCTCAGCTAACCCCAACCAAGATAAAAGCAAACAAAGGAATTCACATTTAGGTGAATACTGGCAGGCTGGCTGTTCAACTCTCTAGAGCTGGTCAGCCAGCCCAGCCAATAGGTGGTGAGTTCCAAGTTCAGTGGAGGGACTGAAGAAGGCACCAGACTTTGACCTCTGACCTTCACAATCTGCCAATAAGAGTGAGTGCTCAGTGTTTAAAAACACAGAAATTACTTAAGTTTAAGTGTTCTAAGAGGCAGAAGAGACCCTGAGTGAATGTGTGCTATTGACATAACCAGCCTTGACAAGGACTACAGCCTCAGACCCATGGGAAAATGTCAAAGCTTTTCTCCAAGGTGAGGTTAAGATAAATAAATGGCAATCCTTCCTTTCTGGTCCAAGGGCAAATTTTTTTTAAAAGATTTTATTTATTAATTATGTATATAGCATTCTACTTGCATGTGTCGCTGCAGGCCAGAAGAGGGCACATGATCTTATTACAGATGGTTGTGAGCCATCATGTGGTTACTGGGAACCTCTGGAAGAACAGTCAGTGCTCTTAACTTCTGAACCACCTCTCCAGCCCCCAAGGGCAAATATTGATAGTACGTGTAGAAAATGTCCACTGTAGCTCTCCCCCACCATACTTACAGTCTGAAGACTGCTCCCCTAGAGCCTATTCCTGAGCTCAGTTAAACCTGCCTCCTTGTTCACCTGTATAGAATAACTCTGCCTTCTCCTTTGTCTGTAATAACCCTGCCTCCTTGTTCATCTGCACTCAATAACCTTGTATCTCTGTTCAACTGTATCATAGGAGGCAGTTTAAATCACATTGGTTAATCTGACTGTTGAGGTTGTATAGAGCCAGGTGCAGGTTTATGGCTCAGAGGTTAAGAGCACTGACTGCTCTTCCAGAGGTCCTGAGTTCAATTCCCAGCAACCACATGGTGGCTCACAACCATCTACAATGAGATCTGGTGCCCTCTTCTAGTGTGCAAGCATATATGCAGGCAGAACACTGTATACATAATAAATAAGTTTTACCGGGTGGTGGTGACACACGCACTTGGGAGGCAGAGGCAGGTGAATCTCTGTGAGTTGGAGGCCAGCCTGGTCTGCAAGAGCTAGTTCCAGGCTGTTACACAGAGAAACTCTGTCTTGACCCTCCTCCGAAAAAAGAAAAAGATAATTGAATTTGTACCCACCCCATTCTTAGTCCATATTCCCTTTGTGTGGGCCCATGGTAGTAAGCAGTCCAGGTCCTTTTTCTTTTGTCCAATACCTGAGTGACTGAGCACATCTTGGTTGGTGAACTTCTTGGATGGGTGAGTTCTATGAGCATTATAATTCCTCTGCATTTAAAGTAGTGAATGAAGAGTTGACACCACATTTCTAAAACATCAGTCATATTGCTGATTTTCCTTTTCTAAAATGTGTCTAGGGTTGCTTTAATAATAGCCACTGTAAATCATGACCTCAAACCACAGTCTCCTGAAGAGTGTATCTGCGTTGTCTTAGTTAGCTTCACTTTTAGAAATGCGGTGGTACAGCCGCTTTATTTACCAGTACATTCTCTGCAAGCGTTGTTATGGTATTATGTTAAAGTACAGGAGTCAGGCCCAGAAACCATGAGTTTGTAAGGAAAACAAATAGCAACTGAATGTCAACTAGGTCACCATCACAGGCTTCACTATGCAGCCCTAGCTAGACCTATGTAGACCAGACTGGCTTTGAACTCAGAGATCCACCAGTCTCTGCCTTCCAAGTGTTGGGATTAAAGGCATGCACCACCAGACCCAGCTTTAAATCCTTTTCCTATAAAAATAATATAGTTCATTTTAGAAAATTAGAAAATTAAGAAAAGTGTGTTAGATATGGTAGTTCACATGTGTAATCCCCACTCAGGAGGCTGTGGTAGAAGGTTTGTGTGTTCAAGGCTAGCCTAGACTACAAAGCAAGACTCTGTCTCAACACAAAACAGAAGGAAAAGGTGAAAATAGAGAAAAAAATGGAAGAACAACAATAAAATTTCTTGGGACTAGCAAATGGCCCAGTGGATAAACTTGATCATCACACAAGCCTGATGACTTGAGACGAGCATTCAGTCTCCAGGATCTATGGTGGAAAAGGTAAAAATCAACCCCTGAACATTGTTCTCTGACATCCACATGTGTGCTGTGGTACACATGTGCTCATACTCACACATATATACAGAGATTAACAAAAAAATTGTTAAAATGTATACAATGATAATGTTAACATCTTACTGTGTTCTTTTTAGAATCTCCATTCATATGTCTTTTGATACAGTTGTATTCATAACATTTACAATATATTTGTTGCTTTTTATTTAGTATGTTATATTCATTTTTCATGTTATACAGTAGTCATCTAGTCATTACATTATCCAGATGTAGCATATGGCCTAGTTCAATAGTAGAACATCATGTTCAATATTTAATCCCCGCACCAAGAAAAAGAATATTACCATAAATCAGCCATTTTTCTATTAATAGGTATTTAGTTAGGTTAATACTTGCCCCACCTAGTTCTCTTAGTGTGAACAGCAGAACACCTCAGGAGCTCATACTGTGTTCTTGAGCAAATTATTTGGTTTTGTTTTTCAAGACAGGGTCTCTCGCTGGGCAGTGGTGGCACATGCCTTTAATTCCAGCACTCGGGAGGCAGAGGCAGACATATCTCTGTGAGTTTGAGACCAGCCTGGTCTACAAGAGCTAGTTCCAGGACAGGTTCTAAAGCTACAGAGAAACCCTGTCTCGAAAAAAAAAAAAAAACAAAAGAAGACAGGGTTATTCTGAGCATATGGTTCTCAATACATGCTAATTAACATTAATGACTCTGGAATTAATATCTTAATGCATACAGTTTTTTATTCCATTGAAAATGTTGGGACTAACTGAAGTAGAATTAAGTTTAACAAACTCAATATATATTGAGAGAGAGAGAGGGATTGAGGTAGAGAGAGATAGAGAGAAAAAACAAGAGGTGGGGGAAGAGAGGGAGGCAAGAGTTACCTCTTCAGAAGAGGCACAGAAAGAGCTACACATATATTTTTATGGTTTTTGAAACTGTCTTTATAAAAAAAAATGTGTCACGTAATAACATTCATAATTTAGATAAAAGTTTCGTTATAGTTTGCTAGCAATTGGGAGACAAACCTGAGGACCTGTGCTCAATCCCTGAGCTCTACCTGGTCAAAAGAAGAAACAGACTCCTGCAAGTTATCCACATATGCACTGAGTCATGAAGTGCACAAACATACTTGCAAAAATAAATTAAAACATAATAAGAAATATTAGGGAGGGTGCTAGAGAGGTAGCTCAGCAATCAAGGCTGCTCTTTCAGAGGCCCTGAGTTCAGTTCCCATCAGTCACACTGGAGGCTCACAACTGTCTGTAACTCTTGCCGGGCTGTGGTGGCACACGCCTTTAATCCCAGCATTCGGGAGGCAGAGGCAGGTGGATCTTTGTGAGTTCGAGACCAGCCTGGTCTACAAGAGCTAGTTCCAGGACAGGCTCCAAAGCTACAGAGAAACCCTGTCTCGAAAAACCAAAAAAAAAAAAATTCCTTTAAAAAAAAATTTAAAAAAAAGAAGGCCGGGCAGTGGTGGCGCACGCCTTTAATCCCAGCACTCGGGAGGCAGAGGCAGGTGGATCTTTGTGAGTTCGAGACCAGCCTGGTCTACAAGAGCTAGTTCCAGGACAGGCTCCAAAGCTACAGAGAAACCCTGTCTTGAAAAACCAAAAAAAAAAACTGTCTGTAACTCTTCACAAGTCTAATGCCCTCCTCCACACACATGGTACACAGGCAGCATGCAGCCAGAACACTCATACACATAAAAAGAAATATTGCTGGGTGGTTGTGAAGACTTTAATCCCAGTGCTCAGAAGGCAGAAGCAGCTGGATATCTGAGTTAGAGGCCAGCCTGATCTACAGAGCAAGTTCCAGGACAGCAACACAGAGAAACTCTGCCTCAAAAAACTATAAAAAAGAAAAAAATATTAAGGGAAACAAAAGAAGACAGAAACCAATTCATTCTAGTTTCTTTGGTGTTTAGCCAACCTTTATAAAATCTTCTCTAATGGAAGGCAAATTTGGCAACCAGAAACTCTTCAGAACGTACCAAAAAACTTGCTCTCATCTGGTTTAATGGGTAACTAGTGATTTATGAAACCACAAAATTCTTCTCTTTAAACTTAGGATAACAAGCTGATGTAAGTCTGGATTTCCTCATTTCTGAAACAGATAACAGGTCTGACCTACCTCTCAAAAAAATGAATGATGTCATGACTTGTTTAAAGAACAGGAGAGCTGGGCATGGTGGCTCATGCCTTTAACCCCAGCACTAGGGAGGCAGAAAAAAAACGTAGAGTTCTGTAAATTTGAGGCCAGCCTGATATACATAGTGCATAGTATGTTCCGTGTCAGGCAAGGTTACACAGTGAGATCCTCAGGGGACAGGAGAAGTTAATCATCATTTCCATAACAGACCTGGTTAAAATCTGATTGAATTGAATTATTCATCTTTTCACAAGAAAAATGAATACATCCACAAAACTACAAAAATTTAAAATTCTATCAAAGACTTCAAGTTATGAGTCCTGTTACAGAGAAAAGAGACTAAAGCTATAAGATAGCGTTGGAGGTGGGGCACGTGTTAGGTAATTTCTCAGTCTTAGAATTGTTGGCCCTCTAAGGTGTTAAATTGTAACAGAATTTTATTCTCTGGCTATAAAAATGTCAGATTTAAAAATTCAAAGGTTGAAGCCGTGTGGTGGTGGCGCACGCCTTTAATCCCAGCACTTGGGAGGCAGAGGCAGGTGGATCTCTGTGAGTTTGAAGTCATCCTGGTCTACAAGAGCTAGTTCCAGGACAGTCAGGGCTGTTACACAAAGAAACTTTGCTTTGAAAAACTTTTTTTTAAAAAAAAAAGGAATCTCAAGAAACCAAATAAATAAATAAATAAAAGGAATAAATACATCAAATAGCAATTTAGGAAAGCATGTTACACATTTCAGAGTAACTCCCAAACAGAATAGTCTGCTGCTAAGTCTGAAGTCCTGAGGTTAATTCCTGGGACCTATATACTGGAAGGAGAAAATAACTCCTGTAAGTGATCTTCTATCCCCCACATGTGTGCCATAACTAAAGGAAGGAAGGTATACTTGTGGTAGAACTTTGAGGACTATCTTCTTGTTACCACAAAAGCTCTGTGAACACAGCTCCCTTCCAATCCTGTCACACCCTATTTTATTTGCAGAGCTATCCCTTTCTGTCACATCATGGCAAGGCAGATATTCAATAGAAGTTACTGAACGAAAGCATGAGTCATTAGAAACTGGAGAAGGATAAAGAGAAAATGAACCTAAAGAGGCAGGACTCTTGGGAGGCTGCGTTGGTCAAGTGTTTATTAACTCAGCATAAATATGAGCCTATTTGTAGAAAATGACCTGGAACGCCCAGAAGGAAGAAGGCAAAGAAGTGAAGGCAATGGGAGTTAGATTATTCCGGCAGGTCAGCTCCCTTAGAGAAGAATGGTACCTTATTCAGGCACTGATGAAAGCAGGCAAAAGATGAAGATGACAGTGTGCTCACACTGAATTCAGAGGTATGCTACTAATTTTAAAAGATATACAACTCTTTAGCATCTGGACCCTGATGATTAATAAATCAGCTGCCAGAAACTCCCTAATGAAGTTAATTAAACAGTGTAAAGACAGTGGACCAATTTAAGCAGTTTGCTAACAGTGTTACAGGAATGTTAAATAAATAATAATAGTAATAAAGGCGTAATTAATGACACATAAGCCAAGGAGCTAAGGGCTTCGAATCTTAGTCTTGGCCAGTTTCCTTTGTGAGCTTCACTGAGCAATTTATGCTACTAATTAGTATGAATAAATAGCATTATGGAGTGGAGGTTAGTATTATGAGCCCTAACACCTGAAGAATTAAGCTGAAGTTGGCTACTAAATATGAATGACAATGAACAAATGACTCAGTTTTTGCTGTATACTTGATCCATAATATTTCATATTTGTACAAAAAGCCACTCACTCTTTATCACAGTCATATAAAATACATTAAACAAAACTGAGTTTTAAAAATTCAAAGTTAAATCTAAATAACTATGACGCTATCTAAATTTTGTATTAGTATAGAAAATGTGATTTCTGTAAATGATACTTGATGCTGCCTCCCTACTAGTTACAATGGCAATAAACTGACTCCTTTGTTGTTATGGGGTTTTCATTTTTCAAAGCACTTTCACAAATATTAATTGAAAAAGCCTTACCTATAATCTGACCTCTCCTTGCACACGTATGTTAATGTTAACATTAACAGAAAATCCTATTACCTTGCCACTGCTCATAACGTATTTCCTCTGTCTATATGGAATTACTTCTTTTTTTTTTTTTTTTTTTTTTGGTTTTTCGAGACAGGGTTTCTCTGCAGCTTTGGAGCCTGTCCTGGAACTAGCTCTTGTAGACCAGGCTGGTCT
>JAQHUG010000205.1:2654552-2669990 GCA_028555095.1 Dicrostonyx torquatus | reverse complement strand
AAAACAAAACAAAACAAAAAAATTATTTCTTTACCTTATTTTTCCCCTTCTTCCCCTCCCGCCCTGCAAAAATCAAAATCTTTGATTTTTCGAGACAGATTTCTCCGTAGCTTTGGAGCTTGTCCTGGAACTCACTCTGTAGACCAGACTAGCCTTGAACTCACAGAGATCTGCCTGTCTCCGCCTCCCAAGTGCTAGGATAAAAGGCGTGCACCACCACCACCCGGCTTCCCCCCCTCTTCTTTTCATATGTATGTGATACTTGAGTGTTTGCATGTGTGAGCATGCATGTAAAGGACGAAGACTGATAGGTATCTTCAATTGCTCTTCCATATTCTATGAGGTAGGGTCTTTACACCCTGAGTTCATATATGGCTAGTCTCACTAACCAGTTTGCTCCTGACATCCCTTGTGTATGTCTTTTATGGCTCAAATTATAAACATTTCACCACACCCATCCAGCATCTACATAAGTTCTGGGTATCTGCACCCTCAGCCTAGCCTAACCTGGGACTCATAACCAGGCTGAACTCAAATTCACAGCAACCCGCCTGCCTCAGTCTCCCAATTGTTGTCATCCACCATGCCTGGCTCAAGCTATCCTACTACTAAAATTGTGCGCCTGGATAACTTATAAAACTTAAAACAAAGGAAGCTTCCAAAAATTAATGAAGTAGATCTCCATGTGCTAAGACAAAACGCTGCCCACTTTTATTAAAAGGCACTGGCACTATCATATACTAATTTCATTTGTTAGGAAATTCAGTAACTCTGCACACATACACAGAAAAGTCTAGAATATACACTGAATGCTAATAATTATTTCAGGGAGTTACATAACTAGAAAATGTCACACTCCATCATTGCTTCTGTAATGACACACTATGTCAAGTGTGTATCATCATTTTTGTTTGTTTGTTTTGTATTTCATTCTTCAAGACAGGGTTTCTCTGTGTAGCTCTGCCTATCATGGAACTCACTCTGTAGCCCAGGCTGGCCTTGATGCACAGAGAAGTCTCTGCCACCTGAGTGCTGGGATCAAAGGTGTGCACCACCACCACCCAGCCATTTTTTTAACTTATTTTTTATTTTATATTCTTTGGTGTTTTTGCCTGCATGTATGTCTGAGGATGTGAGAAGCCCTGGAACAGGAATTATAGACAGTTGTGAGCTGCCATGTGAGTACTGGGAATTGAACCTGGGTCCTCTAGAAGAGCAGCCAGTGCTCTTAACTGCTGATCCATCTCTCCAGCCCCCATCTTTTTTTCCTGACAGACTATAACTACATGAAGATCAGAAATAACAAAGCAGTGCCATCTACGCCAGACATACTGAGGAAATCCTTTATGTTCAAAATGCCTGTGGAATTGGGTGTCTTGATAAGAGCATACACCATTCGTCATTTCATTTCCCTTTCCTTTATTTTTTGCCTCTTTTGCAATTGCCAAAGTCCATACGTGAAAAAAACCGTAAAACTTGATATAATTTTGTTGTGAAAGAATAGCTTAAAATCAAGGTCAAAAGTAAAATTGTTTTTGAGCAATTTTAATTTAAGCTAGCTATAGAGTCTCACAGTAAGAATAATTTTTATTTTCCCTATATCGAACACTTACAAATTAATTACCAAATACGTATTAAAATCATCTTGGTTTTATAGCTACACTGTGACAAATTGGAAACTTTACACGAACTATGACATGCGTAGAGACAAAACAATTGTCAATGATTTCTGCCTCTACTTACTAGTCACTGCACAACGGAGAGAACTCGGCTCCTGCTTAGAACTTAATGTGTCTATGGAAACCGTTAGCTGCCCTTCTAGCGATGCTCCCTTTGGCAATCCTGCTTCACACTTCCAGTGAATTATTAAATACCTCAAAATCTGAAAAGAATATGATTCAAATGAAATGCAATCTTTAATATCATGGTCCTAACAAATTTGTATAGCACATTTAAAACTCTAATATAAAGTACTGTACTCCTGCTTATGAAATGTCGGATTTGCTTTTGTTCACAGCAGAGTATTGTATCTAAACACAAAAAATAGTTGGAAAGCCAGCTTGGGAGGCAGAGGCAGGCAGATCTCTGTGAGCTCAAGGCCAGCCTGGTCTACAAAACAAGTTCCAGGTTAGTCAGGGCTGTTACACAGAGAAACCCTGACTTGGATTAGAAAAAAAAAAAGCTGGGTGGTGGTGGTGCACGCCTTTAATCCCAGCACTTAGGAGGTAGAGGCAGGTGGATCTCTGTGAGTTCGAGGCCAGTCTGGTCTTCAAGAGCTAGTTTCAGGATAGGCTCCAAAGCTACGGAGAAACCTGTCTAAAAAAAGAAAGAAAAAGATTAAAAGGATGCTGGAGAGGGGCTGGAGAAATGGTTCTAAGATTAAGTGCACTTGCTGTTCCTACAGAAGAACAGAGTTCAGTTCCTAGCACCCATAAGGCACCTACCTCACAACCTTCTGTGTGCTCTGCAGACCAGGGCAGCCTTGAACTCTGAGATTCACCTGCCTCCCAAATGCTGGGGTTAAAGGTGTGTGCCACCACACCTGGCTGAAAAGACTGTTTTATGTGTATGAGTGTTTTGTCTGTATACACACACATAAGTGTACCACATGCTCCTGCCCACAGAGGTGAGAAAGCAGCATTGCCAAATCAAACTCCAGGTCTTTTCGAGGGTGGCAAGTACTCTAAAATTTCTCGGCCAGTGCTTTTTTTTTTTTTTTCTTTTTAAGGCAAAAAGCTCTGAGTAAGCAAATTTGGGAACTAAGATCCTGATTTGTACCAGAGTTCTGAAGGCAGTTTCCAGGCACTTCTACAATATAACAGCTTCCTTCACATCATCTTCTGATTTCCTGTGCTCCCTCTGTTCGGATTTTTTCAGCGTCTTTATGTATAAAGATAGCAGTTGGGAATAGAATACTGGCTGGTGAGTCAGAGCCCTGGGTTCTATCCCGGGTTCTGTCATCTGTAAAATCCAATCCCCCAGCTTCCTCTGACGATGACAAAGAAGTCACGAGGACCACAAATATTCTAAGTCACCCCAGTGCAGTGTTCCTTAGGTCTGAAGCTAAGTGCCCCATTAGGAGATGGCTGCAAAGTTCAGCAGTGGAATGAGCACATGCCGCTAGCCAGCACCGGGCCATCTTCTAGAACTAAACAGTTCTCAGTCCACAGATAGGGAGAACCTAGCACTAACCCTTGGATTCAACCTTTTGTCATTCAGCCCAGGATCTGCACCTCACAGTGGCTGCCAGGGGATCGTATCATACCTTGTCCTCATGTTTCCCTTTTTACATGGCTTGGTGCCTCCTTGCCTATCCTCTGACTCCCTGCACACTTCCTTCCTGCCTTTTCGATCTCCCTCTCACATAGATGGGTACAAAACGCTGGGAATCAAGTTGGCCAACTTTCGATTCCCCTCTCAGATTTAGCTCAGGTTTGGCAAACACCATACATAGTTCTTGGGCCTTTGCGTTCTTAGCTTTAGACAATGGTGTTTGCGCACACGAAGGCAAGCCCAGAATACACTGGTTCCTCACAAAGGACCCACGAGGGTGATGGATAGGCCAGCACCTCCAAACCTCGGGCCTCACGCCCTCCACACAATCCCAAAGAAAGCGGGATTTTAAATTGTCTAGCCATTCACGGCATTTTTTCCTGCACCTCAGAAAACGCCAGATCCCGCCGCCCAAACTTTGAGGTCTCCTCACAAATGCCCTCTTCTCGGAAAAAGTGTCTTTCTCTCCCTTCCCTGCATCACCTCGCAGACAGCCAAAGCCATCCTTTCCATTCTGTAAGGAGAGCGGCCACGGCGCTCAGGGTTGCTGGCTGCTCATAACCTCTTCCTCAGCTTCCTCAGCTTCCTTCGACCAGGGTTAGAACCAGGCCTGGCGGCCGCCAGACAATTCCCTTCCCGCCCGACAGCGCGGTGGCCCCGCCCCCAGACCTGGCGCCTGCGCACTGCGCGAGCTGCCTGCCGTCGCCCGCACCGGTAGGCGGCTGGGTGGGAGGACAGGTGGCCCAGTTGCCAAGGTTGGAGGCGAGCCGGGAAGAGGCCGGGCGATGACTCCTCCTGAGGAGACTTTCCCACGGTCTCGCCAAGACGCGGCTCTCGGCCCTTTTTAAAGCGCTTTGACCGCCGGCGGCGTTTTCCAGGGCCGGTCCCTGGAAAGCTGCGACTGTGTGGTGCAGGATTCCCAAGCTGGCTCTAGACCCTAGCCGGCTTAGCCTTCTGTTCTGAGGGCGGTGCCTGGGATCAGACTCTGCTCCCACATCTTACAGAGGGATATATGGGTGGCTAATTAAGTCTGAATTTTAGGTGAACGATCTTTTTTACCCCATATTGTGTATGTCATGCCATAAGATTTGGGATATATACTAAGGAAATTATTTTGAAATTCAGAGCTGAGAGCTGGGGGGCGTGTATCTGGCAACCTGTCTCCAAACCTCTCCCCAATCTATTCCAGGAACATTCTGGGAGCTTCCCCCTCCCCACTAGACCCTTCCTTCCCCAAGTTTGACTTCAGAAAACGTCTGGATGACAAGCAGCTCTGAATGTCCCCAGCTGAAAGGAAGCCTATAGGCTGCAGAGCGGGCTTCGTGAGATGGACGTAGGCTCCCAGCTCCCGAGAATCTGACAGATTGTTCTTTGGTCTGCCAAAAGAAGACACTGGCATGAGAGATTCTTGCCTGGCAACGAGTTACCCAAGGAGAAGGGTGGAACAGGGCGTTGGCCGCTTTCCTTCGGAGGAAATTCTTCCACTCCAAGAGGGGGGATTGTACAAACAGGCTGTGGAGTTGGCAGAGTGCCCTCCCAGTACCAGCCTTGGTGCCACTTCAAAAAACATGTCCCTTAGGACCTGAACCATACCCCTCTGCCGCGTGCTAGAGCTCTTGCCGGCGTTCCCCATCTCGGGTGCTCACAGCTAGGCAAACTGGAGAGGTGGTTTTTATTTTTTGGTTTTTTGCGACAGGGTTTCTCTGTGTAACAGCCCTGGCTGTCCTGGAAATAGCTCTTGTAGACCAGTCTAGCCTTGAACTCACTGAGATCCTCCTGACTCTGCCTCCCAAGTACTGGGATTACAGGTGTGTGCCACCACCACCTGACTGGAGTATTCTTTTTTTTTTGGAGTATTCATTTTAATCATCAGAATTAATAAAAAGCCGACATTTGAGAAGCCACTGGAGTCTCTTTCCTCTTTTTCACATCTCTTTTAGAATATTTCCCACTGAAAATGTTGGCTCAGCAGAAGTGCTCCGCCTTGAAAATACCAGCGGAGATGAAGGGTGACTAACGACGGCTAAGGGCACAGCACTTGAGCTGAGGCGGTTGTCTTGGCTCTCAGCCTCCTCCTTGGAATGTGCCTCAGGGATGAAGGTACAGGGAACACCCAACACTATCCCATGTGTAGGCAGATACCTAACAAAGCAGCCTGGGAGAGAGTGCCCTCACATTGGTCTAGACAAAGTGGAGGGGGAGGGGCATCTCTGCTGTGAGGATCCATCTTCAGGACTCCCATAGTGTTTCTTCTTATAATCAGACTTGACATTTGCTGAGCCCCACTCTGAGCTCTACACACCCTACTTTTTAGCTCCACTTGTTAAAAGTAATCCTTCTGTGTAACAGGTATTGTCAACAGTGGAAATGAGGCTCTGAGGAGAGGTTGTGTAACACTCACTTTGTAAATGTCAGAACCTTAAGACGGAGCATCCCTGAAGTCCTCTCTGTACTTCTCACCATCTCCTCATGCTTCTCCCACCTGGCCACGGCCTGCATGGCTGTCGGGAAGTTCTGTAGTTGCCATTATTGATGTTACCTCTACACAATCCAACGAACCATGGCGGTGATACTCTCCTCTCCCACAAACCACTGCTCACTTTTCCCACTCATCAGCCTGTATCTCCAACCTGTCTGTTTGGATCTAGTAAGTGATATGCTGTTGGATGTCACATTATGAAAACATGTTTGCTCACATTCCTTCCTCAGGCCAACAAATGCTATAGTCAGAAAGGATTACTGAGGTGAGCATTTACCTTTAATAGATTAAGATATGTGAAAGAAATTAAATGGCCTGCCTACGGTAAGGTCACTTAGTCCACTGGGTTGACCAAGAAGCCTTTGTGGATAACTATTTTCAGCCTGACTTTTGCTATCTGGTATCTTCCTTGAAGTGTTTCCAGGGGCCCGTTCTCACTGATGTCTAGACTGTGTGGCACGCTGGCTGCGCTAACATTTCTCTGCTCACTCAGAAACTGAACTCACGCTTCATGTCTTTTGGGGATATTGATTGTTCTAAGACAAAAACAAGACAAACCAAAAAACCAAAAAACAAAAACCCTGCATGGCCAGTTTTAAAACCCTACCCCAAGAGCCCCAGATTGACTCTCAAGCTCTCAAAAGACAAAAAAAAATGGGGGGGGGGCTTGAATGGAACCAGAACATCATAAGCAATGCTGCCAGGCAAACAAGAACATTTCAGGGACTGTTAAGCTGCCTTTTCCCTTTCAATGTGTTCTATATACATATTCCAGACACTTCTTAGGGTGTACCATAGTCTCTAGTTCTTCCAGGTCAGTCATATGCCCTGAAAGAAGTCAACCTTGGGAATTTAGATGGAAAATATCCCTGGGAACCCCCCCCCATTAAACTATTGTCAAATCAGGTTCATTTGAGGACTTTCTCCCCTGGGAAACAAGCAACTATCACAAGAGGCTGTTTCCCACACAGACAATAAGAAAGGGTTAACTGCTTCTCTCAGGTCCTGAGAGAAGTCTGTCCCCCACCAGTTCCCATAACCGGGTTTCCTGAAATGGAGCATGTCCCAGGTGCCTCTCCACTAATCACATCCTTGCAAATGGGGCCATGAGCTCAGATTAGCTCATCCCTTCACCTTCTCGAGGCCTTCTCCACCTGGAGCAGAGAATCTGGGGCAGCCTTACCACTGACTTCCCATCAGGGGTCAGATGGGAATGCTCTCACAGAGGACAGGTAGGTTAGGGAGCACCGAGACCATCGCGGAGCTGACTTCCACACCAGTTCATGGCCATGGCATCTGTTCTAAGGCTTGCAGGCAAAGAGCAATACCAAGGTTTATATAACAAAAATATTTTCCTCTTCGCCCCCATTCCCTATGCTTCTCTTCCTTTCCTTCTTAAAAGGACTGGCTCTGGTACAGAGTGGCTTCCTGTGTCTCCTGGCTAAGTCACCCTCTCAGTCTGATTTCTCATCTTCCAGTTATCAGGTGCTGGGCCAGCCAGGAGATCTCTTTCCTTTCCTTTTCATATCCATTCTCCTTTGCTGGGTGAGAAATAAACCTACAAAAAACCTACTTCACAAAATGGTTCATCCCTTCATAACTGACTTTTTATCCTCTCTGTAACCAGAGCTGGCTTTGTCCCGACAACTGATACACACTAGACGGGAAGTTGGCTTTGTGGCCCAGAGTATGGAAGCAGCTGACTAGCCTGGTCACATGTGGCCAAGTAAGCCTATTGATCTGAAGGTCAGCCCATCAACTGGATTTTAAGACAAGTAGGCTCACTGGGACAAAGATTCATCTTGTAAGAGCCAAGTTAAAAAGATGTTAGTGCCAAAAGTTCAGTCTTGGGTCAGTCTTAGAGAACTGTATCTCAAAGCACTTTACCAGGCACTCAGGCCTCACATCTCACAGCCAGTAAGCTGGGACTCAGCTCTAAGGGTGACTAGATTTTACCCATTCTGGCTTCAATGGCTGTCTTCTTCTTCTCCAACTTCCATTTTCACGAGTTGAAAAGAGGCTGTGGTATCAAACATCTAAAAATGTTTGGGTGTTTAATTCCCTCACATTTTGCCACTCACTTTGGGTGTTAGGTTCTAATTTTCCACAACTAAAATAGGGAAATTCTCCAAGGAATATAGTTAAAATAACATCTATGAAATAATTTGAGAGTTAGGATCTTTAGATTACAAGAAATTTTAGAGGCCATTTAATCCAGCATTTCCCAGCCAGAGAAGCAATGCTTAGTCCCATTCCTTCCCTTCACACCCACCCCACCTCTGAATAGTCAATCTCTTTCCTCTGTCTTTTCCTGATATACAAGCAGTTTGCATAGTGTACTTAAGGGAACGACTGCCTTACTTCCCTTCCCACTATGTGCAATAGTTAACCATCGCTGCTCAAGTTGGTAGCTAGTGTTTACTTGAATGTCTTCTGTTGGGGTCTGCTGTCACAAACCATTCCACTTTGGAAAGCAGTGGTTTGGAAGAGCTTTTCCATCACAAGAGCTACCTTCTCCCCGCTGTTTCCCTGGCCCCATGTCTTCCATTCAACAGTCACAAATCTGTCCTTTGAAACCACAGAGCATCCATATAATCCCCATATAAAAGGCCCTGGGGAATACTCGGGATGGTTATTGTTAACCTGTCATAGTGGCTCAGACCTGGCCTGAGTGATTGTATTATAGATGACCTGAGCTTGGCACACATGTTGTATCCCTAAAACATTGTATAAACCAGTTTTGTGTGAATCAAATAATTTTAGACATACATGGAAGTTGACTGCTTTAAAAAACCCTGTTATCGGTTCTCTCATCAATGGAAATAGGGGCTGGGCACTGAACGCGGGGTTTATCCATGCTCAGCAAGCACTCTACCACTAAGCCACATCACTTTCTACTTTTGAAAGGCGTGCTGTCTAAGTTGCCTGCAATGCCCAGGTTCTAGGCAGGCCCCGCACTTGTCATCATCAGCTCAGCCTCCCAAGCGGCTGGTATTACAGACTCAGAGTCCACCAGGTCAGACTAGACAGTCTTTGTCTAACACAGAAGTCTCCCCTATCCGGCTTTCATACAAATCTAAATTTTCATGCATTATGTTTTCCTTCTGGCAAAATTTGCCTACATAGAAAACATGCAAAATATTGATAATGGGCACAGCAAACACTACTGAGTGCTTATCTGGCACCCGATGCCTCACACCTGACCTGTACTGCTTAATTTCTCCCCACAGCTTCCTTCTGTGAAATCACCTTAATCGTTTCCAAAAGAGGAAATTCAGGTTCAGAAAGGCTGCATACCTTTCTAAGGTCACTCAATCAGACTGTGATAGACCAGAGTTCAGACAAGGCCAGAGTCTAGAGTCTATTGTCTTTACCCTCAAGAGGCTTCTGACCAGTCACGGTTAGGACGGCTAAGTAAATCACAATAAGAGTAAATTGAGCTAAGATCCTGAAAGCTGACCTAAATGTCTACGACTTCAAAGATATACATAAAACTGACTCTTCTTGAATATGAGCACTGTAGGTTTCTCAGAACAACATATTCCAGTACAGCTTAGCTGATGTGCCCTCAACAACTTCCCTTCAGCTGCTAGAATTACATAGATACTGCCAAATTTTATTTCTAGGGTATGGTTGAGAGTGGACACTTTTTTCCAGGGTCTTTGTACTCCCAGGGGTTAATGGCATGAACTTTTTAGAAGAAATGGCTCACTATTGACTGGTAAAAAGTCACTGGGTATCATGGTTGCTCCCAGCCTGCTCCTAGATGGGTCAAGATCATTCAGATGAGCCCAGTTTTTAATGGCATTTAGGTTTTGGAGTTAAAAATAGTTTGGTGGGGATGGAACATAAGTAAGCTCTGTTTTGAATCCAAACGGGGCAGAGATAAATGGAGGTGATAGCTCAGTGTCCTCCAGTTCCAGTTTCCTCCATTTAGTCAAGACCAGCATGCAGTCAAAGCATCACTTAGAGCAGAACACAGCCCTTGGGGTTCCTAGGACCCCAAACTTTCTGACACTGTTTAAGGAAGCTTAAGGTGGGACCCTTTTCCAGTCTTCTGTGCCCTACAGCAACTGCCCGCACCCATCAAAAGGCCCATTGGACTAACATGTTACCTGCAGTCTCGTGTGCACTTACTTTCAAACAGGTGTCGATCCTTTCCACATCATGCCCGAAGCTGCCAAGCTGGTGTCCTGGTCTGTGCTAGCCACAGTTAATTAAGCCTGTCTTCTGAAGGTGCATGCTCCCTTGGGAGCTCACCTTTCTAACCTTTCCTTGGGCAGCAGTCTTACAATCACAAATCAAAGACTGGTTGTGGGAAAGGATGCAGTTTTCTTTTCTTCTCAGCCCCTGTTTCTGCGACTGGCAGAAGAATGAACCTGACCAAGTCAAGACAACTCAATCAGTCTTCAGCTTTAAACTGTCTCTTAGGCTCCTCTTACTGGCCCCATTCCTGTGGTTTTCTACCTGAGGGGTCAGTCATATGTCACTCTAACATCAGGGAAGGAGCATCAAGGCCAAGTATCACTTTTCTGTCTTTCTTGCCTGATAAAAGTGTGGCTTCCCTCATTCACGCGGAGATCACTGACTCTGCAGCAGGGCTCTCTCCCAGGTCTCCTGTGGTCTTGGTCTAGCTGGAGCACAGTAATGGTTTCTAGTGTGGCTGCATGTCTTCCCGGGACTGCTGAACTCCCATCTGGAGCTCGGCCTGGCCCATTCACATGCTTTCCCTCTGGGTTTCTTGGCCCTTACTCCACACCAGCCCCACAAGCATCCTGGCTTTTAGGTTCTATCATTCCCCTCACATACCATATAGACCTCTAAGGGGATGGTTACCAAGGAAATTTTCAGAATTTCCTCCAAATATCAAGGAGCCCAGGAAATCTGGGTTTAGGGAATAAGACGGAAGAGCGGGTCATGGTCCATAGGGAGGGTTACACCAGACTGTCTGCCTACATGGGTCTACATGGACCCTGCTACTAAGACTCTGAGGCAACTTCCCACTACTGACAGCAGGTATGTTGAGACACTTTCTTCTTGGAGTCCCAGAAGTGAAGAAGAGTCCAGGCTGGTTCTGTCCACTACTGCTGGGCTGTGCCGAGGGAGACAGAACACTCTTGCTCTCATGTCTTCAGCCTTTTCAATGCTGCTCCAGTCCCAGAAATTTTATTTCCTATGTGAAAATCCACACGTCTTTTGCAATCCAACAGATGATGGCATAATCTCTGAACTTTAGGTTTACCAGATCTGTTTGTCTCTTGATATTTAGAGGAAGTTTCTGGAGGAAATCTTAAAATCCCTCTCAAGAACCTGGCTCTTCAGTTGAAGAGCCAAACGTCTTAAGAATAGTATCCTGCTGTAGAGTTGATCTGAGACAAACTTCTAGTCTCCAGCAATTCTCCTGTCTCAGCCTCCTGCGTAGCTAGAACTATAGGAATGCACCATTAGTATCTCTTGGTATAGCTTCTAAAAGGACTAGTTAAGAGTTTAAAAGCCAAAGATGAGGAGATAACTCAGCCAGTAAAGTGCTTGCTTTGCAAGCAGAAGAACCTGAGTTCTGAGTTCAATCCCCAGAATATTTATTAAAAATAAGTAAGTAGAGTCGGGCGGTGGTGGTGCACACCTTTAATCCCAGTACTCAGGAAGCAGAGGCAGGCAGATCTCTGTGAGTTCAAGATCAACCTGGACTACAAGAGCTAGTTCCAGGACAGGCTCCAAAGCTACAGAGAAACCCTGTCTCCAAAAACCAAAAACCAAAAAAACAAAACAAAACAAACAACAACAACAACAAAAAGTAAGTAGATAGATAGACAGATAGACAGACGGACAGACAGATAGATACAGTTTATCATGCTGATATCTTCTTACACTCCCAGCACTGGGGAAGGTAAAGACAGGCAGATAGATCCCTAGGAGTTCTCTGACAGGCTAGCCTAGCCTATTTGGTGAGTTCCAGGCCAGTGAGAGGCTCTGTCTCAAAACAAACTGTCAAACACAGTCCAGGAATGGAGGCTGTGAGAATCTGAGTGCTTGTAAGAAAACTCCAAGGAAACAAGACAAGAGTTTTGTGACCTCATTTTTTCAAAGCATGGACTTGATGCCATACGATGGTGGCACATGCCTTTAATCCCAGCACTCAGGAGGCAGAGGCAAGTGGATTCCTGAGTTTGAAGCCAGCTTGGTTTACAGAGAGAGAATTCCAGGACAGTCAAAGCTACACAGAGAAACCCTGTTCCAAAAAACCAAAACCAAACAAAAAAGCACAGAATTGTTCTTAAAATGTGTTTTGTGCCACTCAGGTGTAGTGGGTGGGGCGAATTTACCTGAGATTATCTGTCACAGCCGGCCACACTTCCACAGGAAAACATGCTTTTCCCTCATGCAGCTTGCTCACCACATACAACTTGACCTTGTGATTGTACACTTTACTCATGTGACTCCCAATAACCTTCAGAATATACATTGTCTAATGTTCTGAATAAAGCTGGCTATTGAATGAGATTTTAGTTCACCTCATTTATCAGCTCTATTCTCCCAGGTCCCACAGCTGCTGGAGTGATAAACACAAACAAACAAATGATGGATGGCACTTGATGAATGACACTAAAATTTGTCCCCTGGCCTATATACACATTCATACACAGAACACATACATACACAAATACCTGTGTTTGCACAGAGGTTCACAAGGCAGTTGGGGGGAAGAGGGAGGAAGAAGGGAGGGAGGCAAGAGGAGAAGGAGAGAAATCACGAAATCTAATAATTTGCCGGGCGGTGGTGGTGCACATCTTTAATCCCGGCACTCGGGAGGCAGAGGCAAGCGAATCTCTGTGAGTTCGAGGCCAGCCTAGACTACAGAATGAGTTCCAGGACTGGCTCCATAATTACTGAGAAACCTTCTCTCAAAAAACTCCAAAAACTAGAAACTTAACTAAGATTCAGGTAGGGAACCTATGCAGATAGCAGTCCATATATAAAGTTCTTTCTGCTGCTTAAATGATGGAGCACAGACTGGAGATAAAATAATTGGGAAATAAAGTGGGGGTAGAGTTCAGCGGTAGAACATCTGCTTAGCATGCATTCCCCATACTATAACACAAACAAGGCCATACTATTTAATATGAAAACGTTCAGTTTCATCTAGTTCCAGTACAGAATCCTCTTCCCTCCCAAGATCTCTGTCTGCATTAGTTTGTTAGACAGGTAGCTACAAGCCTATGAGATGAGCGTGTTATCTTCCCTTGGGGTGCTCACAGCTTGAAATGGAACGTGACCATTGGACAGTGATGATCCAGGATAAAGTCTGGATGATGCAGCATTGTAATTCCAGAATTGATGCAGACGCGTGAAGATCCAGGTGTAGTGGCATTTCACTTGTATTTTAATAAAACTTCCCTGAGGATCAGAAAAAGTAAAACAGCCACACTTTATAGATCAGGCAGCAATAACACACACCTTTAATCCCAGTAGCCATACTAGTTTTCCATAGAAGCCAGGTGGTAGTGGTGCATGCCTGTAATCCCAGAACCTGAGAGGATTATAAAACAGGAGGAGACAGCTCTCAGTCACAGTCTCATTCTGAGATTCCTGGAGACATGATTGTCATTTCAGACTACAGTAGAGGTAAGAGTCAGTGACTGGCTGTTTTGCTTTTCTGACCTTCAGATTGAACCCAAATACCCGTTTCTGGGTTTTCTATTAATTGTGCAACATCCAGGCTGGGCAGTGTTGGTGCACACCTTTATTCTAGCATTTAGGAGGCAGAGACAGGAGAATCTCTGTGAGTTAAGTCCAACCTGGTCTACAGGGCTAGTTCCAGGACTATAAAAAGAAACCCTCCCTTGAAAAGCAAACGAACAAATGAATGAATGAATGAATGAATAAGAAAGAAATAGCACGTCCAAGTTTTTTCCCATGTTTTTAGACAGAATATATAACCCAGGCCATTCTCGAACTCTGTGTAGTCTAGATGGCCTCTAATTACTTACTGAGCCTCCTGCCTCTGCCACTGAGTGCTATGGCACTATGTGCCATTATGGGCTATAGACCTGTGCCATTATGAATAGCATGTTTTAAAATGTTGGGGAAATATCTAGAGTTACATATAGCTAAGGAGGGATGTAGTAAGGCTGGAGAAGTACTCAAGGCATGCAAACTCTACTACGAAGCTCCTAAGGATTTTAGCAGGTGAGTGTTCTCTGTCAAACTTGGATGGTCTAACAATGCCATCCAAGATGCCCCGTGAGTAAAATGGTCTAGGAAAGAGACATGAAATAAAGACAAGCCTAGACAAAATACCACCACCATCAGAAACAAGTGAAAAAACAAAAACAACAACAAACGCACAGGAGAGCATGGAAACTATAAGCCAAGAGAAGAGTTGTCATCACGCCTTGCGAGAGGACAGTGAGCAGCAAGTAGAATAGGAATAGGATCATTGGTGACCCGTGTGTCAGCAGCCTGGAGGAGTAAAGTCTATATCTGGGCTGCATTAGATCAACTGCAGGGATTGGGGAGATCAGTGGGTAAAATGCTCATTTTACAAGCATGGGGACCTGAGTTCAGATCCCCAGCAGCTGTGTAAATGCCAGGTGTGGTACCTGTAACCCCAGAACTGGGGTATTGCAGAGATAGGCAGATTCCCCAGCTCAGCCAAAACAAAGAATCAGGTTCAAGAATAGATTTTCTCAAAAGGTACAGTGGAAAGTCATAAAAGAGGGAACTCACTGTCCAACTCCTGGCCTACACACACACACACACACACACACACACACACACACGGAGCACATGGAGATTGAAATGAATGAGGAGGGAGCCCACTGTCAACTCCTGGCCTACACACACACAGAAGAAATACAAGGAGACTGAAGTGAATTTGATATGGGATGTTAGAGAGGAAAGAGGATGGACTGAGCGAGTGGAAGGAGGGAGGTGCTACTTTCTGATATGCAGTATGACCAGGTTTGAGTGGGGAAGACCATGAGCATTAAATCAATCACTTCAAAGCATCTCTCACCTTCCATTTCTACACTGATGTCTTTCAAATGGGTTTCCTAAAAGCAGGTGACTCCAATCCATGCATAACTACTAACCAATATCTCCCCTTGACTCAAAGATACTTTCAACCCAAGGTTCCAAAACAATAGTCTCCCCACTTTTAAACCTGGCCATCCCTCCTCCTTCTGTTTGCTCATTAAATCCTTACAAGCCCTTTTTCTCTCCAGCAGAGCTGTGTGAAATTCATTTCTGCCCACATCTTACCAGATTTCCCAACTATACACTTGTGTTTCCTCTGCCGCCACCTGAGTTCTGGCTACCATCTTCTCTCTCCCCAGCCCCAGTGTAATGTCCTAACTGGCTTCTCTTCCACATAGACACCCTTTCCACCACCTCCCCACACACCAGCTAGCCTTTTTGAAAAACAAAGGCACCCATTTGACTTCCTTGTTTCAGTACTCTCCAGGTCACATAAAGGTAAAAAATAAAAAAATCCTTTATATGCTATAGATATCTCTGTTAAAGCCCCAGCTTTATCCCTTTCCCTCTCAGTGATCTTAGGTAAGGTGTGCTAGCAATGTCTCTACTTTCTTTTTTTTTTTTTTGGTTTTTCGAGACAGGGTTTCTCTGTGGCTTTGGAGCCTGTCCTGGAACTATCTCTTGTAGACCAGGCTGGTCTCGAACTCACA
>JAQHUG010000205.1:2598977-2644178 GCA_028555095.1 Dicrostonyx torquatus | reverse complement strand
AGGGTTTCTCCAAGTATCCCTGGCTGTCCTGGAGCTTGCTCTGTAGAGCAGGCTGGCCTCAAACTCAGAGATCTGCCTGCCTCTGCCTTCTGAGTGCTGGCTTTTTTTTTTTTGAGGGGAGCAAGATCCTCTTTTTAAAAATTAGGAAGAACCTTACTTCCAGACCTATTACTTGCTTGGTGGTGGTGGCACACACCTTTAATCCCAGCACTTGGGAGGCAGAGACAGGTAGATCTCCGAATTTGTGGCCAGCCTGGTCTACAAAGCAAGTTCCAGGACAGCCAGTACTGTTTTACAGAGAAACCCTGTCTGAAAAAGAAAGAAAAGGAGAAAAAAAGGGGAAAAAAGCAAAAAGAAGGGCAGGTGAGTGGCAGGCTCAGCATCCCCAAGGCGCTCTTCACAAGCCACATCTTCTTGTAGGAACAGGAAGCCACCCACCACCATGAGCAGCACTCTGTCACCCACAGACTTCGACAGCTTGGAGATCCAGGGCCAGTATAGTGACATCAACAACCGCTGGGACCTGCCCGACTCAGATTGGGACAATGACAGCAGTTCAGCCCGCCTCTTTGAGAGGTCCAGAATTAAAGCCCTGGCAGGTAAGGAAAGGCAGGGAGGTGATGAGATCTGTGGATGTGGGTTTATGAGCTTGGAAGGGAGAATCTTCTGTCTTGATGGGAAGACTGACTTCGTTTTCTAACTTGCTGCTCTGAAGCAACGGATACGGATGCCTGGTCCCCAAGTCCAACCTCAAGGTCAAACTTCATGCACTGAACAGTATTGCTTAGCTCTTCTCCCCTAACTTAGAGACGCCACTCACATTAACCCTGGGAGTGCCCAGCTGTGTGGATGAGTTAGCTGCCTTTCATGACCTAAGCCCTGAGTCAGACTTCTGTCCCCACAGTGCCTTGCTTTTTACTCTGCTTGTCATTTCTGTCCCACCCACCTCTCCCTCACCTTCCTTCCCAATATGCCTTCCCTTATTTCGACTGTCACTTCCCACACCTGTTCCCTGTCCTGCCCTATTATCTTCCTGGCTCCCCACCTGTTCCTTCTACCTGCTGCCTGTCACTCCTATTATTTACCTGTTCCCTGGAGCAGTTCTCTCAGCTGCCACCCTCCCATTCTCCCAGAGTTTGCTCTCCACCCACCCCACCTCAACCCCTGCCCTCCCTATGGCCAGGACTCTCTCCTTGGCTGTGCTGGGCATAAACAAACCTGTCTGACAGGCCTCCCTGCACTGGTGGGGGGTGGTCATGGCAACAAGAGTGCAGCTGCCACCTGACACCACCAGCCAGTGGCTGTTTTGGTATTGAGTCACCCACACACCCTATAGCCACCCACCCAATCTGCCTTCCACGTTCATCCCACCCTCTTCATAGCTACTGACCTGCCTGTGGCCCAGCCAGTTCCAATATGAGAGATTACGTCCACTTAAGGGGTGATCTTCTGGTGGGGTGACTCCCAGCAGATTTGGAGGCCTTGATGATTTTTACAAATACAGGTTCTCAAGAAAGATGAACTTGAGAGCTTTTAGACATATGGTCCAGAACTTAGGATTCTCAGAAGCTTTCCCTGGAAATTATACTCAGCCATCCCAGCACCAGATAATAGCCACAGCCTGTGGGGTTCATGGGTCATTCTCTCTTGGCATCTTCCTGAATAGGACTGAGAACTGGCTGGCGAAACACTCATACAGGCACTTTAGTCGTTCAGGGAAGACAAGAAATGTGGAGTATGGAAAATGTCACCTCTCTGGGGAAGTGTGCATGGTTCCCTGGTTTTACATTTGTGTGTCCTCTGGTACTGTCATTGATATCATTGTGACATGCTACCCAAACCTCTCGTGATATATTGCAATGATATATACCTTCCAGAACTGTCACTGTGTCTGTACAGGTCACATGCCAACCAATGTGATCGTTATGTCTATGTGCACATGCTACACACCACTCAGTACTGCTTTACCTAGTAAAGTTTTCAGGTCTAGCTCATAGGACAGCTGCCAATCAGAGCTCTCACCATGTCTGTAAGCATGCTACACACCACCCAGTACTGCTACCGTGCCTGAGCATTTAACACATGCTTCCCAAGATGGTCAAACTCTGCACACAAAACCTGTGCCAATCAGAACTGTCACCATACACACACACACACACACACACACACACACACACACACACACACCACTCGGTGCTCGCATGGAGTGTTTATCCCCAGCTCAAGGCTGGGCTCCTCTCAAGAGGCATCTCTGAATGGGCTCTGCTCTGCACAGTGCCACTCACTCAGTAGGTGCCAAATAAGTCCTAAATGACTAGGAGGAACAAATGTAGGCTGCCAGTGACAAAAGCAGAAGCCCAGGAAGAGGTAGGAAGGGCATTGATAGATGTGCCCAGTATTCGGTGTATGGGGGATGGGATGTTGACTGAGGCTGGTGGGCAAAGGGAAAGGGCTGGTAGTGGAGGACAGTCACAATACTTACTCCCCAGAGGCTACAGAAGTCAACACCAGCACACCTGGCTCCACTTCCAGGATCTCCTTGCTCCTGTGTTTCTCTGCTCTCAGGGCTGAGATCAAAGTTCAGGTGTCCTGAAGCAAGCCCACCCAGCAACGCCCAGAGAGGTCTGCCCATTGCAGACCTTCTGAAAGCAGAGGTTTGGGGCCCCCTCTGGCAGGTTTTCCCTAGTCTTGGGCAACTAGTGGCCTGACGAGCAGGTCTCTGGGTGCTGGCAACTCCCTCCTCTGCCCCTGCAGGGCCTGGCCAAGCCCCAACTGGCTCCACCTCCAGAGCAGCCTGCCCCTCCCCCGCCACTGTCCGACCTGTTTGTCTGGAGCTGCTCTGTCTCCTCTCCCCACAACCAGGTGTGCCCTACTATCTCAGAAGCTCAGGCATCCCATAACTTTCCCCCACTCCTTGAAACTCCTGGCATCCTTGAAACAACTCCACCCCACCAGGTACGGAAGGCTTGTTTTGGACCTCACCAGCACAGGCTCAGGGGACACACGCTCTTGGCCCTGCCCTGGCAGGGGAGCATGGACTCTGGGCCATAAGGCTGAGTAGGAGGCAGCAGGCACCATGAGTGCGAACGGAGTGGGCAGGGTACATGGAAACGGCCTGAACGGGGCTGGTGAGTTTTACTATGAGGCTGTGGAGGGGTCCCAGAGCCCTGGGGGCGTCCTGCTCTCGCCAGCTGCCTTCATCAATCCTGCTCAGTATGCCAGTGTGCTGGAAGGACGCTTCAAACAGCTTCAAGGTGAGTTTCCCTGGGCAGAGGGGAGCCTGTTGTGCCAAAGGGGACCTGTGATAGGGAGAGCTAGCATGCCCAGAACCTCATGCCTAACACTTTGGGTGACTCAGATGTTTGTGCTGAGCAACAGCGTGGTGGAACTTAGAGGGAATCATCACAGGTAGCCAGAGAATCCAGGCGCGTGGAGAACTGGAATCCCACTGAATGGTGCTCTGCTGAGTGCAAAGGTGATGAGGATGAAGGGAGCTTTTGGGTTCCTGTCATCTGCTAGAGAGGCCATAGCAGTCTCCCCTGGTGGCTCACCCTCATGGGTGACCATGCTGGCCTTGTTAAGGAAGGAGAGAAGAGTGGTCTAGAGGCCTAGGACCTAGAACTTTTATGTGTTTTCCTGGGCTTCTGAATGGCTGTGAAGGGAAGAGGTGGAGAAAATGGAGAACATGTATCAAAGGAGAGGTTTGTGCACACATGTCTGAACAGAAATGTTCATCTTGGCTCAGATAAGCTTATTTCATGATATGTGTGTTTAGGGATGTTATAGGTGTCTTGTGATGCTACACTTTGGTGCCTGGTTTTACCAGGCTTTCTAGGTACTATTTCCACTTTTAGTCTACCTGTGTGCCTCACACCACCATGCCCAGTATCAGGGAGGTCTCGCTGGATTCAGCAATGGCCAGGTGACTTAATCTGCCCTCAACTCATATAGGACCTGGGACCCTAAGAGGTCCAGAGTCAACATAGGCACCACAAGTGCTAGGGGTTTCCCATATAGTGATTAGGACCCTGGGTTTGGCATAGGCACAGGAATTGGAGGTGAGAAAGTCAGAAATAGACTTGGATGTGCTGTGGGACAATGGTCTTTTGGGACTGAACATCTGCGGGACCTGGTGGGACAGAAACTTCTGTCAACATGGGTGTGTGGCTGTTTTATGGGGGAAATGCACAGGAATGTGAAATTAACTTTCTGAGTTGCTGGATGTGACAGTACACACTTACCACTTGGGCTGAGTCCCCACATGGGGCTTCCTATGGGCAACTGGCAGGAATCCTGACCTCCAAAGTAGCTCACAGTGTAGAGCTTACTCTCTCCCTTTCCGTTTATGAACCTTTTAATCATCAGTTTCCTGTGCAACTTGACAGCATCCCTTGTTAGGAGTTACCTGGGGACCTGGCCTTGCCTGCCTTTCTTGAAGGCTGGTGCTCAACTCTACCTGCCTTGCTCCCTTGAACTTGCAAGTTCTTATTTCTTTGTTTTTTTTTTTTGAGACAGGATCTATCTGGTGAGGTATGCCCTGGCTGGTCTGGAATTCAGAGATTGGCTTGCCTCTGCCTCCCAAGATTAAAGTAATGCACTACCACCACCATGCCCGACCTAAATTTTTATAAATTATTCCCAAAGCTTGGGGTATTGGTGTTCTAGGCCTGGATCCTCTATAGCCAACTGTGCAACCCTGCCTCTGGTTAGAGTAGCCTACCTTTTCTGTACATGACCCGGAACAGGGAGCTGCCTTAGAGGCCCACACAATCTCTCCCTTGTCCACATCTGAAGGAGAAGGAGGGCTTGCCTTTAGCAAAGCTCCCCAGGAGGGAGCCACATGGCACTGGATAACCACTAGATGTATCATACCCAGTATCTCATTTAGTTGCTGTAGTGACTCAATAAAATAGGAAGTAATATGCTCATCCTACAAGTGGAGAAACTGAGACATTGAGTAAATTGTCCAGTATTTCATCACTGTTACAGCATGAAGTTTAACCCCATCTCCTCCTGGGCAGTTTCTTCTATCCTTTCTTTTTGAGGCCTTTTTTTTTTTTTTTTTTTTTGTCTGTCTCGTTCTCCACCCCACCCCACCCAGCCCAGCCCAGAAACAGGGTTTCTCCATGTAGCCTTGGTTGTCCTAGAACTCTCTCCCTGTAGACTAGGCTGGCCACCAATTCACAGAGATCCACCTGGCTTAAAGGTGTGAGCCACCACGCCCAGCTCAAGCATTACTGTCCTTGAAGGACAGAAATGACTCCTTCTTGCCACCACAGATGAACGCGAAGCCGTGCAGAAGAAAACCTTCACCAAGTGGGTGAACTCCCACCTGGCCCGGGTGACATGCCGGGTGGGAGACCTGTACAGCGACCTGCGGGACGGGCGCAACCTCCTGAGGCTCCTGGAGGTGCTCTCGGGAGAGACCCTGGTGAGCTGGGGTAATGGACAGAAGGGAGCCTCAGAGACTGGCAAGGGAACAAACCACAGTGGGGTGTTTCAGAGAGCTGAGCAAATCCCATGGCTCCTGTGCCTAGAGGATGGTCTCATTCTGAGAGGCTTTGCTACATGAATTACATAGGAACCATGCTTTGCAGAGATAGGAACAGTGGCCCCATTGAAAGCATTTCTTCTCCCACCCTCTCTGGGTGCAATTAATTCCCCTGGGAATCTTAATCTGCCAGGCCCCAACTGTAACCTTGCTTGGGCTCCATGACATCTGATCTGGCCCTAGGAGATCATGGGAGGTATGGGGCAGGTTGCTGAGAAAGCTAGGAAGGAAGAGAACCATGGCCCATGTCACTGTACCTACCCTCCATCCACCCACAGCCAAAGCCCACAAAGGGCCGAATGCGGATTCATTGCCTGGAGAATGTGGATAAAGCACTGCAGTTCCTGAAGGAGCAGAAAGTACACTTGGAAAACATGGGCTCCCATGACATTGTGGATGGAAACCACCGTCTGACTCTTGGGCTGGTGTGGACCATCATCCTTCGATTTCAGGTATCCTCCTTGTGTTTTCTAAGGTGTGAGCTGTGTACCAACCAGCTTTATACCCCCAAACTGTTACTGATGGTCCATGAAAAGAACAATACAAAAATTAAGGGGCTGAAGAGATAGGCCAGGAATTCAAAGCACTGTAATGGCTGCTCTTCCAGAGGACCTGGGTTCAATTCCTAGCAGCCATATGGCAGCTTGCAACCACTTCTAACTCCAGTTCTAGGGGGTCTGATGCCCTCTTCTGGCCTCTGAGAGCACCAGACACACATATAGTACACAGACAAACATACAGGCAAAATACCCCTATACATAAAAATAAAATAATAAAAAATAAATTTAAAAATTGAGCATATAGAACTTTCTAGAGCAGTTTGCCATTGAAGCACATTCATGTAGTTGCTGGGGGGGGGAGGGCTTGTCACTTTCCATGCTACACTCTATCTCAATGTCACTCAACTCTTCTGACATTCCCTCTTTCCCCCAGAGCAGAGCTCTTTCAGCTCTGTCTTTGAAAACAAGCTCTCAGGCCAGGCGGTGGTGGCGCACGCCTTTAATCCCAGCACTCAGGAGGCAAAGGCAGGCGGATCTTTGTGAGTTCGAGACCAGCCTGGTCTACAAGAGCTAGTTCCAGGACAGGCTCCAAAGCCACAGAGAAACCCTGTCTCGAAAAAACAAAAAACAAAAAAATAAATAAAAAAAGAAAGCATTCATTCACCTGTTTATATTCTCTGCCTGGAAGAACCAGCTCCCTTCACTTGTAGGCACTTCCACTCCACTGATAGATACCCTGCTTCAAATCCCCTGGACCTGAAAATGTGTGTTACTAGCCGAGGAAATAAGGGACCAGGTTCTGTTCCATCACACAGCGTTCCTAAAGATCAGTTTTCTGAGATTTTGCCTTGAGTGTCTTTGGTATCACCAAGATACCATTTGGGGAGTGAAAGTCCTGCTTGCTGTTTTCTCAGATCCAAGACATCAGTGTGGAGACAGAAGACAACAAGGAGAAGAAGTCAGCTAAGGACGCTCTGCTGCTGTGGTGCCAGATGAAGACCGCAGGGTGAGGAGGCCCAGGAGCATGGCTGTAGGGATTGGCCACACTGAGATGGACTCTCAGGTTCACAACCTGCCTACTGCCCTTGTATCACAGACCAGGGCTCTGAAGCACTCACTGTTTTCTCTTTATAGGTATCCCAATGTCAATGTGCACAACTTTACCACCAGTTGGAGAGATGGGCTGGCATTTAATGCCATCGTGCATAAACACCGGTGAGAAGACAGGTTTAGTGAACACATGGGTCAATGACCTAGGAGCACACAGCAGAGGCCAGGAGAGTGGCTGAGTTACAGCATAGCTATAGAGGGGGAAAATGAAAGGAAATCCCAGTCTTTGGGAGGCAGAAGCAGAATAGCAAATCCAAGGCCAGTCTGATCTCAGAGTGAGTTCCAAGCCAGCTGAGGCTGTCTAAGAAGAAACCCTGTCTTAAAAAGAACGAAGGAAAAAGAATATGGGAGAGGAGTCAGGAGGTAGGATGGTATACCAGGAGTGGGCTTGGGTATTTCCCACCAGAAATGAATTTACATCTTTTTCTTTAGGCTCTGACATGCTTTTGATGTGCTTTGTCCCCCACCCCCAGGCCAGACCTACTGGATTTTGAGTCCCTGAAGAAGTGCAATGCACACTACAACCTGCAGAATGCTTTCAATCTGGCAGAAAAGGAACTCGGCCTGACCAAGCTCCTGGATCCTGAAGGTGGGTCAGAGCTCTTCAGTCAGGTGTGAGAAGACGGGGCAAATTGGTGGCTGCCAGGGAGGACCAGCAGCAGTGGAGGGTGCAAATGTTCTGGAATTAGGCAGTAGCAATGACTGGCACAACCTTGTAGTAAGAAAGTTGTGTCTTGAAAAAAGAAAGTGCCTGTATGTTAGCTTATGGCTGCAACTCAGCAGCCAAACGTAGAAGGGTTAGGAATTTAAGGTCAGCCTTCCTTAAATTTGAGGACAGCCTGGGCTACATGAGACTCTACCTCAAAACAAACAAAGTTTGTAAGAATAAAGGAAGCCCCAACTCAGAGAGAGCTCTAGGCTGTAGGTTCTGTCTCAGCTCAGAGCACCAGTATGATTTAAAGCCAGTCACTTAGCCTGGTTTAGTTTCCTCATCTCCAGAATGAGAAGACCAGAGCTGGGAATGAAACTCAGAGGTAGAGTGGTCGTTGTGTACACCTTAGCACCACAAAAATAAATAAAAGTTTAAAAAATAAAACGAGAGAACTATGGTTCCCGTGATCTCTCAATTATTCTAAAATTTTAGGGTTTTGGTTAAGCTTTACAGCCTTTGGTTCTCACTAAGAAGTGGTCAGTTGTCCCTGTGGCGCAATGGCCAGTTACGGCCACATACCTTACTTGTCCTAATACTAGCCCTCTGCCATTATATCATCCTCAGTTTATGGAAGAGGTGGAGCCTTTAAAGGTCAGGTGACCTGCTGAAGGTCATAGACCTGGTACAACTGCAGCTGGGATTCAGGTTCAAACCAGCCCTAGAGCCTGTTTCCTTGCTGCTTCTGCAGGGCAGAGCGATCTGGGTGCAGCCAGAAAAGGAAGGAGAGCCAACTGCAAGTCCCTATTGGAAGCTTTCCTTCTTAGCTTGTCTGGCTGGTTTGAGTCTTTCTCCCTGATTTTCACACACACACACACACACACGCATGGCACGCACGCACGGCAGCCCTCTTGGTTCAGAATCACAAGCATGTCATCCAGAGTATCTTGGTTACTTAGAGACAGAAGCAGGCTAAATGCAAAGTTATTTGGAGAACATTTGCAAAGAAGCATGGCTGTTCTGCAGGATGCGGGAGTAAAGGGAAGGCTCTTGTGACTTGACTGAGATGACTTTAGGAGTTCCAGTTGCCTGGGTGTGTCCTGAAGGCTGTGAAGGGCTTCCAGTCTCCTAGTCTGGCCTTTGAGAGGAGTAACGTGGCCTAAGTCAGATGGCACAGGGATCCCAAGTCATCGTCAGCTATGGTTGTGTGGAGGAAATGCTTGGTCTGAAAGGATACTTACCTCCTTGGGTATACCCATGGCTGAACCTGGGAACCAGACTGGGAACAACAGCAGTGACCCCATGCTCCAAGATGGTGCTAAGAGCTGGTACTGCACCCAGGTTCAAGAAGTTTAGCTTGCCCAGGCGGTGGTGGCATATGCCTTTAATCCTCGGGAGGCAGAGGCAGGCGGATCTCTGTGAGTTCGAGACCAGCCTGGTCTACAAGAGCTAGTTCCAGGACAGACTCCAAAGCCACAGAGAAACCCTGTCTCAAAAAACAAAAACAAAAAAACAAAACAAAAAAAAAAGAGGCTTAGCTTATAGTTTCTGCCCCACTTTCTAAACCCAAGCTATTTCTTTGCTTGCTTTAATGTACATCACATATACTGTGTAGAAAGTCTCCTGGGCCTCTGGATTTCTCCCGCTCTGCTTGGCAGGCCCTTCATATATCGAAGAGAAAGTTGGAATAATTGACTTGTTACTTGGCTCTAAACAGTGGTTCTCAACCTGTGGATCATGTGTCCTGCGGGGAGTGGGTCAGACAACTCTTTCACAGGGGCTGCATATCAGATGTCCTGCATATCAGATATTTACAGTATGATTCACAACAGCAAAATTACAGTTACAAAGTAGCAACAAAACTAACTTTATGGTTGGCAGTCACCACAGCACGAGGAACTGTGTGACAGGATCACAGCGTTAGGTGGGTTGAGACCCACTGATCTGAAGGGATCTGAAAAGATGTGCTAGCCTTGGAGGGCTGGGGGCCCCTAGCATGAGGTGGGTCAGTCAGGTTTTAGGTCTACTTCTGGAGGAGAGGCAGGTTTCTTATGTCTACCTCACCTAGATGGTCCTTTTTCTCAGATGTGAATGTGGATCAACCTGATGAGAAATCAATCATCACCTACGTGGCCACTTACTACCACTACTTCTCTAAGATGAAGGCCCTGGCTGTGGAAGGCAAAAGAATTGGCAAGGTACCCTCACTGTGAGACAGTAGGTTGAAGGGTCAGTGGAGGCCTGCTGTCGGTCTTACTTACCTAAAACAGGGCAGGGTAGAGCCATAGCACTGGGCAAGACATCCACTTACCTATCTCCTGTCCCACAGGTCCTGGACCATGCCATGGAGGCAGAACACCTGGTGGAGAAATATGAGTCCCTGGCCTCTGAACTGCTGCAGTGGATTGAACAAACCATTGTGACCCTCAATGACCGGCAACTGGCCAACTCCCTGAGTGGAGTCCAGAACCAGCTGCAGTCTTTCAACTCCTATCGCACTGTGGAGAAGCCACCTAAGTAGGTGTCCTCTGGGCCCCACCCTGCCAGAGCATGCCTGCCCAGAGCTGAGTTCTCAAGAGAAAGCCTAAATGAGAGTGGTCTTTTGGGAGGGACATTTAGCAGTACAGAAATGCAGCCAAGGCTCATTTCCCTCAGCTCAAAACATCTAAACAGCAGAGCTGTTCCAAAGCACATTTTCTAATTACTAGCCATTTTTAAAACGCATGCCATGGAAGAATGATTGCCATGGCATGTCAAGTCAGTGCAGTCCATCAGATAAAATTACTGGTTGCAAGCCAGCTGTAGTGGCTCACACCTGCAAATCCCAGCACTTGGGAGTCTGAGGCAGGAAGACTGCTGTGAGTTCTAAAGCCAGCCATATTGAGATCCAGCCTGGACATCAGAGTAAGACTCTGCCTAAGAAAAGAAAAAAAATACTGGTTGGGGTCATACTTGTAGTCTCAGTGTACGAGCAGACAGAACTGGACCCAACAGGTCAGCCTGCAGGATGGTGTGGCCAGTGGCAGAGCATCACAAAGGTATTTACCATTCATTTCTTCATGTGTAGGATCACCATTTAGCAATTCCATATAGCACAGGTTGGGGAGGGAGGGAAGTAGGAGCGGGGAGGGTGATCGTAATCATCAGGCTCTTTTGGAGTTAATATGTTAGCTGCAAATCTAATACTCGTCTAGGAAACAACTATTCTGTACAGCCCCGGGAAAGGTTTGAGGTGCCCTTTGCCTGGAAAATCCTTTTCTTGGCATTCCAACAAAGATGTAAGCTCAAGGACACTTCTCAACCTGACCTTTGTAAAATAATAATAATAATTCATGAAGCAATCACTGAAAATAGTATCCCCCAAATGAATTTTGGCATGAAAAGATTGTCATAGTTGAAGAAGTGGGCTACAAGGGTTCTTCATAAGCCACAGCAAACAAAGTGATAAGCACCCAAATTTAAAGTACCTGGTTCAAATCCTGGCTCTGCCACTCAGCAGTTGTGTTGGACAACTTATATAGCTTGTTAAGTGTTCTTATCTGGAAAACAAGGATGAGAGAATGTAGACAGTGCTAAGAAGTGTTCAGAGCCAAGGTCTTGGTCACAGCTGTTGAGTTGTTTATCACTGAGCTCTGGTTATACTGGCTCTTCACTGTTCAAGGAAGAAACCGGCACTTCCATGGGTAGCAACATTTTTGTGGAGCTTTTGGTTTCTGCTGGGCCTGGAGTTGCAGGTGTATAATCCTGGCTATTCAGGAAGCTGTGACAGGGTGGATGATCAGAAACTCAAGTTCAGAGCTAGTCTGGGTAACTTGGTGAGACCCGTGATGAAACAGTTTTCTTTTTCTTTTTTTCATTTTTTGAGACAGAGTTTCTCTGTAGCCCTGACTGTCCTAAAGCTTGGTCTGTAGACCAAGCTGGCCTGGAACTCACAGAGATCCGGCTGCCTTCCAAGTGCTGAGATTAAAGGTGTGCACTACCACTGCTTGGCAGAAAGTTTTCTTAAAGAGGTAGAGAATGTACTTCAGTGGTAGAGAATTTGCTTAGCATGTATGAAGGCCTGGATCCCACCCCCAGTGCTGTAGTCAGTAAGTAAATAAATAGAAAAAAAAAAGATGTTCTTGGGCCAAGCATACACACCTGTAACCCCAGGTCTCTAAAGGTTGAGGCAGGAGGATTATGAGTTCAAGGCTAGTTACACAGCAAGACCCAGTATAAAAAAAAAAAAAAAAAAAAGGAAAGAAAGAGGAAAAGCAAGGAGACCATCAGGCATGGTTGTGAACACTTTTAATTGCAGCTGCCAGGAGGCAGAGACAAGCAGATCTTGTGAGTTCAAGGCTAGTTCAGTCATCATACTGAGTTCCCTAAAAAAAGGAAGAAGAAAACCAAAGTCCATTCTTTTGGCTTACTTGCTAGTGATTTTTGGCTTTTGCACATACAAAAAGTATTACTTTTGTGAGAAGAAAAGCAGCGTGAGTGTTCTGTGGTGTGAAGTAAAGGCTTTGAGTCCTTTGTGGTCTTTGCCTCTGATCTTGTCTTGGTCTCTGCTTCAGATTCACAGAGAAAGGAAACTTGGAGGTACTGCTCTTCACCGTCCAGAGCAAGCTGCGGGCCAACAATCAGAAGGTCTACACGCCACGTGAAGGCCGGCTCATCTCCGACATCAACAAGGTCCATGTTCCCCCTTACCATTTCCAGATAGCCATCCTTGGTCATCCCTGACCTAGGCACCTTCCATGCCTTTCGTGACCCAGGGCCTTCTTAACTTCCACCAATCCCTGATACCCATGGCCCACACCCTCAGACATGACTCTGGGGTCTTCTCATGATTGTGGGCTCTTTGCCCACTCACTCTCCATACAGAGCCAGTAAATAAATCAGACCTCAAGTCTTTTGTCTTGTTTAGCATGTCCCCATTTCACTATCTCTACTGCTTTATGTTTTTCACAAAGAGAATTGTAAGACTAATTCAGGTAAACTAAGGTTCACTCACAGAGTCCCACCACTGCAGACAAATCTGGTGTTTTCCATAGATGACCTCATATCTCATCCAGAAGCAGTTATTGTGTGGGTTCACAATGTACCTGGCACCTCTCCCTTTTTCTCATATTTTCAGGCACAGGTGCCTCACTGATCCCATTCCATGAATCCACTAGACCAAGCTTCTGTGGTACTCACCTGAGCCCCAGCTCTGCTGACCTCTACCCTGGTCACATTGTAACAATCCAATCTCTACCTCACAGGCCTGGGAACGGCTAGAGAAAGCTGAACATGAGCGAGAGCTGGCCCTGCGCACAGAGCTTATCCGCCAGGAGAAGCTGGAGCAACTAGCTGCTCGCTTCGACCGCAAGGCTGCCATGCGGGAAACCTGGCTCAGTGAGAACCAGCGCCTTGTGTCCCAGGTAGGACTCATGTTATGGGCACATCCAGGCTGGTGGGGAGAAATGTGAGAAAGACCGTACCAGTAAGGGTTCCTCCAGGGCGAGAAGGTGATAAAATACGGTATCTGTCATGCAGGAAACTCAGGATCTGGGGGTCCAATGCTTTCCTGGAAGAAGAGTCAGTGAGGCAGAATGAGGTGGTACAGAGGGGAACAGACAGAGCAAGTGGAGGTACTGCCCCTGGGTTCCCAACCTTGCCCTCCCTGCCTCTGCCACAGGACAACTTTGGGCTGGAGCTGGCGGCAGTGGAGGCTGCAGTGCGGAAGCATGAAGCCATTGAGACAGACATTGTGGCCTACAGTGGCCGGGTGCAGGCAGTGGACGCTGTGGCTGCAGAGCTGGCTGCTGAGCACTACCATGACATTAAGCGCATTGCAGCACGGCAGCACAATGTGGCCAGGCTCTGGGACTTCTTACGGCAGATGGTGGCTGCCCGCCGTGAGCGACTCCTTCTAAACCTGGAACTGCAGAAAGTGTTTCAGGACTTGCTCTACCTCATGGACTGGATGGCAGAGATGAAGGTAATAGCCACTTGTGGCATGACTCACCTGGGAAGGAGGCCCGAGGTGTGGCTGTCTACCTCACTCATCCACTCAGCCCATCTCTTCCTAGCATGTACTAATTCAGAGCCAGCCCCTCCTAGTTCTGATGAGCAAAGCTGACAGACCGTCCCTGTGGGGCTCCCAGCCTAAAGGCAAAGAGGCTAATAAAAATCATAGATGTCCATAGCAGGTGGTTCTAAGGCCTGGGGCCACTAGAGCAGGTGATTGGACAAGAATTGGCCTTTCTGAGAGAAGGCAATTTGAACTGAGGCAAGGAGCCAGCCCAGAGCACTCTGATGAGAGCAGGTTCTGGGCAGAAGGAATAACAAGGTAACCACCCTGGGCTATGAAAGTAGGGCCCATGGGGACTGCAAGAGTAGACAAAAGAGGAGCTGTGGCAACTCCTTAGAGCCTTGCAGGCTTGTCACGAATATGGATTTTACTCAAACAGAATATTTAAAGTGTTCAAAGAAAGGAAGAGGTGTGATTTCACCTCATACTTTAAAAAGGTCCTTTGGACCACTGTGTGCAGAAGGTCTGTGGGCAGCAAGAGTGGGAGCAGAGAAACAGGCTGCCATCTTCTAGGTGAGAGGTGTGCTTGAGGGTGGGTCTGGGAGAAGACACTGAAGGGTGCTGGAATGGAACAGTGACAGTAGTGGGCATCTATGATTCTGGAGCTGAGATGACTCAGAATAAAAATTCCAGAATAGGATTTAGTAAGAAAAACTCTTCCATGGGAGTGCAATTGAGGATAAAGAACCAATTGCGAGAACAGAACTGTGGTGTGTGTGTGTGTGTGTGTGTGTGTGTGTGTGTGTGTGTGTGTGTGTGTGTGTGTGTAGGTATGCTCACCTGGGTGTAACGTGGAGCCATCCAAAGAGGGTGGAAGGAAGATGCGCTGCAGTGAGCTTGGCAGGCTAGTAGCCTGCTAGGCTGTTCTCAGACAAGCACTGGCATGCCATGTGTGTGTGGCAGGGCCGGCTGCAGTCTCAGGACCTGGGCAAACACCTGGCTGGAGTTGAAGACTTACTGCAGCTACACGAACTGGTGGAAGCAGACATCGCAGTACAGGCTGAGAGGGTGCGAGCAGTCAGCGCCTCTGCCCTACGCTTCTGTGATCCAGGGAAAGGTGAAAACTGGGGGAAGGGTGAGTTGGAAATGAAAGGACTGGGAAACAAGGAACAAGCTTGTCACTCGGGAACATTTGGGGACAGGATCACTGATGGGCAAGTAATGGTGATAGCTAGACCCAGAAGGGAGACCTACCAGAGTGACCATGACAAGGATTAGAGGGAGCAACTGAAGCTCTGGACCTCTGGCTTGCTTTTTTCTTTTCAGAGTATAGACCATGTGACCCACAGCTGGTGTCAGAGAGGGTGGCCACTCTGGAGCAGAGCTATGAGGCCCTGTGTGAGTTGGCAGCAACTCGAAGGGCCCGTCTGGAAGAGTCACGTCGCCTCTGGAGGTTCCTCTGGGAAGTAGGTGAGGCTGAGGCCTGGGTACGGGAGCAGCAGCACCTCCTGGCCTCAGCTGAGACAGGCCGGGACCTGACTGGTGTCCTCCGCCTGCTCAACAAGCACACAGCCCTACGGGGTGAGATGAGTGGCCGTCTGGGGCCCCTGAAGCTCACCCTGGAACAAGGCCAGCAGTTGGTGGCTGAAGGCCACCCCGGAGCCAACCAAGCCTCAACCCGTGCAGCCGAGCTCCAGGCCCAGTGGGAGCGGCTGGAGGCCCTGGCTGAGGAGCGAGCCCAACGGCTAGCACAGGCTGCCAGCCTCTACCAGTTCCAAGCAGATGCAAATGATATGGAGGCCTGGTTGGTGGATGCACTACGCCTGGTGTCCAGCCCTGAGGTAGGGCATGATGAGTTCTCCACACAGGCCCTCGCCAGGCAGCATCGGGCCCTTGAGGAAGAGATTCGAGCCCACCGGCCCACACTGGATGCCTTGAGGGAGCAGGCTACAGCCCTGCCACCTGCACTGAGCCATACACCTGAAGTTCAGGGCAGAGTGCCCACTCTGGAGCAACATTATGAGGAGCTGCAGTCCCGGGCGGGTGAGCGTGCACGAGCCCTGGAGGCAGCCCTGGCACTCTATACCATGCTCAGCGAGGCTGGGGCCTGTGGGCTCTGGGTAGAGGAGAAGGAGCAGTGGCTCAATGGGCTGGCCCTACCTGAGCGCCTGGAGGACCTGGAGGTGGTACAGCAGAGGTAAGGATTGCCGTTTTCTTTGAGATGCATCACCTGTGAGCTGAGGGCCTGATACAGGGATGCAAGTACCATTATAAACTACCAGCAACATCCTTCTGAGCCTTAACTGTATTCTTTGAATCATAACTACTATCTTTTTATAGGGTCCTATCGTTGTTTCTCTTTAGTTTTAGTATATATATTTTTAAAGATGTATGTTATATGCATGAGTGTTTTGCCAGTATGTTTGTCTGTGCACCACCTGTGTGCCTGGTGCCCACAGAAGTCAGAAGAGAAGCTGAAACAAGAGTTACTCGTCCCTGCTCTTTGCTTCCTTCTCTGGTAGTTCCTAGCCTCTGTGGACTGCTCTGACCTCTTCTATTCCTTTTATGACTTCGCTTCTCTCAGTGTATCCTCTGAAACTGGAGTTACTGATGGTGGCATGTGGGTACTGGGACCTCCATAAGAGCAACCATTGCTCTTAAACAGTGAGCCATCAGGATCTCCTCTTCTGTTTTTAATACATTGAGACCAGGCCTTGCTCTAGAGCCTAGGCTTGGTGAACATGCAGCAGCCTTCCTGTCTTAGCTTCTCGAGTGCTTCATTACAAACATGTGCCACCACGCCCAGCCTTTTAGAGTTTTAATGAAAACATTGAGCATATTCAAAAATAGAGAGCATGTCACTAGACCCCATGTGTCCAGATAATGTTGCTCTTTTTTATTGATTTCCCTTTTAAAAAGCAAGTCTCTGGTATGATTCTTCAAGACAGAAGACAGCCCCTTTAGGAAAGATGAGGAGGTATCCTTATATATAATAATACTTTTAAATTATGTATGGACTTAAAATAGCACCTTTGGAAGCTAGATACGGAGTATGGCTATGATGCATCCAAGAGGTCATAGCAGTCTCTATAAGTCTGAGACTGGTGGGCACTGTATAGTAAGTTCCAGGTGCAGCCTGGGCTACATAGTAAGACCCTGACTTAAAAGACATATTTAAAAAACAAAATAGCTGGGCCGGAGGGATGGCTCAGTGGTTAAGAGCAATGTTTTTACTGAGTTTGTTTCCCAAAACACATATCAGGTATCTCACAGTTGCTTGTGACTCCAGTTCCAGGGGCCTGACACTATCTTATCTTGCTTCTGCTGGTACACAGACACACACAGACACACACACACACACACACACACACACACACACACACCCCAAACGAAAAAAACCTGAGCTGTAGCCAAAGAAAACACACACACACACACACACACACACACACACACCAAACGAAAAAAACCTGAGCTGTAGCCAAAGAACAGTAAACCTTACAGTTATTTAGAAAAGGCATCTTTTTTCCCCTTTCTCTTTTTATATTTATTTATTTATTTTGAGAAAGAATCTCAATATGTAGCCCTTGCTGTCCTGAAACTTTCAAGGTAGGCCAGGCTGCCCTTGAATCACAGAGCTTCACCTTCCTCTACCTCCTCAGTGCTGGGATTAAAGGTGTATGCTACCATGACCAGCTGGAAGGACATCTTTATTGAACTTCAATACCATTATCACATAAAAAAGTAACTCTTAGATATTACTGTCAATCTATAATCAAATTTCCTAGCATGTTTTGAAATATAAGTATTTTTTTTAAGTTTTTAAGATCTATTACAGTGTGGGTTTGGCAAACTATAATCCTTGGACTAAATCCAGCCTGTGGCCTGAGTTGGGTTTTATTTTGTTTTGTAAATAAAGTTTTATTGGAGCAGAGCCATGCCCTCTCATTTATGAGCTTTGTGGCTGTGTTCACCCCTCCTAGTTGAATTGGGGACTGTGGCTCAGACTGTGACTTACAGAGCCAAAAGTATTAAGTATTTACTCACCTGGCCCTTTACAGAAATGTCAGGTGTTCCTAGCTCCCAAAGACATTGTCGTTCACATCTTGATGCTTGGACATTTGTTTTTGATTGTCTTTTTAGCTCACAGTAGTAGGATGGGGGGGCATGGGTAGCTGGTTATGGAATAAGAGCCCTAATAGGAACACTGAAGTTCTGATGAAGCCACAATTGAATTTGACTTGCTGTACATGTATTCCTGACTTTAGACCTTTACTATGTATTTGAGTAACCCTACAGTGGATAGTTTTTCTCCTGGTTTTGAGGGAGCTAGGGACTCTGACCCTCAGGTACTGTGGACCTTAACAGAAGCCTCATGGTTAAGTGTAGTGAGTCTCTGTCCCATCAGCCAGCTCCCAAATCATGACATGGAGACTTATTATTAATTACGAAAGCTCAGCCTTAGCTTAGGCTTGTTCCTAACTAGTTTTCATAACTTAAATTAACCCATATCTCTAATCTACGTTCTTTTATGTGGCTCAGTTACGTTTACTCTGTACTCCCTATGCTGCTTCCTTCCTGTCTCCTAGCATCTTAGCCCTTCTTCTTCCCAGGGTCTTCTGTGCTTGGAAATCCTGCCTAGCTGTCAACTGTACAGCTTTTTACTAAACCCATCAGAGTGACACATCTTCACATATACAAAAAGATTAATCCACAACATTTAAGGGACAATGTTTATGTGGGCATCTGAGGGCAGCTACCTGGTGGCCTTGCTGCCTCACACCTACTCTTCCCTTGCCTCAGGTTTGAGACCTTAGAGCCTGAAATGAATGCCCTGGCTGCACGGGTTTCTGCTGTAAATGACATTGCTGAGCAGTTGCTGAAGGCCAATCCGCCAGGCAAGGACCGCATCATCGGTACCCAGCAGCAGCTCAACCACAGGTGGGCTTGAGGTGGGGAGGCAGCACCAAAGATTAATCTGAAGAAAAAAAAAGCAAATTTACTTACTAGGTAATGCAGATGGCAGCTGAAGGAAGAATGTGGTAGGACCTGGAAGGGTGGCTGAAAATGAGGAAAGAAACCTGACTAGAATATGTTGAGAGAAGAGAAGTCATGAAAGTAATAGAAGAGGTCAGGGCAGTCCACAGAGGCTGGGAGCTATCAGAAAAGGAAGCAAAGAGCAGGGATGAGTAACCCTTATGACAATAGAAGCAGGAGTTGTATGCAAAGAGTAGTAGGAAGAGGTTTCCAGGTACCTGGCCAGGGCAAGGAAGTTAAGCCCATTCCACATGTAGGCTTTTCCCCTACTCACAGGTGGCAACAGTTTCGGTCCCTGGCAGATGGCAAGAAGGCAGCTCTGACATCAGCCCTGAGCATCCAGAATTACCACCTTGAGTGCACAGAGACCCAGGCATGGATGAGAGAGAAGACCAAGGTCATTGAGTCCACCCAGGGCCTGGGCAATGATCTGGCTGGTGTGCTGGCCCTGCAGCGGAAACTTGCAGGCACTGAGAGAGATCTGGAAGCCATCTCTGCCCGGGTGGATGAGCTGACTCAAGAGGCAAATGCCTTGGCTGCTGGCCACCCAGCCCAAGCCCCTGCCATCAACACCCGGCTTGGAGAGGTGCAAGCTGGCTGGGAGGATCTTCGGGCCACCATGCGGCGCCGAGAAGAGTCCCTGGGTGAGGCACGAAGGCTGCAGGATTTCCTGCGCAGCTTGGATGACTTCCAGGCCTGGCTAGGCCGCACCCAGACTGCTGTAGCCTCTGAAGAAGGGCCAGCCACCCTCCCTGAGGCAGAAGCCCTCTTAGCCCAGCATGCAGCCCTGCGGGGAGAGGTGGAGCGAGCCCAGGGCGAGTACAGCCGCCTCAGGACCTTGGGCGAGGAGGTGACCAGAGACCAGGCTGATCCCCAATGCCTCTTCCTCAGACAGAGGCTAGAAGCTCTTGGAACCGGCTGGGAGGAACTGGGCCGCATGTGGGAGAGTCGGCAAGGCCGCTTGGCTCAGGCCCATGGCTTCCAGGGGTTTTTGAGAGATGCTCGCCAGGCTGAGGGCGTGCTTAGCAGCCAGGTAAAAGCCCAAGGAATATGGTCCCAACTAGAAAGAAGAGGAAAATAGGGATTACTTAGGGAAAGGGGTAGGCATTACTATCGGGTGGAGTAGTTGAGCAAGCAATATAAGCAGGAAGAACATATTAGAAATAAGGGTGTTTTTTTTGTTTGTTTTTCGTTTTTTTGTTCTGTTTTGTTTTTTGATTTTTCAAGACAGGGTTTCTGTATAGTTTTGGAGCCTGTCCTGAAACTAACTCTTGTAGACCAGGCTGATCTCAAACTCACAGAGATACACCTGCCTCTGCCTCCCAAGTGGTGGGATTAAAGGCATGCACCACCACTGCCTGGTAAAATGTTTGTTTGTTTTTTTAAAAAAAAAAACATTTATTTATTTATTTATTATATGTTGTCAGGTTTTCTGTCCTTCCCAGTTCCTGCAGTCGTTAAGTCCCAAAGAAATCACACAGAGGTCAACATTAATCATAAACTGATTGTCCCATTAGCTCAGGCTTCTTATTAACTCTTATAACTTACATTAGCCCATTATTCTTATCTGTGTTAGCCACATGGCTCAGTACCTTTTTCAGTGGCATAGTCACATCTTGCTTCTTCTGTGTCTGGACAGGACTGCAAAGGAATGGGCTTCCTTCTTCCCAGAATTCTCCTGTTCTCATTGACCCGCCTCTACTTCCTGTCTGATTGTCCTGTCTATATTTCCTGCCTGGCTACTGGCCAATCAGCGTTTATTTAAAATATAATTGACAGAATACAGACCATTCTCCCTCACCAATTATGTATACAGTGTTCTGCCTGTGTGTCCCTACAAGCCAGAAGAGGGCACAAGATTTCATTACAGGTGGTTGTGAGCCACCATGTGGTTGCTGAGAATTGAACTCAGGACCTCTCTCTGGAAGAGCAGTCAATGCTCTAGACCACTGAGCCATCTCTCCAGCCCCTAGAAATATGTTCTAATAACATATTTTATATGTTATTACAGTTATTTTTAACCTTCCTAATGCTGGAACCCTTTGATACAATTCCTTGTGTTGTGGTGATCCCAACCATAAAATCATTTCATTGCTACTTCATAGCTGTAATTTTGCTGTTATGAATCATAATGTAAATAGCTTATTTGCAAAATATCTGATGTGTGACCCACAAAGGGTCACAACACATAGGTTGAGAAATGCTTTGGTATTAGAATATAATAATTCTAACAAAATTTAAATGTAAATATAACTACACTGACTTTAGAAGAAATGAAAAGGCTGGCTAGTCCTGTAACTATTAAATAAATCAATAGTTACCAATAAGGTGGAACAGGATTTGGAATGGTGAAAGTCCTCCAGCCCAGTTGCCTTACTGTGTTGTAAGATCCCCACATTAGTGGTCCTGTCTACAGAGCCATCTGGACCACCTGTTCCTCAACAGGCTGGTTTCTATGTACCTCTGGGCAAGTCTTCTCAGAGGGGTAGATCTACATACTATGAGAAGTGAGTTTGCTACTGTCTCTCCCACACAGGAATATGTTTTGTCTCACACGGAGATGCCAGGGACACTCCAGGCTGCAGATATGGCCATTAAAAAGCTGGAAGACTTCATAAGCACCATGGATGCCAATGGAGAGCGCATCCGTGGACTGCTGGAGGCTGGGCGCCAGCTGGTGTCCAAAGGCAACATCCATGCTGAGAAGATCCAAGAGAAGGCAGACTCCATCGAGAAGAGGTATGATGAGGATGGTGGTACAAATGAGGAACTTGACAGAAAATAGTGGGAAAGAGTTACCTAAAGCTTAAGACACAGAGCATTTAATACTCTATGAACTGACAGAGGACAGGGAGCTGGAGGCAGAAGACCAAATAAAGGAAGATCAGAGTGGTTGGACAGGCTGGACCAGGATCCATGAGGGTCTTGTCACATTGAGCCAAATTGGAGCCTACTAGGATGGCAGGCCTAAAAATCAGATTCCTTGGGTGTCTTTTTGGACCCCTAGGAGTCATTATGCACATAATAGGAAGACTGGACCTTCTAGGTGAGTTAAGGGTCCTGGTTTCATTCTGGGCTGTCATTGCAGGCACAGAAAGAATCAGGAGGCAGTACAGCAGCTTTTGGGCCGCCTTCGGGACAACCGAGAGCAGCAGCACTTCTTGCAAGACTGTCAGGAGGTGAGGCTCCCAGTTCTCTGGCATCCCTGTAGCATCTCCTAGCTATCCATCCCTTTCACACACATACACACACCCTTCATGGCTTCCTCTGGAGTCTTCTGCATCTCCTGGCTCATCTTCCACAGCATTCCTTCCCTCTAAAAGATCTCCTTCATGCCTGCTTTATACTTGCACTAGCTGAAACTCTGGATTGATGAGAAGATGCTGACAGCTCAGGATGTTTCCTATGATGAGGCCCGCAACCTGCACACCAAGTGGCAAAAGCACCAGGCATTTATGGCTGAGCTGGCAGCCAACAAAGACTGGCTGGACAAAGTGGACAAGGTAACTAATGTGGCCAGAGGCACAAGATGATGGCCCTTTAGAGCTGCTTCTGGCAGATCCTGGACATAGTATAGGCCGAAGGGGCCTAACCCCAGAACATAGTTTTTCCAGATGCTCACATTACCAAAGTGGAAAGTTAGGGCTTGGGAATGAAGTTCAAGAAAGTACAGTATATTAGAGAGCCAAATTGTGACTTGGGTTCAATGTCATAACTGTTTCTAGACCTGTAGCACCACAGCCTCTTCTGCTGTGACATCTGCAAAGATCTATAAAGGGCTGACAGGAAATACTTCAGGCTTTGTAGGCCATATAGCTTATGTTGAAGCTCCCCGTCTCTGCTGTCACAGCACAAAGCAGTCATAGAAACTAACGAGTGTGGCTGTCCTCCAATAAAACTTTATGAAAACAGGCAGGAGGCAGATTTTGTCCATTTGCCTTGGTCTGATAACCCTTGTTTTTGAATCTTGTTCTTAGGACTTTGTCTACCACACAGCTGTGCCTCAGTCGCTGAGGACAAGTGAATATTTACTTCTCCTCAGCAAATATTCTTAGAGGTGGTAATATGAGATAGATGTTGCTAGGTGGTGTGTGGCACATGAAAGGACATTTTCCCTTTCTCCAACGCATACAACTGGGGAGCGGGAAGCAGTTTTCTGTGTTTTGCATTTGCTCAGCAGATACATACTTAGCACTATATGCAAAGCACTGAGAGAGAAAGGAGGTGATGCTAACACTGGTTCAGACTTCAAGGAAACACACTATAGCCAGGATGCGAGGTATATGTAGACAGCTAACTCAGATCCAGAGCAGAAGGCTGTCTGGTGGCACAGGCCTGTAATACTAGTTCTAGCTACTTGGCAAGCTGAGATGGGAGGACCCCAAGCTCAAGGCTATCCTGGAAAACTTAGTGATACTCTCTCTCAAAATGAAAAGTAAGAAAGGACTGGAGCTGGAGCTTTGACTAGCATGCACAAGGTCCTTTGTTCAATGCCCAGAATTACAAAAATAAGTGAAAAGATCAAGAGCAGAATGAAGTCTGCCAAAAAGTAGAGTCCATAAAGGCCGACACTAAGCAGGTTAGAGATGATGGAATACATCAGGGCCACCTGTGGAAGGAAAGGAGAATCGTAAGCAAGCAGAAATATTAGGTTCTAGGTAGAGTGGATGATAAGCAGGAAACCAGAAGTGTGATGAGGAAGTCAGCCTGTCAGAAGCATAGAAGGTGTACAATGCCCCTGGAAGCTAAGGTAGGAAAAGGGTCCTGGGCAAGGTCAGGAAAAGCCTGGATCACTATGCAAGGAGTATGCTAAAGGCTGGAAAGCCACACAAGCCAAGCTGGTCTTGGACCCTCTTCATCCCGACAGCCCTATAAAGGACCTGAAAGCGTCTGACTTTATGGTCTCAGAAGCAGTCCCTGAAACCTGAATTTTGGAGCAGCCCAACTTCAGGAGAGGTGATGCCACAGACACCTGGAGGGGAGTGGGGATATCAGACAGAAGAGAGTCGTCTAGACAGAATATGTTGGGGTAGAGATGCAGCTCAGTAGTAGAGCATGTGCTTGGCATATGTGAGCTCAACCCAGGTTCTATCTCCAGTACCACAATGGAGGGAGAGAAGAAGAATATCATCATGCCAGCAGGTTGTTAGGGCTCAGAGCTCCTGGGGCACCCTGGAGAAAACACAGAATCTGAAACAGTGTTACCCCACCTACAGCATGAGGTTGCTGATTAGTCATCCATCCCCTCCCTGGCTGCCATTGGTTGAGACCATTTCTAGCTTACTACACATGCTTCCTGTACTTTCAGGGAAACAAGTCTTCAAGCTGAAAGGCTAAAAATGGAGAGACCATGTGAGATTCGCTTGCTGTAAGAAACATGAAATGCCAGCAGTCCCTGTACAGTGCAACACTAGAAGCTATGAGCAGTAGGGACCCCAAAATAAGAAAATATTGCAAGTGGCTTTTAAGAGAATTTTTTAGGCAGGATCTTGCCATGTAGACCAGGCTGGCATTAAACTCACAGCAACCTTCCTGTCTCAGACTCCCAAGTGCCAAAATCCCAGGCCCAGCTCACAATGACTTACTAAGTGAGAGTCAAGTTGGATCCTAAAAAGGAGTAGAGTATGATCAACAATGAAAAGGAGTCTAGAAGGCTTTAAAAACCTCTGGGAAGGATCTACTAATAAGACCACCTCACATGGGAAATTAGAACTACTTGGTACACTTCAGTTCTCTACTGTTCAGATTCCTAGCCTGTGATCAATCTGCAACATTCAGTGGTATTTATCCTTGGCACTTACACCTCCTTTGTCCTGTCACCTAGGAAGGGCGGGAATTGACCCTTGAAAAGCCAGAACTCAAAGTCCTAGTGTCAGAGAAGCTGGGAGACCTGCACAGGCGCTGGGATGAACTGGAGACCACTACCCAAGCCAAGGCCCGCAGCCTTTTTGATGCCAATCGGGCAGAGCTATTTGCCCAAAGCTGTTCTGCTCTGGAGAGTTGGCTGGAGAGCTTGCAGGCCCAGCTGCACTCAGATGACTATGGGAAGGACCTCACCAGTGTCAACATTCTCCTAAAGAAGCAACAGGTATTCAAGGGACCTTTGGGGAGAGTGAGCAGCAGGAGAATGGAAGAGGGTGCCTGGTACACAGCATCTTTTAGAATTTCAGACAGTGATTTCTGGTTTGGTTTGGTTTGTTTTTCGAGAGAGGGTTTCTTTGTAACTTTGGAGTCTGTCCTGGAACGAGCTCTTGTAGACCAGGCTGGCCTCAAACTCACAGAGATCCGCCTGCCTCTGCCTCCCGAGTGCTGGGATTAAAGGCATATGCCACCACCGCCTGGCCTCTGACACTGACTTCAACTAAGGACTGCATCACAGTTTATAGGGTCGTGTGTCAGTCAAGGAGAAGTCAGGAGACAGGCCACATTAATAACTTGGACAGGGAAAGTTTAGTTTTAAAAAGGTATTCATTACTAAAAGGTGTTATTACTAAAGGTGTTGTCTCAGTCTTTTCTGTTGCTACAATAAAATACCTGAGGTGATTTGTTTTTGCTTTTTTGTTTGTTTGTTTTCAAGACAGCTCTTGTAACTAGCTCTTGTAACTTGAAACTAGCTCTTGTAGACCAGGCTGGCCTCAAACTCAGAAAGATCCACTTGCCTCTGCCTCCCCAGTGCTGGGATTAAAAGCGTGAGCTGCCAGCACCACCCGGGAATTTGTTTATTTTTTAAAGTTGGTTCTGGTTTGGAGTTCTGGAGGTCCAAGGACATAGCACCAGTATCTGCTCAGTTCTGATGAGAGCCTTGTACTGTGTGATAAGGTGACAGAACAGGATGGAAATTAGCTTGTGTGAAAGAGACAGAACACAGGAGGCCAACCTCCTCTTGTAACTAATCCAGTCCCATGGGAACTACATAAATCCCTTTAATGGCCTACTCACCTCTTAAAGGCCCTCTACTGTCTGTCAACACTTTGTCTTGAGGACCAGATTTCAGCATAAGTTTTAGAGGAAACAAATCGCATCTAAGCCTTAGCACTTCTTAAAAAAGAATTCTACAGCAATTGTCAGAAGACCTTTTCTCTGTAAAGAGACAGTAGGGCCTGTGGGTAAAAATGCTTATCACCAAGCCTGTTTGAGTTCATCCCTAGAACCTACATGGTGGAAGGAGAGAGACTACACTATACACCCACAAATAAATAAAATATAACAACAAAAAAACCCAAAAACCAAACATTTTCAACACAGCCAAGTGATAAATATTTTGCATTTTGTAGATCATATGATTTCTATCACAGCAATTCAACTTTGTCTTTACCATGGTAAAAGAAAAAGCCATAGATGCAATACATAAGAGGAGTGAAGCTGTGTTCCAATACACTATTTACAAAGTAAGCTGTATTTGCTGATTTCCTGACCTGAAGAATCCTAGAATAGCAAATATAGAGCCCTGACCCTGAAGGGAAAAGAGCTACCAGATCCCTGTGGTAGCAGTTTTTGAAGCCCAAGGAAAAGCAAATCATAGGGCCTCCAGTACAACGTGTATGCCTCTTGCGCCCTCTTCTGACAAGGCTGGCATTGTAACAATTGACAAAAAATAGAAAATGCACTGGTCTAGTTTCAGCATCTCAAAATAAGGCAGAAATGGATTTGGGACTGAGAGACAATGAATTCATAAAATGCATAATCGTCACATAGTCCTGGAATGTGTGTGTGTGTGTGTGTAATATTATTATATATTGCTGGGCGGTGGTGGTACATGCCTTTAATCTCAGCACTTGGGAGACAGATCTCTGTGAGTTCAAGGCCAGCTTGGTCTACAAGAGCTAGTTCCAGGACAGGCTCCAAAGCTATAGAGAAACCCAGTCTTGAAAAACGTGTGTGTGTGTGTGTGTGTGTGTGTGTGTATGTATAAGTTTTTATATATGTGTGCATGTATGTATGTATGTATAGTTTAGGACTGACCTTTCCAGACCATGGGCTCAGGAATCATGATTGACTACGTCTCTTGAGTTTGAAGGTAGAAATGTGTCACTGACATCTCTTTTCTCCTGTTTGCAGATGCTGGAACGAGAGATGGCTGTGAGGGAAAAGGAGGTGGAGGCCATCCAGGCCCAGGCAAAGGCCCTGGCCCAGGAAGATCAGAGTGCAGGGGAGGTAGAAAGGACCTCAAGGGCTGTGGAGGAGAAGTTCAGGGCCCTGTGCCAACCCATGAAGGAACGCTGCCGGCGCCTGCAAGCCTCCCGAGAGCAGCATCAGTTCCACCGGGATGTGGAGGATGAGATCGTGAGTCCAGGCTGGGCATGGAATGGCAAGCTACCCCCAGCCATGTGGCTCTCTAGTCTCTTTCAGACACTGGGGAGATGCCCACAGTGCTCCGTTCCCTTTTATATGTTGAGAGTGTCTTCTCTAAGGATGTTCATGGATGTTCTGCAGGGCCCTCTACCCTAGAATGAGATGGCTGCTCCCTATATACACAACTATAGCTCTAGAAAGCTCCTCTTTGCACCTCTATTAACTTTTCCTTTCTCTCCAGTTGTGGGTAACTGAGCGGCTACCCATGGCCAGCTCTATGGAACATGGCAAGGACCTGCCAAGCGTTCAGCTTCTCATGAAGAAAAACCAGGTGAGGCAGAGGGCAGGAGTGAAAACAAAGTTCCCAAGAGCTCTTCAGAGCTTTGTTTTCTCCTTTTTGGGGGGGTGATGATGAGAGGTGGAGGATGGGTGCTGTGGTTTTGAGACAAGGTCTTACTGTGTATCCTTGAGTGGCCTTGAACTCCCAGAGATCTGGTTGTACTTACTGGGATTACAGATTTATGTATGCTGCCATGTCCAGATCCTGTGTTTTCTCCTATGATAGGGTTTCTATGGCATTATCTTGTTGTTATGTAGCCCTAGACCCAGTGATTTAACTTTCCCTAGCTCAGGAGGGGGGGCCTCTGTTGGTAGGAAAGCATGAGGATTGAAGGGATATCACACTGTATCCCTAAGCCTGGAAAAAGTCCACAAGAGGATTCAGGAAGGAAAATAATATAGGGTGGGCTCCAGGTAGAGCAGGTCTAAGGGGATATAGGCTGGGGGTTCCTTTTGCAAGCCTTTCAGTGTATCTTCTGTGGCTGGGACAGACCCTGCAGAAGGAGATCCAGGGTCATGAGCCCCGGATTGCAGACCTCAAAGAGAGGCAGCGTGCTCTGGGAGCAGCAGCAGCAGGTCCAGAGCTGGCTGAGCTCCAGGAAATGTGGAAACGCCTGAGCCATGAGCTAGAGCTTCGGGGTAAGCGACTGGAAGATGCCCTTCGAGCCCAGCAATTCTATCGTGATGCTGCAGAGGCTGAGGCTTGGATGGGTGAGCAGGAGTTACACATGATGGGCCAGGAGAAAGCCAAGGTGAGAGCCAGAGCAATGGCTGTTTGTGGCCAGTTCTTCTTGCTTCGGCCCCTGCTGTCTGATGTCCCCCTTTCCCTCTCCCAGGATGAGCTGAGTGCCCAGGCAGAAGTGAAGAAGCATCAGGTATTGGAACAAGCCCTTGCTGACTATGCCCAGATCATCAAACAATTAGCAGCCAGCAGCCAAGATATGATTGACCATGACCACCCAGAAAGGTGAGTGTGTGAGTATCAAAGGGCCTAGACTCTGGAGGAGAGGAGGGCTGACTCTGGGAAAGTATAGGAATTATGGCATCTTTTGAACCATGTGCATATAGAATAGACTAGAAAGTTAGGAGAAGCAAGGGACTTGGCAGGCAGTTAGGGACATAAGAGACAAAGCTCCATGGAATAAGACATTCTCTTTACCCCTGCAGCACAAGGTTAACAATCCGCCAAGCCCAGGTAGACAAGTTGTACGCCAGCCTGAAGGAGCTGGCAGGAGAGCGGCGTGAGCGCCTGCAGGAGCACCTCCGGCTGTGCCAGCTCCGCAGAGAGCTGGATGACCTGGAACAGTGGATACAGGAGCGTGAAGTTGTGGCAGCCTCCCATGAGCTTGGCCAGGACTATGAGCATGTGACTGTGAGTACCACTCAGATCTGCACCAGGGAGGATCAGGGCCTACAGGGAGACCAAAGCCTTGGCCCAGGCAGAATGCTGAGGGTGGGGACACAGAGCCAAGCAGAGAAGGCACTGTTCTTTTGAGTTTCAAGTTATATAACCTGAACAATTTGCACAAAGAAGGATGTAGGGTGACCATAGATGGGGATAAAAATGAAATTGCTACTCTTTTCCAAGAGACCTCAACAAAACAGGGTAAGCTTCAGATTCTTTGCTGTGGTTGGAGGTTTGGGCCCTATGGTACAAAAATCTAGAATGTAGTTATGGTGTCCTTGTTAAGGGCTAAAGGGTCAAAGTGTCTCTAGGTGCCTTTAGGATGTCAGGCACCATATAGAACTGTGATAATCTGTCACACAAGCCATCTTAGTTCACATATGCACCCTGGTGAAATTCCCCAGTAATGCATTTCTCAGGATGTGTTCTCACTATTAAGCAACTTAGAAGTGTAAATTTTTTAAAACTGCTCACTGACCAGTGGGTTCTCAATTTTGGGGAGAGAACTGACTGCTTCATGAGGCAGGGGCCTCACACACTAGGTCTCATCCCTGTCTCTACAAATGCTTCCTTCATCAGATGCTCCGGGACAAATTCCGAGAGTTCTCCCGGGACACCAGCACCATTGGCCAGGAACGTGTAGACAGTGCCAACGCACTGGCCAATGGGCTCATTTCTGGGGGCCATGCTGCACGGGCCACTGTGGCTGAGTGGAAAGACAGTCTCAACGAGGCCTGGGCTGACCTCCTGGAGCTGCTAGACACAAGAGGTCAGGTGCTGGCTGCTGCTTACGAGCTGCAGCGTTTTCTGCATGGGGCCCGTCAAGCCCTGGCACGGGTACAGCACAAGCAGCAGCAGCTTCCAGATGGGACTGGCCGTGACCTCAATGCCGCTGAGGCCCTGCAGCGCCGGCACTGTGCCTACGAGCATGACATCCAAGCCCTCAGTACCCAGGTTTGACCCTAACTGAACAGGTGGGGAAGGGAAGGCTGAGATGAAACTGTTTGTTGGGGAATTGGAGAGCGGTTTTGTGCACTAGGAAGATCTCTGAGAGGCTGGGAGGATGCCCCCATGGAGGGGCGGGCATTTGGAGATAAGGTTACATCAGCTACCACATTCAGGCTTGTTTTATAAGGTGTGTGCACACACATGCATCAGAGCACACAGACCTTAATGTATGTATGGGGATTAGGGACAACTTTAGGTTCCACTAATCAGGCTTGGAGGCATTGCTCGCGAAGTTCACACTTGTAATGAAGACCCATGAGTTTTTCCAGTGGTCCCAGTGGCTGCAAGATCCCTCATGCTTTGCCCAAACCCACGTGTTATACCACTCAGGCCAGAATTCTGGATTTATGAAATTAACACAGATATTCCTTCAACCCCATATGACCAGTCAGTCCCCAACCTAAATCTACTCTGCAGGCTGCACCTCTCCTTCTAGTGATTTTTTCAATGTCCCTTTTATCCTGGATAGGATAGCTCAACTTGAATTTAGAACTCCCCTGAGGTAGGGCTGGCCCCAGATGAGGTCCAGTAGGACAGACGTGGTAGGTAGGGCTCAGAACCTTGGTTCTTCCTACCACATTTTTGGCTCGTGGAACAAACAGAAGGTAGAAAGCAGTGCAAGGATGAGGGAGGCTTCAACTCCTCTGTCTCCCAGCTCTGCTTGACTCAGACCTGGGTTCCCATAGGTCCAGCAGGTTCAGGACGATGGTCACAGGCTACAGAAGGCCTATGCTGGAGACAAGGCTGAGGAGATTGGCCGTCACATGCAAGCAGTTGCTGAGGCCTGGGCCCAGCTCCAGGGAAGTTCTGCTGCCCGTCGTCAATTGTTACTGGACACCACGGATAAGTTCCGATTCTTCAAGGCTGTCCGGGAGTTGATGCTTTGGATGGATGGGATTAACTTGCAGATGGATGCCCAGGAACGGCCCCGGTGAGACCCACAATGCCTGGCATCCTCCACAGGTTATATTATTTTACTGGTGGCTATGGTCAGGCTTTAATACCATCTTTGTATTGTCCTAGGGATGTGTCCTCTGCAGATTTAGTCATCAAGAACCAACAAGGCATCAAAGCAGAGATAGAGGCCAGAGCTGACCGGTTCTCCTCCTGTATTGACATGGGGCAGGAGCTTCTGGCCCGGAGCCACTATGCTGCTGAGGAGGTGGGTGAGATTTAGAGAACACACTGAACATGGATTATTCCTAAAATTTCTCTTTCTGTTCATTTTGTTTGGTTGGTTGGTTTTGTTTGTTTGTTTTGGAGACAGGGTGTTACCATGTTACTCAGGTAACATGCTCTTGCTGCATCCTCCCAAGTGCTGGGCTATAGGTGTGTACTACCACACCCAGCTTTGGATTTTTTTCCTGTCTTCTGCTTCTTGTCATTCTTTCTTAGCAAGAATTCTTTCACTGTCCTCTCAATGCTGTCCAGGGATTTCTAAAATCCCACTTCTCTCCTCAGAACTATTTTCTCTCTTGACATTAGAAATCATTACTGTACTTCAGTGGTTCCCAGAGACCTTGGAAAGTTCTAAGTCATGCCTCCTTTCCTACCCCCAGATCTCAGAGAAGCTGTCTCAGCTACAGTCCCGGCGCCAGGAGACAGCTGACAAGTGGCAGGAGAAGATGGACTGGCTGCAGCTTGGTAAGCCACTGCAGGAATGTCAGCAAGAGGGAGGGAGCTAATGAGAAAGACCTGGGCATTGTCTATCTGTGGTTGTCACAGTGCATGATACCAGGAACCCTGGGTGTGGAATTCCAGGATCCTATACTTGGTACATCCTGACAGTGCTCTGGGACAATGATGGTCTCTGTCCCTGTACTTGGGGTTACCACTGCTACAATACCCTGCCTCTACGTACTCTAATTTTCCATCTCTCTATGATCCCCCCCCAATCATGGCAGTTTTGGAGGTGCTTGTGTTTGGGAGAGATGCAGGGATGGCAGAGGCCTGGCTGTGTAGCCAGGAGCCATTAGTCCGAAGTGCAGAGCTGGGTTGCACCGTGGATGAAGTGGAGAGTCTCATCAAGCGGCATGAAGCCTTCCAGAAGTCAGCAGTGGCCTGGGAGGAGCGTTTCAGTGCACTGGAGAAGCTCACTGCGGTGAGGACTGTGGGACCTCAGAGGTGCCCAACCCTGCAGCAGCTCCAGCCCTGTTCTTGTTATTGTTCAGAGAAGCCATTTCTTCTCTTCCCACTGCTTCTCTGCATGTGAGCCCAGAGTGCTTTTCTGTTAGATGACCACAGATGTCAGTTCACCTTGGTGCTACTGAGATCATCCTGCTTCTTTCCCTACCTTCTTTTAGATTCTCTTCTCCATCTATCCTGTTTCATTGGGCTAGAACTGAGGCATTTCACCTTTTCTCCTCACCATGATTCTTGTTGACCTCAGCATTTCTTGACAGCTGGAAGAGCGGGAAAAGGAGCAGAAGAAAAAGAGAGAGGAGGAGGAACGGAGGAAACAGCTCTCTACTCCAGAGCCCATGGCTAATCGGCCAGAAGGAAGTCTGGTAGATGGCCAGACAGCTCCTGACACTGTCTGGGATGGGTAAGAGCTGAACACCTGGGCCAAGAGGCTGAGGTCAAGCCTAAGCAAGCTACAGATAGTTATTGTGTGTCACATTTGGTCATTCTAGAACCCAGTCACAATTGCTACCATCCACACAAGCACCCAGTGTTAATGGGGTCTGCACAGACACAGAGTCCTCCCAGGTAAGTTCATGTCCATGAACATCCCTGTCAATCCTCCCAGCCCCCACATCCTCACAGCTTCTTATCTTTGCAGCCCCTGTTTGAACAGCAAAGACTTGAACGGAGCAGTGTCCCAGAAGGGCCTGTGAGTCTCTCTGGAGGGGTGGATGTTGGGACTTGGGGGATGAAGGGACAAAAGAAGTGGGTAGGGATCCTGGGTATGAAGCTCAACAGAAGCTTGGGCTGGGAGACCAACTCTTGACTACAGAACTTCTGACTCCAAGGCAAGGTACCATACAAATCACCTATTAGCAATGACATTGCTTCCCCCCACCACACAGGGATCTGGCACAGGGGATGAGTCCAATGGGCCCCGGGGAGAGAGGCAGACCCGGCCAAGGGGCCCTGCCCCTTCTCCAATGCCACAGAGCAGATCATCTGAATCAGCCCATGTTGCCACCTTGCCTACACGAGGCTCTGAGCTCTCTGCTCAGGAACAGATGGAAGGGATGCTGTGCCGCAAACAGGAGATGGAGGCCTTCAACAAAAAAGCTGCCAACAGGTATCGGGCCTGGCTGTGCAGAGCCTGTAGCCTCTCAGGTTCCTGCTTCTAAGGTGGGTTTCCTGGAAACTTCCTAGACAGAGAGGCGAGCACTTAATAGGAGTTTGTTCTTTTGGAAAGGGCTGGAACTAAGGACTCTCATAGGCTCAGAGGAGGGCCACAAGTGACCTAAGGACTGTATTGTTAAAGGTCCCACAAAGGCCACCAATCCACCTATCTACCAGGTTTCTGACCCTGCCATGTCTCCTCAGGTCCTGGCAGAACATGTACTGTGTACTTCGGCGTGGGAGCCTCGGCTTTTACAAGGATGCCAGGGCAGCTAGTGCAGGAGTGCCATACCATGGAGAAGTGCCTGTCAGTCTGGCCAGAGCCCAGGGCAGTGTGGCCTTCGACTATCGGAAACGCAAACATGTCTTCAAGCTGGGGTAGGAACCAGGGCTGCTTTCAGGTTGGGATGGACAGAGTCAGAAATAAAACAAGGTGGATGAATCATGGATAGGGTCCAGAGGGAAGGAAGTGACCTGAAGAGAGCTCACTAATAGGAGCTGTTCTTCTAAGTGCTTGGGTACATTTTGTAGGTGGAAGAAAGTATAGATTCTGGGTCCTGAATCGTATTAGAATGGAGGAGCTAAATAAAACACAGGCTGAAAAGTTATCTTGGATAGGAAATGTGAGGTCAGAATGCTAGCTCACCCTAGCTTCTAGGGACCTGCCCACTGCCAGCAAGAGCCTGCATGGCCTTGGGTGGAAATGAGCTTAACATTGCCCTCTGCACTCTATCAGAAATAATCTGCTTTTTGCACATCTGCAAAATCCCAAAACTATGAAGAATGTGTAAAACGTGAACTGACCTTGAGGGCTCTGCCCTCCTAGTCAATCCAATCCTGGGAAAATACTGAGCTCACAAAAGCAGACATGCCAAATACAGTTTCTTAGGTCTGCCCTGTGTCTTCTATCCCAACAGGTTACAGGATGGCAAAGAGTATTTATTCCAGGCCAAGGATGAGGTGAGCCTTCCCCTGTCCTGCTGTGTTCTCTCTACCAGCATGTTGTTTTATGAGACAGGGTCTCATTCTGTAGGCTTGATTCTTATTCCTGAGTGGCTTCACACTCATAGCAACCCTCCTAACTCAGCATCCTAAGCCTGGGTTCACAGGTATATTGCCACCATGACAATCTGAAGCTCCCTATCATAAAGGGGTCCTTTTTTTCTTCTAAAATGAAAAAGTCAATCTCTTTTCTATTTATTCCTATTATACTTTCCTTCTGTCTGCTACATGCGGCCCCAGAGTCCTTGAGTATGAACTGATGTCTCTCTGTCCCTCACAGGCAGAGATGAGTTCATGGCTGAGAGTGGTGAATGCAGCCATTGCCACTGCATCCTCTGCCTCTGGAGAGCCAGAAGAGCCAGTGGTACCCAGTGCCAGCCGAGGTCTGACCCGGGCCATGACCATGCCCCCAGTGTCACAACCTGAGGGCTCCATCATGCTTCGCAGCAAGGATGGCAGAGAAAGAGAGCGAGAAAAACGATTCAGCTTCTTTAAGAAGAACAAGTAGTTGGGGGCAAGACTCCTAGGCCAGCTCCCTCCCTACACTAAGGAACCTGCCAGGGACTACAGAGACCGCCCTCTTGTCAGGACAACTGCCTGCTGCTAGGGTCTGCTGCTAAGGTCAGCCCATCACCAGGAACTTTCACTGAGGACAAACAAGTGTTCCCACAAACAACCTTCTCTTCTGCTATTTAATTCAACTGGTGGTGGGACCCAGGCAACCCCTAATATCACTCTTCCCCACCTTGTCACCTCTTCCCAAGCCTTATGCCTCCACCCCCACCATGGTGCAGATAGTGTCACCCTCAAAGTGGGCTATGTGGGAACCACTGTCCCTGCCTCAGGGACTTTTGTGCCACCACAGCTAGGGTGTACCATCCACCATCCAGTTCTTTGCCTCTGGGATCAGCCAGGACCCTCTCAGAGCTGAAGCAGGACCCAAGGGCAGGAACACCACAGATGATGGAGTCGGAGGCACTGAAGCCTTCCCTGCCCATCCTGCCTCACCCTCTGACTCAAGTGGCTGCTCCTCCAGCCACTCGAGGTGGCTCCCAAGTGTGAGTTGTTCATGAGTAGCTACATCCTTGAGTCTATCCAAGGAGGTGATTAAACAGCTCAGCTTCTCTCACTGCCTCTTGGTGTTGTTACTTTCCTGACCATAGCCTCTCTGGTTCTGGTCTCCTGTGTGCCATATAGCCACTCTGCCCCCACCTTCTGAGCCTCAAAGAATCCTGTGATCCTGAGAGACTCCCTATCTCTCAGTCTCCCCATGACAGTGATCTGTTTCACCAGGTTGACCTATGCTAAGCCTTTGTTTTGACCAAAGACATCCACTGAGGTTTGAGTTGATGTTAATTAACAGTATTCATGTTAAAAGGCTGCAAGTTGCCGGGCGGTGGTGGCACACGCCTTTAATCCCAGCACTCGGGAGACAGAGGCAGAGGCAGGCGGATCTCTGAGTTCGAGGCCAGCCTGGACTGCAAAAGCTAGTTCCAGGACAGGCTCCAAAAAGCTACAAAGAAACCCTGTAAAAAAAAAAAAAAAAAAAAAAAAGGGCAGCAAGTCACTCTCCCTCGTGCACACTTTTCTTTTTCCTTTAAAAAAGTTGTTTAATTTCTTGCATTGCTAGGATGGAACCTTGGGCCTCATGCATGCCAGGCAAACACTCTACCACTGAATACATTCCTAGCCCTACACTGTTCCTCACTCACAAGTTTCTCAATTGTTTTCAGTAATAGGTAGTAAAGAATGTTACCACAACCTAGTCTCAGCTTCTGCTCTGCTCAGCCAGCAGTGAAAGGTGAGCACCCTACTTTCTGTCCTTCCCATAGATTCAAGGGTGCTCACGCAGAATCAGAAGAATGGCAGATTCCCACTTCCTGAACTCTAGAAGAATGTCACCCTAGGAATCCATGAGGTACATCCTGAGCATGTAAATAAACACACAATATATTCTAGAGATTGAGAGAAGCATTTTTCTTAAAACTTGCAGTATTTAAAAAGGAGATATTAAAGTTGGAAGTTTTGGGTCTGTTTGTCTTCAGCATAACTGGCCAAGGGCCCCAGGCAGCCCTGACTGACTACTACCAGTCAAAACAGTGACAAGCAGAGTCAGGTGTATGAAGGATAGGAACTAGCGCCACACAGCTCCAGAATGGGTTCCATACATCAGATCCGGCAGAACAGATCATTCACAGGGCAATTATCCTTTCTCTTAAGATAAGTGGATTCAGTCCCCCACATTAAACATGCATAAGTACAGCAGTAACAGCCCATCCACAGACAGAACAGTCATTAGCAGGACTCAGACACCTTGGCCCATGATTCAAGTACACTTGTGATACCTCCCATTAGATGTGGGAGAGTCCTTGTGGAGGGCTCAGATTATGTGGCTTGGGGGAAAACTAACTGAAAAGTTTAAAAGCAAACATAGTATGTGTGAGAAAGAAGTTAATGGAAAAATGATTACTGATGTGTTACTGCAGGAAAGTCATGTGACTGAAAAGGAAAGACAGGAATTAGGTGAGAATCATGTACACACGTGGCCCCTGAAGATGCTTCCTAGTATGATTCCATATGGGCAGAAAAGAGAAGAGGAGAAGCATGGGGCTAAGAAGCAGGTCTTCAAGAGAGAAACTTTTGAATGTTGGTGGAAGAGAGGAAAGATGGTAGATGGAATGGGACCCAAGGGATACGAGAAAGGTTAGGGCATAAAAGCAGCATTAGTGTTGGCCCTGCATACTGGTGGGAAGTAGGAACAAACAAAAGTGGATAGGCTATGTAGGAATGAACTTGCTTGCATTTTTACTGAACACCACCGACAAGAGTGGATTCAACTTGTGTTGACCCACTGTCCGCATGGGTCTACAGAGTACCCAAAGTGCAGCAAATATAAACTTTCGTGTACTGAAGGTATGAAATAACAGGACTTTAGAGGGAATTCTAATATCTCAGTTTTATATTGAATACATGTTGAAATGTCAAAATTATTAAAAATAGATTTCAAATTTTTATAGTTTGATGTTTATTGGAAATTTGTGTTTAATTAACTTATTTACTGTGGTGCTAGGAATGACACCCAGAGCCTTGTGCATGCTAGATAAATGCTTCATTACACCCATAGACCGTTTTCCCAGTTCTTTTTGAATTATTAATATGACTCATTATATCTCCATTAGCTAGCACTGTTCAAAATTGACCACAGACATAAACATGAAAAGCAATGGAATGGAAATGGTAGAGAACAAGACTATATGACTTGTGGTAGGAGAACATAAAAGAGCAAGCTTTATGAAACAATAATTAATTGTTACATTTTAAAAAAAGATTTACATTCTGTCTCAAAACAAAACAAAATTTACTTCCAGAGACAAAGATAATAGTGGAAAGACAAGATATTTGAAGCCAATAAGAAATATCCACAATTGTAGCAAAGTCTTACAGCTCAACACAAAGCCTGCAACCTGAAATATAGGCAGAAGATAGGGGCAGAAAATTAAGATGAGCACAAGCTCCAAGACTTTAAGAATAAGAAGGTATTTTCAAAATCCTTAGTTATGGAACAAAAACAAATCAAAGAAAGTTGGGAATAATACCTTACAGCTCTTTGACAAAAATTAGGAAACAATGTCAACCTTGGTAAAGATGGAAAAACAGTGCCCCTTATGTGTTACAAGAAAGAGGGAGGATAGCTAGCAGAGCTTATCTGGGAACTTGCTTCTACTTAGATGACCTGGAATGGGTGTGGATTCACGAGGGTCTGTAGAAAGTAGGCAGTGGCACTCCAAGGATGATTTCAGCCTTTCTAGCTGCACGCGACTCAACCACTTCTCGGACTGAGATGCTTTCCCTTAGCAAAGGGCTTCTTTATTATTCTCCAATTTATACCTTAGCAAGTTGATTTCCGTATCCCCAAAACATGTAAAGTTTTCCAAAGGGACAATGCCAAATGCAAATTCTTAATGTGGAATACTGTAGTTTTCCAAGTTTTTCCATACCAAATTTTGCATAGGCTTTGCACCTTTGGAAAACTCTCAGACACGATTCACTTATGTTAAATAGAAGGTGCTGAAGACAAAGGGCAGAATGAAGGCTACCTGCCAACATTCAGGAGCCAGGTGCAGCTGTGTAGGAGCTGTCCCCTGTACTTTGACATGTTTGTTTTCTGGGTCTACATTCCCCACAGTCTAATGTCTACATTAACGCACAGAGGTTGCTAGTCACAACCTAGTTTACGATGCTGAGGGGCTGAAGCAATTCTAGCATCTTATCGCCTACACAGGGAAGGTGAAAAGCATGGCTGAAGCAAGGGCTATAACAGAAATTAGACTTAACACATCATGTAGTGGGGGAAAAAACAAAAGAAATTAGCTATACAACATACCATTTACATAATTTATACAAATGTACAGTGAGTGAACGTTGTTTAGGTTCAGCAAAGAAGTGAACTATAAAATGGAATTTGTGACAATCTAGGGAAAGTTTGAGCATAAATATTAGATGATACTGGCATAACACGTGGTGGCAGAATAGTTCAGAGAAGATCCCGGGCTAGGTCCCCAGTACTACGAATAATAATGACGCAGGTAAAATTACATCGTGTGTGTAAAACGCTGGGAGAAATGTTGAAGCTAGACAAAAGGTCCAGAGGAATCAATCACAAACTACATTTGTGGGTTTGTTTTTGGCTTTGTCTTGTTTTGAAATTTTCCACGATGAAAAGTTTTAAATGAATTGAAAAAATTACATGCATTAAAAGGAGTTGGAGAGATGGCTCAGTAGTTCAAACAATTGCTGCTCTTGTAGAGGACCCAAAAATGGTTGCCAACACTCACACTGTGCAGCTCACAGACACCTATAACTCAAGCTCCAGGGGATCTGACACCTGCTGGCCTCTGTGGACACCTGCACACGCATTGCATACATTCACACAGACACAAACATACATGTAACTTTTATTTTTCTCAACAAGGTTTCTCTGTGTACCTCTAGCTGTCCTAGAATTCTGTAGACCAGGTTGAACTCAAACTCAGAGCTCTGCCTGCCTCTGCCTTCCAAGAGCTGGGATTAAAGGTGTGCACCACCACTCAATTTTTTTTCAATGTTTAAAAAAAAAAAAGAAAAACCAGAGAATAGAAATAGTGGTGAACACCTGTAATTTCCAGCACTTGGGAGGTTGAGGCAGGAGAATTGTGAGTTCAAGGCTGTTCTGGGTTACACAGCCGGTTCTTAGCCAGCCTTGGCTAAATAGTAAGGCCATCTCAAATGGAAAAAAAAAGAGGGCGTAAAATGAAAATGTTAGAGAAAGATGGTAACTGTAAAGAGAACATTAGTTGTGAAGAACTCGGGAAATTTGGGAAGGGCAGAACCCAAAATGCAAAGTTGTGCGATAGCAGACCTGGAGCAAATTCCAGGACAGCCAAGGCTGCACAGAGAAATTGTTTTAAAAAAACAAAAACGAAACATTTTAATTTTAAATATGTGTGTCTGTTATTACAACCTGGAATGACTGAGAAAGATGGATTTTGTGAACGCAATGTTTCCAAGTAGTTTAGGGACCTGGTCTTTGGAGACTGACGTTGAAACTACCACAATGGGGAATGCTGTTTAACCCCCATCCTAGGACCTCTACTAGGAAATAAACTCAATCCATCGATCTCCCTAAACGACTACGCTTTGCTTTGTTGAATGGGACAGTGAGCAATCCACAGAGCCAGTGCCCTGCTGCCACCAGGAGGAGCCCTTGGACCGCAGCTGAAAGTCAGGAGCCTTTGGCAGCTTGGATGTGAAGCCCCTTTCACACTCACAGTCCCAAACCGGGAATCTCTCTGGACTTCTTCACCACGTGTATTTTAGGAGTGCTCATTTCAGAAACCATGACAGATACACGAGAGAGGGAAAGCCCAGCCTACGTATATTCATGAATAAACATGACAAAGTATAGTTTGGATAGAGAAGTGCCTTCCTCAGTGTAACGGATTACAGATCATTACACTCAGACCTAACTCAGCTCTGTCACAGATCATCTTTCCGCCCCTCGACTCTCAGTCTCAACTTCCTCGCTAAAGAACAACGCAATTGCGGTGAGAATTAAGTTGTTCTAAAGGAGTTCTCGCTCCCTCCCACCCAAACGAGGCAGAGACTGGGTTAAGATGGGATGCCTAGACTTCTCAAGTGCCGCCACAGAGGTGGAGAAAACCCCCTTCTAGCGGGCGCAGTGAGACAGCCCTTTGTCATTGGCCGCCCTAGACAGCGGGCTAATAGCACGCTCAATTGTGATGGTGAGGCTCCCCCTGGGCTCACTGTTTCGCCGAGGCAGTGGTTGCTTCCTGAGCCCTTTTGACGCGCCAGCCGCGACCCTCTCCCAGGGTGGTGATTGGCTAGCCGGGGCTGGGGGCGGGCTGACCTCCTCTCCGCAGTGCCGTCACCGTGTGACCCCGCCCCCAACGGGGGCGGCCATTTGTGTGCGGCCGCAGGATTGGTCGCCCCGCTCCGACGAGGGGGAGGGGAGGCAGGCAGCGCGCACTCGTGCGTGCGTGAGCTGGCGCGCGAGAAAGCGCTCGGTCGCGCCGAGGCTCGAGCGGCCGTCGCCATTTTGTAGGGTTCTCTCTGACGCGGGACCCGCTGCCACCGCCGGCACCACCCGGAGGTAGGAGAGATGCTGTGGGTGTGTAGGGAGCCCGGGAGCGGGCCTGGCCGGACCACGGGAGGGCCCGGTAGGCCGGGCATTGGGGCCGCTCATCTTCTGAGGACGGTCCCGGGAAGACAACGAAAGGAGGCGGGGCCGGGTCTCCGGAGGGGGCGGGGCAGGGGTCGGGACGAGTCTTTGTTGGGCAGTGGGAGCTGGAGGTTGGGCCGCTGAAGACAGGGGTTCAGGTGTGGGGCGAAAGAGGGCTTTTCAGAGTATTGTTGGAGATGATACCGCGCTGTGGAGAGGCACACAGATTTCCCTCCAAAATCTTATAGCTGGGGACGTTCAGATGTTTCTTGCTTTCTGCTTGGCGTTTTCTTCCTTGTGCTAAACCTTGAAGCTGCTAACCTTGTAGATTAGATGTGCCTGACCTCACGGAGATGTTGGACCGTGTTGTGCTTTATGACCTCCTATCTTCTGTTAGCATTGTCACACAGCTGGCACTACTTAGGAACAAACTGCTGTTCCGCTCTCAAAAGGAATAATTATGTGACGGTTGGGAAGATATTAATAATTTGGCCATTAAACGGAAATGCTGCATTGCTATGCAATGTCTCAACTTCACGCCTGACTTTTGAAATCTTGTTTGTAATCTGCCAGGCTCTTGTCAGGATGGTGAAGCTGTTCATTGGAAATCTGCCCCGGGAGGCCACAGAGCAAGAGATCCGTTCACTCTTTCAGCAGTACGGGAAGGTGCTGGAATGTGACATCATTAAGAACTATGGCTTTGTGCACATAGAGGACAAGACGGCCGCTGAGGATGCCATACGCAACCTGCATCACTACAAGCTGCACGGAGTGAACATCAATGTGGAAGCCAGCAAGAATAAGAGCAAAGCTTCAACCAAATTACATGTGGGCAACATCAGTCCCACTTGTACCAACCAAGAGCTTCGGGCCAAGTTTGAGGAGTATGGCCCAGTCATCGAATGTGACATCGTGAAAGATTATGCCTTTGTACACATGGAGCGGGCAGAGGATGCAGTGGAGGCCATCAGGGGCCTTGACAACACAGAGTTTCAAGGTGAACTGTTCTGGGGCTTGGGTGGCAGAGTTTCGTGGGGTTTAGCTTAAGGCAGAAGCAAGAACATTAAGACCATAGGGCTGTGAGAGCGGCTCTTTTCATTGACATGGATAGATTATGTTTACTATTCTTAAGTATAATTTACTCTTAGGGAAGTAAACATTTCCCATTATTTTGCAAAGATGTTTCTCCACAATTGTGGGTTACTTTCTTTGGTCTTCATTCACTTGAGTGCTGCTAGAAGTCTCAGCTGTCTAGGCAGGAGTGTGAGAAGAAGGGCTAAAGGTTATAACTTGGTTGCTGCTTTTGTTGTGACCCAGAAGCTTTAGGTTTTTTTCTTTATATTCTGATACTTTGAATGATGTATGATAGTAGCAAAGAGGAAAAAAGGTAATCTGAAGAAAGCACTATATGAGAAATCTGTGGTGTCTGATTGGGGGAGTGGGTATCTTTGGGGTGTCCAAATTTGTTGAGTCTGTGGACTACAAGCAAAACCAGGAAACATGTCATAGGTTCTTCTGCTGCACTTGTTATTACTTACCTCTAGCAGGTTAAAAAGAAAATTCTTTAGAAGTTCAAGCTTGAACAGGAATGTGGTCTGGGTAAATTCCAGTGAGGACATCATAGAGCCTACTGTATTGCTTATATTGACAACACGTGTTATGTATTATCGTTAATACCACAGGACCTTGTCTGAAAACCCTGGAATTGTATTACTATAATAGCTAATATCTACATGTGGCTAGTAAATTTCACCTAATTGAAGTAAAGTTTCAAAATTGATTTTTCCAGTGTGGGCATATTCCAAGAATACAGAAGCCATGGGGGAAATGACTACTGTATTAGGGAACAAAGCAGACCCACATTGCAGGAAATTCATAATTTAGCACAATTCTACAATGCTTTGAGTGTTGTCCTGGACCATATACTCAAGGCTGCTTTTCTAGTTTTTACCTCAACCCCCTTTTTGCCCTAAATACCAACTAAAAAAGTTAAATCTACAAAGTTCCTCTGCTAAACCTAGAAAACAATGAGATCATGGGGAAAAGGGAAAGTTAATCAGGAAAGTCTAAGCATGCAAATAGTGAAGCTCACTGTCATGTGCTTATTCTACCTTCATCACTGATGCCCTGGCCTTTAGCTACTGAAAGCCTAGGGCACAAGTTGCAGTTAATCCCTACCCTTACCTAGCACGTTGACAAGTATACGCCTGTGCTTTTCCCCAATATAAAATAATGATCTCTGATGTGGCTCCCTCAAAGAATAGTAGTGAAATTAGTTTGAGGTAATAGTGTATTTTGGCAGTAAAAGCAATATATAATGAAAGATGAGCACTATTTGCAACCATGATTTTTCTTCTACTTGGGTTAAAAAATATTTAAAATTTGATAGCTTAAACTCCCCCAACCCCCCAAGACAAGGCTTCTCTGTATAAGTCCTGGAACTCACTTTGAAACCAGGCTGGAATCCAACTCACAGAGTTTAAGCCACCACCATCTGCCTTAAACTTTTTTTTTATTTGTATTTTTATTTTGGAACAGTACTAGCACACTTCAACTTTGAAAATATTGTTAATCATATTCTTAATCATTTTCACTTGCTGTGGAAGGTGGTCATGGACAGACAGGGGAAAAGGAAGGAAGGAGTTTTTGTTGCCCCACCACCTTGGTTCTGGCATCATCTGGAGGCCCCACAAATGCTGGGCTAATACTCTACCACTGGCCTATATGTTCCCATCCCTGAAGGGTTTGCTTATCAGGTACAAACAAGGAGGAAAAAAAACTTAAAATAGTGTAATCACTTTGCAGATAAATTCCCATAGTATAATAGTAAATGCCCTTTTAATTTTTAAAGGAAATGGGGAAATAGAAGTTAGGTTAGAAGGATGAGTAATGTGGCTTTTTGTTTGGTTGTGGGGGTGCTGAACATTGACCCTCTCAGGGTCTTGACTATGCTATGTACACATTACCCCTGAACTATGCTCCTTGACCCTTATATTTGTGTAATAACAAATATAATTACATAAGAAACGGGGATCTAAATAATGCCATGAAAGTATTTTATTATATATGTTTATATATAGAATATAAATAATCACTTCTATAGAAAGTACAGAGACAGTAAGCTGAGTTGAAAAGAGGAATCATTTATTTGGTTTCACATTCTCTTTCTGGCACTTCTAGAGATACTGGTTTACTCCCAAGTTATACATACAGATATTTTTGTAATGAACTATTTTTTTTCCAGGTGGCAACAGAAAATTTAGTATTGGATAATGAATTTTGTTTGTTGAGACAGGGTCTTGACATAAAGCTTAAGCTGGTTCTTAAACTCAAAATCCTCCTGCTTCAGACTTCTGCGTACTGGGGTTATATGTATAATTCCTTCACATATCTTACAGAAAATACAGTGGAGATGCCAATTTGGCATTTTGTTCAATTTAAAGCCTTTTTGGGCACCTTTATAGTGCCACGTTGAGCATCTTTTGAACTTTTGTGTATTAATGATTGTCTAAAACTTATGTCTCTGCATTGTGTAACTTCTAAAGATAGAATCTGAGTTTACCTGGGTCTTTCAAGATGTTTCCTCTCCACAGGCAGCAGTGAATGCAGTTTGAATTGGAAATCATAACAAAGCTGTTCCCAAGTAACCATCCAGGCAGCTGAATTGGGAAGGACATGTAAGAATTTAGGGGTGGTGTTTCAGCATTAAATCAGTGGGTCATTATTGTGTCAGATACATCTCCAAGTCTTCTTTGACTCTGACCCAAGATAAAATTTCAGAAATTAAAATTAAGTTTCCCACCTTCCCAAGGCAGAGTTTCAGAAAATAGTTTCCCAGCTTCTGGCATTTTAATACTCTTTTGTCGCAACTTTGAAGAGAAAACACTTTTAGTGGGCTGGTTTTCTGGGAAATATTGGCGGATTTCAGTAACTTTCAAGTTTGAGAAACCTTAAGAGCTCCACCTGTCTGCATCTAGTAGAGTAATGAAACTACTTGAATCTGAATTTAAATTGAAAGCCCCAGTAACCTTTGGAAAGAATCTAAAACAGTGGAACCTATCATTTATATTACAGGTGTCTCTAGCTCTAAATCAAAAACAAAAAAACTACTGCCATCCTTTTTACAACTACAGAAAGAGATTTTGCCACCAGGCGGTGGTTGGCACACGCCTTTAATTCCAACACTCAGGAGGCAGAGGCAGGTGAACCTCTGCGAGTTCAAGGCCAGCCTGGTCTACAAGAGCTAGTTCCAGGACGGGCTCTAAAGCTACAGAGAAACCCTGTCTCGGAAAAAAAAAAAG
>JAQHUG010000205.1:2567010-2598702 GCA_028555095.1 Dicrostonyx torquatus | reverse complement strand
ATCTTTGTGAGTTCGAGACCAGCCTGGTCTACAAGAGCTAGTTCCAGGACTGATTCCAAAGCTGCAGACAAACCCTGTCTCGAAAATCCAAAAAAAAAAAAAGGGCTCAATCTATGAAAGGCAAATTCAATTGAATTTTTTTTCCCCTTCCTAAGAGGCTTTGTTCTGATCCTGAGGGGGGAAAACTGGATCCTGAGGGGGGGAAAATTAATTAAAAAATTAATAGATTAATTCCTATAGAGGTTCTTTTAATTTCCTCAAGTACAGGTGAAGCCTATGATAAGCCAGGTATGATCTGGATATCCAACATAGCACCTGCACACATTCCTAGATGAAACACGATGGACAGAAGACAGCTGTTGAACTGGATTGTTTGTAGGGTTTGGGGTGATGCAGTGCTGGAGGTTTGAGGCCAGGGTGTTGTACATGCTAGCAGGCATATGCTTTTTCCATTGAGCTCAGAACTAACATGAATTGTTTAGAGGTGGAAAAGATGCCTTCTAAACCTACTGATAAGTGAGGTTTTGTTAGCTATCCACTTTGATTTGAAAGTAATAAAACCAGCAGTCTTTGCATGGGGGAAGGAAATAGATTGTGGAGATGGAAGTAGGGGAGAGTCAGATATGTTACTGGCATTAAACAGTAAGAACTAAGAACTCCAGTATCTAGCTCTTACCTGTTAAACCTTACTTTTTTTTGAAAGGGATTGCTGAATGAAGTAGGGTAACAGGAATGTGTATATTATGTATATTTTGTTTACTTTTATTTGGGTGAGGGAAAACAAAGTTAATGAGTAATAATAATTTTAATCTGTTTCTTCAAGGCAAACGAATGCACGTGCAGTTGTCCACCAGCCGTCTTAGGACTGCGCCCGGGATGGGAGACCAAAGTGGCTGCTATCGGTGTGGTAAAGAAGGACACTGGTCCAAAGAGTGCCCAGTAGACCGTACAGGGCGCGTGGCAGACTTTACTGAACAGTACAATGAACAATATGGAGCAGTGCGCACACCCTATACCATGGGTTATGGGGAATCCATGTATTACAACGATGCCTACGGAGCACTTGACTACTATAAGCGCTACCGGGTTCGGTCTTACGAAGCTGTGGCAGCAGCGGCTGCAGCTTCTGCATACAATTATGCAGAGCAGACCATGTCTCATCTTCCTCAAGTCCAGAGCTCAGCTGTACCCAGTCACCTCAACTCCACTTCTGTTGATCCCTATGACAGACACCTATTGCAGAACTCCGGCTCAGCTGCCACCTCAGCAGCCATGGCTGCTGCTGTTGCCTCTTCCCCCTATTATGGAAGGGACAGGAGCCCACTACGCCGGAATGCAGCTGTGTTCCCTCCAGTTGGAGAGGGCTACGGTTATGGGCCAGAGAGTGAGATGTCTCAGGCTTCAGCAACACGGAATTCTCTGTATGACATGGCCCGGTATGAGCGGGAGCAGTATGTGGACCGAACACGGTACTCAGCCTTTTAAAAACTGGAGGTGAGAGTGGGGTGGATGTGGTTGAAATTTACATTTAGTTTCCTACAAGAGACCTTCGCTTCACTGAGGAGCCAGAGGAACAAACAACCTACCCAAAATGCACAAATTACATGCTTTCAGTATTTCCCGTAGTTTAGGCCACAAATTTATTTGGCCTGTTGAGGAATTAGTATGATTCCAATGTGTTACTTCTGAAATAGAAACAAGCTCAGTTATTGAGAATATTATTTAAAAAGTTGTATACAAGCCAGGCAGTGGTGGCACATGCCTTTAATCCTGGTACTGTGGAGACAGAGGCAGTTAGATCTCTGAGTTCAAGTCCAGTCTGGTCTACATAGTGAGTTCCGGGACAGCCAGGGCTACACAGAGAAACCCTGTCTGAAAAAAAAAAAAAAAAGATTTAAAAAAAAAAAAAAAGCTGTAAGCCGGTATGGGGGGAGGGGAGCTAACATATACTGGCCCTTCGTTGTATAAACAGCGATTTCCTCACCAGGAAAGAACTAAGTCTTAGAGTGTATCAGCACTTCACCTGTGATAATCTGGCAAATGAGAGGTAGAGCCAAAATTCAGACTGGGACCTCTTAAATTCACTCTTTTCCAGACAGGTGGTATTGGCACACACCTTTACTCCCAGCATTTGGAAGGCAGAGAGATCTAAGATTGAAGCCCATCCTGGTCTACAAAGTGAGTTACAAGACAGTGAGGGCTACACAGAGAAACCCTGCCTTGAAAAACTGAAATAAATAATAAAATCATACTATCGCCACTACTAAACTGCTGTGATGGTGGTAAAGGGGACATTAGGAAGCTAGTAATGGACAGCACAGTGAGAATTTTGAATCTTCAGGGGTTTCCAGTTTGCTAATAAAGCATTTCTTACAGTAGCACACAGTGGTGCATACGTGTAATCTCTGTATGAGGATGAGGCCAAAGGATTATGGTAAGAGAACAGCCTAAGTTTCAGCAAGTTCTAGCAAAAACTAAGAAATATAGGAGATTCCTGTCTCAAACAAAACCTATTTCTTGGGTTATTAGCCTATTGGGTTATTAGCCTATAAATGATGCTCTTTGGTGTGTTACTTTCTTAAGCCGGATAAAGACCTAATGTTTTAAGACACCAGTTCTCAATGTTTCCATGATGTGTTCCATGAAGTCCTTATTCCAGCCCAGACCATGTTTGATGTCAACACTTTATTTCTTTGTAGCCTATGACAGAATTCCTGTTTATTTTAGCAAGTTTCATTTTCTTAAAGGAACACTCAGGACTTAGATAAATTGATCATTTCTGATGTGTAAAAATCTTGTAGGTGGTGACACTGGAAACTTGTTTCCCTATTTCAGAAAACATGTACTAAGATAAGAATTGTGGGATACTCAGAGACAAGTAAAGTTCACTAGAATGGAAATGGCATTTACAATGCACAATTCTCTCATGGTTTTTCTTGTACTTTCAGTAGAGCGTCACTTGAGTTAGAGCTCCAGCCCATGCAGTTAAATAAGTTACCACTGAGACACCAGAGTTCCCAACTTATCTCCTGATTTTGTATATGTGTTAAGAAAACAATGCCATGTTTGTTAAGTTATATGCTGTACAGTTGTGTTAGTAAGACTTGGGATTTCTTAAGGCCATCATTTAGTCATGTGTTCAGCATGTAAATGTAGTTTGATATTCATTTCTACAGCTGGATCTACTCTGTGAGATACCTCTGATAAAGTTAATAATTAATCTGTTAGATGACTGTTTCTCAAGTATGTTTCAAAGTTAAATATTAAATTAGTATAGCCTTTAAGGGTATGGTTAGGACATTTTGAAAATGAATTTAACTTCAATCAGTAGCTGTTCAACTAACCTCTTTTTAGTGATGACTTTTAAAGAAACTTACCTTCCAGGTGTGAACCTCAAATGGACTGAATAACCCTGAGTTGGTTGCAGTCCCAGGAGCCTGATGTTAATGAGGCTGCCAGGATGAAATACTCCACAACTGTTGGGGATCCAAATTCGGGTCTCACCCTAACAGAACTGATCCAAGAACATCACAGCTTTTGAAGTCGATTGGCACAGATCAAGACCAAGATTTGGCCCTGTGTCTGTATTAAGTAGAGGAGCTTGGTGTGAGTTAACTTTTTTTTTCCCCCAGCCATTGGTGTCTGGAGTTCCCATCATCAATGGAGGAATTAGACAGTCCTAGCAGTGGTTTCTTTTGATTTGTCAAGGGATATTTGATCAATTAGGAAACTACTGCATCTATAGTTCTGAACTGACAGTGTGACAAGTAGAAACTTTAAAGGGTGAATAACCAACTGTTCTTTGAGACGCTAGCCTTTGAGACTATGTTTTTTTGAATGTTTTCTTTGGAACATTTGTAATAGTAAAATTGGGCTGGGCATGGGTGGTGGATGCCTATAGTCCCATCTACTCAGGATTGCTTTAGAACAGAAGTTCATGGTCATTTTGAGCAACATAATTAAATCCCATCTCTTAAGGAAAAAAAACTGACTATATCTCATTCTTAGCATCTTTTGCCCTTTTTTCCTGGACAAAATTCTTACAAAATTAATCTGTAGTTATTGAAAAATTCATACCTTCTTTGAAGCAGTGGTAGCCTTCTACTAAAGGGGTGGGGTTACCTAAGTTAAAAGAAAGCCGAGTTTATCACTATCAGCAGTTTTGCATCTTGTGCAGCATACAGCTGTAAGTAGATTCCTAGCTGTAGCTATTAGGCCTCCTGGGTGATTTTGTGGGATATATATTCAACCCAGTCTGACTTGATTTTGTTTTGTTCTTTGTTTCCCCCTCCCTTCCCCCCCCTCCCCCCCCCGGAATACAGGACGGGACCAGGGCCTTTGTACTCGGAACCAGGCTGCTTGCTCTCCAGGCATTGTGTAAGCCTCTTGTGTTGTGCTTTCTTTCAGGTAGGATAATTGCGGACTGAACCCTCGGGCTGCGATCATATATGAGAACTTGGTCCTCGTGGTCCCCTTTGCCGGGATGTTTCCATTGCTTCATGTTTCAGTAAACAAAGGAATTTGTGACCAACTATGTTTTCTTTCATAATTTAATTCTTCTAAGTTGACTTTTCTTTCCTTAATACTAGTTGTCTGTAGCCTTTCACTCTGTTCCGTATATTCTCAGCCTCTGAACAGCCCTAGGTAAGGATTATGCTGGTATCCCCTTCTTTCCTGTACAGTGGAACCCCTCTTAATCTTGCTTTCCCTAGGAGTTGAGCCTTTCTCCCTGCTTTCCTGCAGCATCTCCTCTCCCTTTAAAACAACCATGTAGTGGCAAGCAGCCTTTAACTTGTGTTAGCTCTGGACTCTAACACTGAAGTTGCTAATCATCTGAATCTAATCATCTGAAGTTGCTAGGACCATTGGGAATTTGTTGTTTTGGTTTTTTTGTTTTCCCAGTTTTGTCTGACGTGTGATCGTGGTATATAGCATTAGCTAAAATTTAGCCTTGTTTTACTCCACTCCTTCCATTTTTTTTTTTTGAAAAATAAATGTTTCTAACACTTAATCTTTTCCTAATTGAGTGACTGTTATTTACTACTAGTGTCTTCTGATTCTTTTCCAGCTGTGTTTGAGCTATAAAATTCAAATGAGTGAATGCCTAAAATGTAGAAGGAAAAGTTGAGTAGAGCAATATGGTTTCAGAAACAGACAGCTGAACAAAGATGGCTAGAGTCTTGAGACACTGGTCACTATAATCAGAGCTGGCCTAGAGTTGAAAGACTGGAAACCCAACGCACTCATGATAGAAGCCCCACAGTGCACCAACCATCTCTATATAACTCCAGTTCAAGGGAATCTGATACCCTCTTCTGACCTCATCAGGCATCAAGCAGGCACACATGAAAAAAAAATTTTTAGAGAACAAAAATTTTAGGCTTTAACATCCTCCCCTGTAGGCTTCCACTCCCCCAGCCCCTCCCCCTCTCTTGCTCACTTTCGCTTGCTCTCCCTTTCACCATTCCCATGTGTTTTGAGACAAACTGTTTCTATGTACTCCTGGCTGCCTGGAATGTGCCATACAGAGCAGACCAGTCTCATACTTGTATTGATCCTCCTGCCTCTGCCTCTCAAAATCTTGGGATTAGACATAAGACATTTCTGAATGCTTAGTCTTTGTTTATTGGGGGGGAGGGGTGGCTGGAAAGATGGCTCAGCAGTAAAAGAGGACCTGGGTTCAACCTCCAACACCCATATTAGTGGCTCACAACTGTCTGTAACTTCAGTTTAAGGGAGTCTTATGTCCTCTTCTACCTCCAAGAATACCACATGCATGTGGTAAAGCATCCATATACATAAAATAAAAATCTCAAAAACTAATAAAGATTTTTAAAAAGGAGGCTAGGCATATAGATACATGGTAAAGCACAAAGCCCTGAGTCAATTTCCTATTTCTCCCCACCAAAAAGAGGGGGGCAGTTTTTCATGTAAATTCACTTAGAAGCTCTTAAAAATGATTTTTTTCCTCCAAGTGTTAATATCTTTTTTTAACTGATATTCTTTTCCCTTTTTTCTTTTTTTTAATCATTTATTTATTTATTATGTATACAATATTCTGTCTGTGTGTATGTCTGCAGACCAGAAGAGGGCGCCAGACCTCATTACAGATGGCTGTGAGCCACCATATGGTTGCCAGGAATTGAACTCAGGACCTTTGGAAGAGCAGGCAATGCTCTTAACCACTGAGCCATCTCTCCAGCCCCTTTTCCCTTTTTTTTTAAAAAAAAGATTTTATTTATTATGTATACAGCATTCTGCCTGCAGGCCAGAAGAGGGCACCAGACACCAGACCTCATTACAGATGTTTTTGAGCCACCATGTGGTTGCTGGGAATTGAACTCAGGACCTCTGGAAGAGTAGCCAGTGCTCTTAACCTCTGAGCCATCTCTTCAGCCCAAGTGTTAATATTTCTGCTAGGATTAGTTTTTAGCTAAAATGTTTGTAAGATGGGGGGATATGGAAGGGTTAGTTTTTAAGCCAGGATCTGTCTTGAAATAACTATGTAGCTGAAACATTACTTGAACTTCTAATTCTACCCCTTTAACCTTGATTACAAATGTGCATCACTACATTTGTGGGTCAGTAAGACCCGCTGGATCAGAAAAAATAAGTAAATAGGCTGAGGCCATGGCATATACCTGTGAATTACTCAAGATAGGCACTCAAGTTAGTATTAGCAGGAGCTAGAGGTCAGCCTTAATTACACAGCAAATGAAACTAGCCTGGACTATGAGACCAAATCTCAGAAAAACCAAACTATCTATCTCTCCATCCCCTCTTAATTTTTTTCTGCTGTTACAGAGACAAAATTTCTCTGTAACAGCCTCTGGCTGTCCTGGAAATTGCTTTGTAGACCAGGCTGCCTTTGAACTGACAGAGATCTGCCTGCCTCTGCCTTCCACGTACTGGGATTAAAGATGTGTGCCACCACTGTCCAGTCAATTTTTATTTAAGGTTTTTAAAATTAATTTGTGTATGTGAGAGAGAGAAAGAGAGAATGAGAATGTGAGTGTCTTAAGTGTTTGTGCACCTCACTGCCCCTTCTAAAAAAAATTTAAAAATTTTTAACTTGCAAAAAAAACAAAACAAAGTCAGGCAAAAAGCAGGTGCATCTGAGTTCAAGGCTAGCCTGGTCCTCAAAGTGAGTTCCAGGACAGACAGGAACTATACACAGAAAGTTTATATCAAAAAAGCGACATCTTTTTATTTTTTGGTTGGAGGGTATGTCTACATATGTACACACACGGGCTGAACTAAGAGGTCAATACAGAATATTTAGCTAAATTACCTGGTCAACCAGTCCTAGGATTCTCTTGTGTCCCCTTCCTACATCTTCCAACTCTGGTGTTCACCTAAGCATCCCATTTTTCAAAGAGTCCTAGGAATCTAACCTCTGGTCTTATGGGCTGAACAATAAGCATTTTAGTTTTTGAGATAATCACGTCCAGCCTGGTCTCAGGCTCACTAATGTAGCTGAAGAGGACACCTTCATCTTTTGATCATCCTGCCTCCTCAGTGCTGGGATTGAAGGTGTGCATCACCACTACCTGGCCCAAGAAACTTTTTAATCAATAAATCTTTAGCTCCTGTATATTAAAATTGAATGGTGGCATAAATCTTACTTAAGCTTTATTCTCTCCTATATGGAAATGGTGGCATGAACATTTGACTGTGTAAAATTTTCCTCATTTGGATGAGGGGATTAGAGATCAAAAACAGAAACTTGTGCATGCCAAATGTACTTGCCCCTAATTAACCCTAACCCACTCATTTTACTTTTTAAAGAGATTTTATTTTCTGTGGATGGTGTTTGTGTCTGGTGTCTGTGGAGGCCAATAGAGGATACTGGATTACCTAGAACAGGCATTACAGACAGACAGTTCTACCATATGGGTCTGGGGAATCAAACCCAAATTGTCTGCAAGAGGATAAAGCCAATCAATGCTCCTAACAGTCGAGCCATTGTTTACTTTCTTTTGAGATGGGGTCTTGCTTTGTTATCTAGGCTGTCCTCAAACTGTCATCCTGCATCATCATCCTCTCTGATGCTTTGATTACAAGAGTATACCACTACTTTAGACTCCACATATTTTATGCTTAACAATTTTCTGACTTTGAGTAGAGGCCAGAATGACAGAGGTCCATGCCCACACTCCAACTAGCAAAAGTACAAAAGGCCTATGTTAATTCCAAAATTCCACAGGAAGGTAGGACAATCCCTGTTGTCACACAAAAGAGACTAAAACAAAAACCACTGGGCTTTCTTTGAGATTGGTATGTACACCACCAGTCAAAATGAAAAAGATATGTAGGCGTTGATGGTGCACACTCAGGGGGGCAGAGGCAGGAGGATCTCTATGTAAATTTGAGGTCAGCCTAGTCTACATAGAAAGCTCCAGAAAACCCAGGACTATGTAGAGACCATGTCTCAAAAAACCAACAACAACAACAAAAAATGTGTGTACACTGACCTCATCAGAATCTCTGAGTATTCTGTGTTAGGTTTTGACAATGTAAACATGGTAGTTTACTGTATCTTGATCCCCTACACCCTTAAATCACTGGCAGAACAGGAAAGAAAAACCTGTACAAATAGTTCTACAGAGCCATGGCCAGTTTAAGGCTTTGCAAAACTGTACTCAATTGTTCAGTCTGCAGCCACATGCAACTCTTAAGTATTTCAGCTATACCTAGTAGTACTTAGAAACTCTATGGGTACGTGTGCATCTGTGTGGTTATATGCCATGTCTAAGCAGATGCCCATGAATGCTGAGAGCTGGAGTTATAATAATCCATGAGAGCTGGAGTTATAAATAGTAAGCCACCATGGGGAGCAGAGGGATGGAACCAAACTCAAGTCCTTTGGAAGAGCAGTACACTAGGCCATCTTTCCAGCTCCACAAATTTTTATATAATTTAATTGACTATGAAGCTTTTTCCTTTCACTTTTCCATAACAAATAAAACCTTGAGAAAGTCTAGTTTAAAAACCTTGTTCAGCTAATTAGAACTGCCTAGGAGTAAACTGATGTCTTTATTTCTAAAGCTCATTCTTACACAAGAAGCTGCATGTTGTAGGTACAAAATTCCTTTCATCACCAACATAAAGTTTCTCAACACAGACGATTTCCGAGTCCCATGAGACCTCTCACTCTAAATGCTTCTGAACTCCTGCTATGAAGCAAGTTATGGTGATCACTGTGTTCCTACTAAAACCTTAATTCAGTTATGCTAAACACTGTGAAGGGCCAAATACACTCTAATATGTGAAAGCCAGAATTCTATCAAGGGTGGCTATCCCAAATGAAAGGAAAGGGAGACACAACCATTAGCCAAAAAGGCAACACTGAGGATTGAGCAAAACTGGAGGAAACCGGAAGAGGTAAGTGATAGAAGTCATGCTGAGGCTTGTAGTGGAGTGTGAAGGAATTTCACAGGTTTATCATAAGCTCATTAATTTTTTTTTTTTTAGCAATCACTAATAGAAAAGCATGAACAGACTGTAGATGAAGTTAAAATACCTTGTAGATATGAAATGATGTACAGATAAATATAATATTCAGGTGGCCATCTGGGGGAGGACTTAAATCTCTAAAACCCACCAAGCTGACTTTTCTATTCAACAGTGGCTGAGCACCTGCTGTGGGCCAGGCCATGTCTGAATTGAATAGTACAGAACACGGAATGACAGTCACTTGGAGATCTTAAGAGACTACTGAGATGACTATCACAGGTAGGTTAGGAATATAGGTCTAAAATCAAATTCTGGGATTAATAATATACTGCCACCACTTACCTGCAATTAAAGATTAAGAATGGAAAGCCTGATGTGAGGTAAAACACTTGTAATCCTAGCAATTGGGAGGTAAAGGCAGGATCAAGAATTTAAAGTTGCAGGGAAGTGGTGGCACATGCCTTCAAAGCTACAGAGAAACCCTGTCTTGAAAAAAAAAAATTAAGGGGGCTGGAGAGATGGCTCAGCGGTTAAGAGCATTGCCTGCTCTTCCAAAGGTCCTGAGTTCAATTCCCGGCAACCACATGGTGGTTCACAACCATCTGTAATGAGGTCTGGTGCCCTCTTCTGTCCTGCAGACATACACACAGACGGAATATTGTATACATAATAAATTATTTAAAAAAAAATTAAAAGTTCTCGTCCACTACAAAGTAAACTTCTGAGTTACTTACATGAGTACTTTTGTCTCAAAGGAAAGAAGACCCAAGTTCCATTCCTAGCACCCACATGGTGGCTCAAAACCTTATTTCCAGTCCCAAGTAATCCAGACCCTAGGTACCAAGCACAGATGTAGTTCACACACACATGTAGGCAAAACATTAATACAATAAAAAAATTTTTTTTTTAAGCAGTACTATATACTAGGCAGGTATGGTGGCCCCCTTGCCCTGTGGGTTCAAGGCCAACTTGGTCTATAGGATAAGTTCCAGCCAGCCAGGATAAACAATGAAACACTGTCTCAAAGAAACCAAAATTATACTTATCAGTTGCCTACAGAGACAGTGAATGTGAGGGATGAGAACTGAGGCAAGTTGCTGACCCAGTTCTGGGGGGAGTGGGAGAGAGGCCTTTTGCCTCCATTTTCTTCCTGTGTAGCTGGCTGTGTAAGGCAGAGCCCTGGGTTCCGACCCAGGCAAGGCCCAGCCATAGCAGCAGCATTCTGTGAAACACTAAGTACAAAGGAAAGCAAATGCTGACTTAAATATTATCACTACCTCAGAGAAAAGTAGCCAGGTTCCTTAAAAACTTCCTGATATTAATGCAGTGCCTTTGTAGGGTTGGGAGAGAGGCAAACTGCTAAGGTTCAGCTCTGCTCAGCAAAGCTCTTGTAACAAAGCCTTGCTTCATCTTTTAGGTCTGCCTGAGACAACCTTTGACCTACTTTCCTCTGATTTCCAGCCACACAGTGAAGACAGGCACAGAAACACAGTGAAGACAGGCACAGAAATGTATGCAATGTACTGCAAGGAGCTTTTCCCAAGGACAAAAAGAGGTTGGTTTATCTGCAAAATGCTCTCCTCCCTCCAAAAGACAGCAGTCTGCTTAAGACTGGTTATGACTTTTCAGAATTTGATTCACTAGGATCCTCAGGGAGTATCCCTGGTTTTTGGAAATTTAAGAGGGAAAGGAAAAACTACATATCCCTGGGAAGAATCACTAATTTGTCCAAAGAATGTGTACCAGGGATGCTTTCGTTAATGTGGGGCTATGCCAAGGAAACTGAAGTGCAGGAAATAGAATCCGCTGCAAAAACTCACAGGATGAATAAAAGATTGGCAATATGAACTCTAGAGAATGCCTTCAGTGTGATGGACCTTTAAGGATCCACACTAGATAGAAATCACATATCTATCACCATCGCTGCTAATCCCTAGGAACAAATGATATTTGCTTTTCCAGTAACTAAAGGAACTAAAGTTTAGAAATGTTAAAACTAAAACACCAATAAGCAACTGGCAAAGGCCCTAAAAAGCTAAGGAATCTTGCACGCATGCACGCACACGTACACACACACACACACAATGGTAAAGAAAAGTTCTCATTCTTCATGTGGAAAGACCAAGTGGGCAGCAGGCAGTGGCCCAAACTGGCCAGGATGGAACTATCAAGAGGGAGTCATGAACCAGGTGTAATGGTACATGCCTTTAATTACAGAACTCGGGAAACGAGCAAGTGGATCTGAATCTAAATCCAGCCTGGTCTACACAGTGAGTTGCAGAACAGCCAAAGCTACACAGAAAAGCCTTGTAAAGAATAGAGAAATGAAGCTGTAGGCAGGGCTCAGGTCAGGCTGAGGTTCGGAAGCAGCTATGTCCTTAGGACTCACATCTCCAAGTGACAGGACGTTCCTGGGGCATGAGATATTTCCACACGCTTGCCTTTCTATCTGTCAAGAGTGGTTTGTTTGTTTGTTGAAACAGGGTATTTACTATTCTACCTCAGGAACTTACTGTATACTTTTGACTGAGATCAAATTTGTGGCAATCCTCCAGTTTACCAAGTACTAGATTCAAGGGGTAAGCCATTACTTGGAGCTTTAGATTGCTGAACTTTTAAGCTTGTTGGCTGGGATAATCCTTGAATTATGTATTACTACTACAGGATCTGACCCTTGACTTCAGGTTTTTGTTTTTTTGGGGGAATTTTTGCATAACAAATGGATGCTAAGGCAGTTGAGAGCACTAGCTACTTTTAACCCAGGGAAATGGTACACACCTTTAATCCCAGAAGTAGGAAAATCTATGAGTTCAAGGCCAGAATGATCTTTTAAGTCAAGCTTTATGAAAGCCAGGACTTTACATAGAGACCCTCAACGACAACAACAAAAATGAATAAATGAACTAAAAGAACACTGGCTGCTTTTGCAGAGGACCTGAATTTAATTCCTAAACACCCTCATGACAGTTACAACAATCTGTAACTCCCATCCAGAGACTCTTAACACCCTCTCTCTTCTGGATTTTATGGGCAGCACACACATACACGCATGCAAAACATAGTTTAAAAAAGAATGAACCAGTTAGGGTAGAGAAGGCAAAGGTGGTATGTATTCAAGTGATAGTTCCCATAAAACGTTTACTACAACTGCCCATTTAACATGCTGCAGGAAATAAATTGGACTTGTAGTGGTTGGAGCTCAGCAGCAGAAACTAGGGCATATATTTTTTTAATGGCAGAGAATTTCCTATCTGTCTCACAGAATCACTGAGTAAGTAAAGAAATTGGACCAAAACCACAAAATACACACTTTAGGCACACTGATAACCTTTAGATATTGCCAAATGTCAGAGATGGAGTCATACAGAAAAACACTGATCTAGGAGAAATACAGCCCTAGCTCACCCCCACTTTTAGTAAAATACAGGGTCTAGATCTACTGTCTTAGTATGCCATATGCCAAGTACTCTTCTACTTGTTGAGACAGAATCCGCTACTTGAAACTTGTAAATTCCTAGCCTGGCCTTGAGTCCACTCTACATAGTTCTGATTCTCCTATCTTAGACTCAAGAGCAATTAAAAATTACAGATATATACCAGTTAAGTCTGGCTTATCGTCTTTTGTTTGTTTGTTTTTATTCCTCCTTTCCAACATCCAGTAAGATTTACTGAGGACTACTCTGCAAAGAGAAATTACAAATATATTCAGGATGTCTTGATATTAACTCAAGTTCTAGTCAGGCTTCACCAGCTCACCAGCCCCAGGAAACAGATACTTGAGAATGGAAACTAATCTCTTGAACTGTGGAGTTTTGTGTCATGGAGTGGTATAACATTGGAGAGGGGACTGACAGATCCAAATGCAAAGGGAAAGATATCTAATGTGTTCCTAAACATTAGTGAAGTGTGTCTGATGCCTGAACAGAACACACACACACAAACTTTCTTCTAGGGCTCTGGGATAGACTTAAAAACAAAACAAACAAAAATACCCTCTTAAATGTTAATTAAGTCACTAGTGATCTTAGTCGTGAGATCATCTAATTCAAAAAAGAAATTCAGCCAGGCGGTGGTGGCATAAGCCTCTAATCCCAGCACTTGGGAGGCAGAGACAGGCTGATCTACAGAGTGATTTCTAGGACAGGCTCCAAAGCTACAAAGAAATCCTGCATCAAAACACCAAAATAAAGAATTTCTAAGCCAGACGGTGTTGGCGCACGCCTTTAATCCCAGCACTCGGGAGGCAGAGGCAGGCGGATCTCTCTCTGTGAGTTTGAGACCAGCCTGGTCTATAAGAGCTAGTTCCAGGACAGGCTCCAAAGCTACAGAGAAACCCTGTCTCGAAAAAAAAAAAAAGAATTTCTAGCTGGTGCTTTGTAGAAACACAAACAATTTGGAAAGGAAGTGTAAGGAATGTGGTAGCTCTGACTACAATGTTACTGACAAAGTGGACCTGTATTTTTCCTTTCTACTGCAGCCCTAGTTGTTCTAGAACTCACTCTGTAGACCAGGCTAACCTTGAACTCACAGAGATCCTCCTGACTCACCAAGGTAGTGCTGCGATGTGCCTCACCACCCAGCTTCTACTGGATTTCCTCATGGGCTACCCCCAAGGTTTGTACAGAGTGAAGGATGGAGCCACTATTAACTGAGATGGAAGGATACAGTAGGGTGGACAGTCAAGGGAGTACTAGAAAGTTATATGAGGTGTTGTAGAGTTAGGTTTGAAACATGACACAAATCTGAAGTTTTTCCAGTAGAATCTGAGCTGGATATACAAACTGGGGAATTTCTGAATATAGCTAGTGACTGAACTCACTGGATCACTTAAAAGTGCTGGAGACAGGAAGACTACAAGGAACAAAATTTAAGAGCTTTGGAATCTCCTGTATCAAGAGGTCAGAGAGGGGAAGATGATGATTAGAAAAAGTTGGAAGGTCCTGAAAAGCAAAGTAATTTGTTTCAAGCAATAATGGACAATGTCAAAATACTAGAAATACCCAAGATAATAAGTATCTTAAAGCTAAGAATTGATCAGGAGGAGTTGAGAATAACTGCAAAGCACCATAGGAGTTTTTGTACACAAACCAATTTGGAGAGAAAAGTAATAAGCATGCTTATTCAGTTGTGTTATTTTTCAGTCAAAATATGCCTACTGGTACAATATGATACAATAGTGGCATGACTGCTATGTGACAGCCACTTTCTGATTAGATCAGAGCCCCACCTTTATAAGGATGCATTTTGTGTTTATGGCCAAGTAGTGCTACTGTTAGCTTTGTCAAAGAAACTTCTTTGCACATGACAGCAATTATGTTCAAAACTCATTAATTGGTCAAGTACCAAGAAATAACTGTTGAATGCTCAGCCCTAAATGGGACATCTTTTATACCCAACATCCAAAATTAAAGGAATTATTAATGAAGAGAGCATATAAAGAATTTAAGAGCTGAGTGGTGGTGGCAAATGCCCTTAATTCCAGCACTCCAGAGGCAGAGGCAGGCAAATCTCTGAGTTCAAAGGCCATCTTGGCATACAGAGTTCTAGGACAGGCTCCAAATTTACACAGAGAAACCCTGTATCGAAAAAAAAAAACAGGAAAATAAAAATAAAAAATTGAGAGAGCATTCAAAAATGTTATCTTTATGACTTGGTTGTTACACTAATGAATTCACAACAGTACTGATTACTTCATTAAAGCCTCCACAAAATTGGGACTATCAACATTCTATTATATTATAGATCCTCATCAGTACTATTCCTAGGGGAGGGAGACCCTTTCTTCAGTAGAGGAGCCACTAGTAAGTTACCCCATGATACTACAGACCTAATTAAACTTCCTGGGACCAAAAAGAAAATAAAGTAGAAGGGTAGTGAATTAGATGGGAAGAAAAGAATCTGTGAGAATGGAAGAGTAATAAGAAGATAATAGAAGGGTTGAAGAGTTGATTTACTGCTCTTCCAGAGTTCAGTTTTTCACACTTACACTGGGCAGCTCACAACAAACTTTACTTCCAGCTCCAGATCTAATGAGACGGCATTCATGGGCACATAACACACACCCATACACAGATACACATTAAATCTTTTTTAAAAAGCAGTGCAAGTACTGGTGGTGAATATGATCTAAATACTTGTATGAAAATATGAAATCCATAACTGTAAAATTAAAATAGGCTAATAAGCTTTACACTTTTAATCACTGAACACAACCCTTGTTTTTTAAAAGAATAAATATCAGGAAGTGATGAAACAATTTAAAACATACAAATGTATTAAAATCCTGAAGGGAGGACAAAAGTATTAGAGAAAATAAACTTTAAATTTTTATTTTATGTATGTGTATATGCCTTAGGAGGCAGAGGCCCTAGAACTGGAACTATGAGCAGTTGTGACATAACTAATGTATGTCCAACAATCTCTCCAACTCCTTGAGGAAAACTTTTAAGATCCTAGATCTTACAAATTCATTGGAAAAAATATTTTCTTTGAGACCAAGGTTCTCTGTGTACCCTTGGCTGTTCTAGAACTCGCTCTGTATACCAGGCTGACCTCAATCCACCTGCCTCCCTCTGTCTTCCAAGTGCTGGGATTAAAGGTGTGCACGACCACCACCAAGTATATAGAAACACAAAACTTAAATTTTAAAAAAAAATTTGAAGAGACCAAACACAGTGGTGCACACTTTCAATACCAGCATCTGAGAGGCTGAGGCAGCTTTGAGTTGAAGGTCAGTGATATACCAAGTTCCAGGACAGCCAAGACTGCAGAGAACTGCTCAAAAAAAAAAAAAAAAATCTATTTCAAACTCTAACCTCACAGACAAAACTTTTACATGAACCACTCAACACACAATAGAAATGTGGCTTGAAGTATTTACCTGCATTCACGAAGCCCTAGGTTCAGTTCCCAGTACAAAACTAAATCTAAAAACTGATACAAACTAGGTATGCATGTTGCCCACTCCAAATGTAAACTATTACTATACTGAGCAGGAACAGGAGAGGAAATGTTACTTATTATGACTAACAGGACCCTATTGACACAATTCTGAACAGCGGACTCTGGGCATTTATGATAGTTGGCCTAGGAAGAACTAGAGGTTCTGATGGTAAAATCCATAACCAAGTTCCTCAAAGGATAAAGCATCCCAAGTTACAGCAACTCTATTAACACTCCAAGCCCAATTGATTCCATGCCTAATTCTGCCCCCAACAGTTAAACTGGTCTAGAGCAATAGTTTCCCTGGAGATGAAGGTGTTAGTTACAGAGTAGGAGACATCCTGCCATGTCAGGCCTTCATTCAAAACAAAAACACAGGCACAGTAGTGCAAGCCTAGTATACAGAGCAAGCTTCAAGACAGGACTATATAGAGACCCTACCTCTATCTCCTCCCCATTAAAAAAAAAAAAAAACACAATTCCCTAGTCATGCCATAGCTGGAATTTTTGTTCTATGTGATATGTATGTATATCAAAAAAAGTATACACATATGAAAGCCAGAGGTTAACTTTCAGCAGTCAGTTCTCTCCTTCCACTAAAGGTTCTGAACACTGAATTCAAGCTAATCAGCTTTAACACACTGAAACATCTCACTGGCCTTTTTAACAGATTTAAAATTCCTTTCCAAGTAACTCAGCTAGATAGCAACTCAGCTACTCACCTCACACTGTATAGCAAATAAATTCAAAATATGGAACTAGAGTGAAGGCTCAGGAGTTAAACAGTCGCTGTTCTTGCAGAGAACCTGGGTTTTATTTCTTAATATCCCCATGGTAGCTTACAATGGCTGGTCACTACAGGTTAAAAAGATATGATGCCCTCTCTTCAGGCCTCAAGGGGAACAGCATGCACATGGTACACAGTATGTGTGCAAAATAATCAAAAATGTAAATTGTACAAAAATGGAAAAAGTGGTGCTAGTGAGATTATTTAGTGGATAGGAGCATTTACTGTTCTTGTAGGGGGGGGACCTAGCATCTACACAGTGACTCAAAACCATTTGTAACTCCTATTCCAGGGGATGCTCTTCTGACCTGCTAGGCATGAACATGGCACACAGACATTCATGCAGGCAAAACACTCACATACATGAAACAAAAATAAATCTTTTTTCTAAGAAAAGTACAAAAACCTCACAATCTAAGAGAAAACACTGGTTATCTGAAAAGGCTCAAAACTCAGATTCTATATGAAATTAACTTTCTTCCCTGACAAAATCACTGAGTATTGAAAAAGCTATCATCTATACCCAATTCATATATACCAATTTAAAAACAAGGATGTTAGACATAAAAAGATCAAACGGAGGGGAGGGGGAGACTAAGCCTGACCACACGGGTCTGTGGTCCCCTAGCACTGGAGAGGCTGAAGCAGGAAGATTACAGGTTCAAGGTCAGCCAGGGCTACAGAAGACTTTCATGTCTTAAAACCCTGAAAGGGAGAAAACATAGGTGGCATATCCAGCACTTCACTGGCAGAAGGACTTCAGTTTCAGGCCTGATTGAGCAACACAGCAAGAAGCAAAACTCACTCAATAGGCTCTTAAAAAATTATTTACTTCATTTGTTATAAAAGTAGATCCAGATGAAGGTGGATCTTAGTTAGTTAAGGCCAGCCTGGTCTACTTGGCAAGTTCCAGGACAGTCAAGACTACATAGAGGGACCCTGTCTCAAACCACATGTCCCGGGCCTGCACGCGCATACACACACACACACAGGGTGTTACTTCAAACCAGAAGTCTTCCTTCCATGGTCTGGTAGGCCTGCACCATGAGCTCCACTTCCACCAGCTATGACCTGTCGACCTCTACATTCTCTCCTGATGGAACAGTTTTTCAAGCTGAATATGCCACAAATGCTGTGGAAACAGGAAAAAGTATTTGGAGATGTAAAGATGGTGGTGTATTTGAAGCAGAAATTCCTTGGAAACTTTATGACTGCTCCAAACTCTTTTTTAATACTGGCTGACATGTTGGAATGATAGCAGTGTATTTCCTGACACATGCTTGTTCCTTAGCAGATATAGGAGAAGCAGCATCCAGCTTTTTATCTAGCATCTCTACTTGCAGCCAAGAGTGGTCATATGTGTATATGCCTATACACATTATGGTGCCTACTAGACCTTTGGGCTGCAGTTTCATGTTGAGGTCTTGCATTGCAAATGATAGGACAGAGTTCTGTAGGGGTGACCCATCAGGTGTTTCATATGGTTACTGATGCTGTGCCTTTGGCAAAACCGGGAAAGCTGCAAAACAGAAGCTTCAAATGAAAGAAATGACCTCCCATGTTGTAAAGAAGTTGAGGGTAAAGCTTTTAAACTAAAAATTCAGCTAGGTTGGTGAACTAACTACAGACAGACATTGTTCTGAAAGATACGGAAGCAGAGAATGTGCTGAAGAATCTTTGAAGGAAGACAAATCAGTTGAAGACAGTATGCAACATTTTCACTATCTCCTTTATGTATCTGTGACAGTTTCAGGTAACTGCATAGCACCATGAATTATACATACCTACTAATCAATTTTCTTACAAGCACTAAAAAATAAGCTGATTTTAACAAGGTAATGTTAAAAATGTGCCCCCTCAAAATTTATGTTTCAGATTGTAATACCAGTGATGACAGCGTCTTTAGTCAAACAAGTACATTTTAAGGGAGAGCTTTCATAAAGGATTTAGTAACCCTGTAAGAGACCTCAAAGGTCCCTTTGCCTCATTTTGTCATGTGACAGCACAGTAGTAAACAGTAGTCAGCCAAAATGGGCTCTTATTACAACCACTAGCAAAACACTTTTAAGACCTTCAGAATTTACAAAATAATTTCTGCCTCTGCAACCCGATTGGTTATCTTTTTTTTTTTGGAGTTACACTATGTTGTCCTGGCCTGTCTAGAGCTCCTGAGCTCACTGATCCTCCCAAACCTCTGATCCCATGTGCCAGAGTCACAAGTATGCTCAACACCCAGCTCTAGCACTGGAGATTGAAGCAAGGCCTCCTGCATATTCTACTACTGAGCTGCAACCCAGTCTGAAACCCATTTATAATCTATCAGGTTGAATAGGATTTAAATGTGGGATGGGAGCATTCATAATGGAACATATACCCAGCAAATGAGAACATAAACTAGATTATACTGAATATAAACTTCAAGGGAGATCATGAACTACAAAACTACAGTGTGCAATACCAGCTCTGGGAATAGTTTACTGTGATCTGTTGATAGCCAGAACGCCAAAAACAGAACAAAACTAAATGTATTGTAAATCTGCATGCCTGTCAGCACACAACTCACACACACACACACCTGCCTTGATTTTTCTTTTCTTTTCTTTTTTTTTTTTTTTTCGAGACAGGGTTTCTTTGCAGCTTTGGATCCTGTCCTGGAACTAGCTCTTGTAGACCAGGTTGGTCTCAAACTCACAGAGATCCGCCTGCCTCTGCCTCCCAAGTGCTGGGATTAAAGGCGTGCGCCACCACCGCCCGGCACCTTGATTTTTCAAGACCGGTTTCTGTGTAGCTCTGGCTGTCCTGGAACTTGCTCTGTAGACTAGATTGGCCTCAAACTCAAGATTAAAGGTGTGTGCTACCACCATCTGGCTTCCTTACTTTTTTGGGGGATGGGAGGAGAGGGGTGTCTTGGACTGGCCTGGAACTCATCATTCATTGAGGATAACCTTAAAAACTTGATCCTCCAGCCTTCATACTTCAATGCTGGATTATAGGCATATGTCCACCAATACCTGGCAAAAAATATTGAACTTAGGACACACCATTTCATGCTACTAGAATATAAAACTGTCAAACTATGTATGATACATATGTATACTCAACTTCCAGACACACTGTCAAAATCATAGTCTAAGGATTGAAAATAATCCATTAACTCACTTCATTCCATAAATCTTTTTCCAAGACAAGCTCTCATTGTGTTATCCAAGCTAGCCTTGATTTGACAGACTCAAAAGTTAGGCAAATGCCAGAGTTTTCATTTTGGCAGTATTGGGACTTGAACACAGAATCCTTTGCCTATTGTGAGTCCTCACTATGGTGTTACAATCTCAAACTCTGAGAAAGGGTTTTTACAAAGTTGCAGAGCCTGTCCTTAAATCTGATTCTCTTGCTTCATCCTTCTGACTAGCTAGGATTACAACTGTATATGTGATTTTCCCTTTTCCCCCTGGGCCATCCATAGATGAGCCATGCTGGAATTCTAGCTCTCACACTGCCCCTGTGGTTTTAAAGTAAAAAACCTTTGGTGTTTTTGTTTCTAGAGACAGGATCTTGATATGTAACCCTGAGAGCCCTGAAAGTAGCTATGCCTCTAACCCTCCTGCAAAAATTTTTTTGTATACTATGTCTGTTTCCTTGAACTTTTACAAGTCTGTAAGCACATCACAATGCTCTAGTTGGAGTCAGCAAGTAAAAGCCATTTTCCTCCCCTTTTCCACACCATGGATGGAACAGTTTAGACTACAAGTGTTTTTTTTTTTTTTAGAAATACATATCTTGCTGATAAAATAGTAACATCCCACCTTTGTAATCTGATAATACAGAAGATAACTACTTTAATATTCTCACATCTATTATAACCAGGTAGCCAGAACACGCACACAAATCCCCTACTTTAGTGTTACACCACACCAACTTTTCATAAAGGCTGTCTTGAAAAGTACTGAATGCTTTATGAATTTGCCTATCATCCTTGCACAGGGGCCATTTTAGTGTATGTGCTGCCAAAGTATAGAAGTTCTATACTATAGTTCTGTACTAAATTTAGTCCTTACATTGTAAAATTGTATGGTCCCACCTTGTATACATGAAGACAATTATTAACCTTGCTAAATATAGAAGAATTAAAGGGAATTCAGTCACTCTTGGCACTTGACTTGACAACTTAGGTAAAACTCAAGCAGTAATAAAATGTTCAATTCAGCTTTTGAAGTTCACTTACCACTAAGTCCTATACAAAAGAACCTAAGTGGGTATCCTTATTCCAAAGAATTGTCTTAACTCATCACTACAGAGGGCAACATCGTCTTTACATCTCAGCCACGCTATTTTCCTGCTAGAAAGTCATTCTTGTCACAAGATGTGCATGTTCTCACAGTCCTCATCAGCCAGCTTAAGGATATGGTGCAAGCATGACTAGACCTATCTAGACCAGGCTGTCTTTAAACTCACTGAGATCCACCTGCTTTTGCTTCCTAAGTGCTGGGATCAAAGTCATGCACAACTATATACCCAGTTTATCTCCCAATTTCTAGTGTTAAATGAACAAAGTATTTCTCCTATACACACTACTCATGCTTCCCCAGTTAGACAATGAAAGTATTCAATCCTGCCACCATGATAAACAGTAGGACACTGCTATGGATTCAATGTGTTGTGTCATCATCTCTCACCTACATTAAAATGCCAATCGCCAATCAACATAGAAACCTTAGTAGAAGTCGAAGGCAAAGCCTTCACAAATGAACCACGATCTATAGAGAAACTAAAGATACCTGGTGGAGCACACCTTTCATCCCAGCACTCGGGAGGCAGCCTGGACTACAAAAGCCAGTTGCAGCACAGGTTCCAAAGCTACAGAGAAACCCTATCTTCAAAAGCCAAAACCCAATTTAAAAAAAAAAAAGAAATCAGGGATCTTTCAGCCATGTTGACATCAACAGAACAGAAGCTAGATAAACTAGCTATCTGCTGAGTTTTTTTGAGATAGGGTTTTTCTGTCCTTTTTAACGATTTGTTTATTTACTATGTATACAGTATTCTGCCTGCACGTATGCCTGCAGGCTTGAAAAGGGCACCAGATCTCATTATAGATGGTTTTGAGCCACCATGTGGTTGCTGGAAATTGAACTCAGGACCTTTTGGAAGAGCAGCCAGTGCTCTTAACCACTGAGCCATCTCTCCAGCCTGAGACAGGGTTTTTCTATATAACAGTTACGGCATTTCAAGAACTGGCTATGTACATCATGCTGGCCTCGACCTCATAAAATCCATCTGCCTCTGCCTCCCAAGTGCTGTGATTAAAGTTTGCTATCTGCTGGTTTTATAAACATTTTACTTGTCAGTTTTAAAAACTCTAATCAATTTCTATTGTGTGTACACCAGTTTATTTATGGTACTTTGCTGTATTACTTCAAATTAAGACAAACCACTGTTACAGCTGTCACTATATATTCTAGACTGGCCTGGAAACACAATCATTATATGAAGTCCAAACTGGCTAAAATCCAGTTATCCTCCTTTAACATCCTAAATGCCAAGATTATAGACATACATAGAACTTTCCTGTAAATCTTTAACTTCTCTAATTACAAAAGCTGTATTTGATAACTCAGCCTTTAAATTTCCAAATAAACTTCCCATTTTCAAAATTTTTAAATACTTTGTCTCTGAGACATTTCTGTCTGACACTTTCTCCCACTTCAACCCAGCCTACTTAACTCTATAAACACACCAGAGTTGGGTGTGCAGAGATGGGACTGCACTACCATCATTCTAGGAAATCAGTCTTTATCTCCTCATGACCTCATAAAGAGAACTGAGAAAAGTGATTCCAACAATTGGAAAGCACTACTTCCCATAACATAATCTACACATCTCTCACTCCCCTCCTTCTAGTCTACATTATTAGTATTAATGTCCTAGGGTAAAGAGGATTGAATTTGGCATTACCCAAGTCAACCCACCTACCGAAGAGTCCTGAAAAACTTCAATCTTTTGATCTAGTATTCATGATACAGCTCAGAGGAGGAGCACATTTTTGAAGTTTCATGAGGCCCCACGAAAAGGTCTTAGTGCCAAAAACAAAATGTCTACCATTATTTGAGAACTAACTCCCTAACCACCCTTGTAGGACCTATGGTCCATTTAGAACCAGAATGGATCAAACCTTCAAAACAAAATAAGTAGGACCACTCCAATCATCCTTGCCCCCCACAAAAGATAAGTCGAAGATCTGCATATCCAAGAGCAGGAACTGGGGAGGGGGGGAGAACAGCTAAAGAAGGCAAAGTAAGATTAGGCTTGATGCCCTATTGATTTGCATGTTCCACATAACCCACACATGGTAAACAATTAAGGAATAATCAGTGAGTCCAAGGCCAGCTCACAGATTCTAGTCATATCAGTGAACAAATGAATAGTCGCATGCTAAGGAAAATGTGCTTAACATTCAAGTATTTTTCTTCAGACTCCTGAGGTAAGTGATACCAATACTATCCTGTCTATTTACACAATGTAGTCTCATGAAATACTCCACTGGAAACTCAGATCAAAATAATTTTTTAAGGGGGACGCCTATACAGCTGCAGATGGTGCATGAATGCCAGCACATAGCCTTAATCCGCCCTTTGTCCTCAGCACCTTCTGTTTAATATATGTGGAATTACGTATACAAAGGTATACAAAACTAGGTTGGAAAAAAATAGAAAACGAATGTATTCTTTATCGAGAATTTGCACTTGGCATTGTCCCTTTGGAAGCTTAATAAGATATTTTGGGGATATGGAATCAACTTGAGAAGGTATAAAGTGGAGAATAAAGAAGCCCTGGGCAAAGGGAAAGTGGTTCAGTCCTTAAAGACCAATCCACCTGTAGAGGCTAAAAATCATTCTTGAGGTGCCTCTGTACTTCTTCACATGGACCCATGTGAACAGCCACACCAGTTCCACCACAAATTTCAAACCATTTTAATGCTCAAAATCAGTTATATTCAGTTTCTGAATTGTTGAGACAGGGTTTGATAGTTTGGATTAGCCTCAGTGGTTCTCAACCTGTAGGTTGAAACCCCTGGGGTTAGAACGGCTCCTTCACAGGGATTGCATATCAAATATCCTGCATATCAGATACTTACCTAATTGATGACAGTAGCAAAATTATAGTTATGAAGTAGCAACAAAATTATTTTTACAGTTGAGGGTTACCAAAACGTGAACTGTATAAAAATGCCATAGTATTAGGTAGGCTTGAGGACCACTATTCTAACTGGTTATGTAGCTGCAATGACCTGAAACTCCTGGTCCTCCTGCCTCCACCGCCCCAGTCTATATGTGCACTATCATAGTGTTCTGCAGTGCTACAGATCAGGTTCAAGCATACTAAGCAAATTTAATTATCAACAGAGCTACAGTAGCAGTCCTGACTCATAATTTTCACTTCACTATTTTCCCATTACACTTCATAAGCATTTTCCAGCAAGTCAATGAATAGATTTTTGTTTGAATCACATTATGAATAGATTTTTTTTTGTTTGAATCACACTATGAAGCACGGTTAGTCCTTGAACTCTGAATCACTTCGGCTTTCAAGAGATTACACACTGCTGAGATTACAACAGCATTTCCCCAAGTGTGCACATGCATGTGTACCACAGTATACATGTGGCTATCAGAATACAATATAGGAGTTTGGTTCTCCACCATGTGGGTTCCAGGTCATCAGGCTTGGCAATATGCCCCTTTTACCATCTAAAGCAAAGTAAGAGTTCAAAGTCAGTCTGGGTGTATACATAACAAAAGCACGTCTTTTATTTAAAAAGAGAGGGAAAAAAAAGCTCTGAGCCAACATAGACTGAGCAATGAAAAACAAAGATCAATAGGGTAAATTTTAATGCTCTGCATGTTTTCTGCTATAAAAGTATAGCACAATGTATACACCTTTAGCCCCAACTACTCAGGTGAGGCCAGGCAACCTTGAGCAACATGGTGAATACCCATGTCTACTCTGACAAGTCAATAAAAACAAAGGCACCATTTAGACAGGAACCTCCACTTGATGTGCAATTTTACTTCACTTTTGAGACAGGGTCTCACTCCCCTGGAACTGACTCTCCTGAAACTTGCTGGTCTTGAACCAAGAAAGCCACCCCCATCTCTGCCACCCACGTGCTTGGACAAGGGCTAACACTACCATACCCAGCCCCAAGTGCTAAGAGCTATCTAAGGGAAGCCAGGCCTGATGTATCTTTCATTTCTGTCTCCCACCCCATCCTTTTTTCCAAAACAGCTTTAAGAAACCTAATGTCTGTGAGAGGCTTCTCAAATCTGTCTCCCAACCATCACATCAAAAAATTGTGCTAAAACTATGTGCACAACAGTAATTGGATTTATTCATTAAAGAAAAAGGGACCAAAGTACACATGAACCTTTCTAAGACAGGCAACAACGGCAAAGAAAACAAATCATCCTGGAAGTAAAAATTCCTTTCCTGGAAAGATTGAAGAGTAACACAGACATCACTTAGCAAAGGGTCTCAGATCACAAAAAATTACCTTTGTCCAGAGTGCTGTCCCAATCCCAGCCATCTATAGATTAGAATGAATCAATGAAATAGACACAGTTAGTAGAAAAATTTAAAGTCACCCAAGTAAAAAGTGGCTCCTTTATCATATTTATTTAATTTTATCTTCATTCATCATTATGACCCCTTTACTAAAAGCATGCCTGGCATAACAGGAGGAACTCAATACTGGTCAAGTAAATGATTCTGAGAGATGGCCCTATATATGCTGAAACATAGAAGACAAACTGTTTTAATAAAAACATGACACTAAAGCAGTGGCTTCTCACTGCATTCAAACACTTGTCCTAACTGCTGATAGTAAGTTTATCAATGACTTACAAAGGAGCTGCTGGGCCCTTTATACCTCTCATCTACAGTCATGAAGTACAAGCTATGAGATGCTTGTGGAACTAACTACCCATGCAGACTCTTGATTCTGGCAGAACCATATGAACAGTGAAATGTGCCACTACATAGTACTAGTTGATGAAATAGCAAAATACACTTTTTTTTTTGTTGTTTTTCGAGACAGGGTTTCTCTTTCCTGGAACTAACTCTTGTAGACCAGGCTGGCCTCGAATTCACAGAGATCCGCCTGCCTCTGCCTCCCGAGTGCTGCGATTAAAGGCGTGCACCGCCACTGCCTGGTGCAAAATACACTCTTGCAGAAGCCGTAACTTCATTTTTCCTAAAGATTTTTTTTTCCCTCAAACCTTCACCTCTTTCCCAGAAATAAGTCAAGGGAGCTATGTTGACTGTGTATTAACAGAAGTTGCCAAGTATGCACAATGATTCTTTCTCAAAGTAAGTAAAGATCTACAGCTCTAAACCACTAGTCAGTAGGCACTATAATCAAAAGTGGACCAGCAGGAAATGTCTTCATTGAAACAAGGATGCCTACTTGAATTCTTCTGTTTAGTACCAAAAGGTGCTATCTACTATTAAAAAAAAGTAAAAAAGTAAAAACCTCTACAGTGTTATTGACCCAAAACCAGGAAGCTTAAACTGTGAACACTCCCCACCTTTTGTTCAGGGTACAAATATACAAAGAACCCAGAAACAAGTCCAAACAAAAACTTTCTCAAAACACACATACCCTAATTTGAAAAACCATTTATTTCACTGGAAAGTGATCCAAATCTCTAGGATTAGCCTTTGGGCCCAAAAAAGAAAACCTGGAGCAGGGATTCTCAACAAGGTCAGGAGGCAGGGAAGAGACAGCACAACCCCTACCAGTTCCTGCACAGGAGGCATGCTGGGAGAACAGAACATGAATGGGAAGCTACAGAAGAATAAACAGGAGAACAGGGAATTGAGCAGGAGAGAGAACAGGAAAAGAAAGTCTGAACTTAACAAGGTAAATTAAGGTCCATGGTTCCTGAGGGACTGAATACACAGAGCCGAGAACGTCCCGGAGATGGGGTACCACGAAGGGTGTATTCTCATGCACAACCGCAGCTCGGAATTTCAGCCCACACACATCCCACCTGAAAGAGAGCACAGTACAGGGGCTTTACAGCAAAGCTCAAAAGGGCTTTTCCACTTAGAAACTTCAAAGAACATCTTACAACGTCATACCGTGATACTCACTTTTAAGTTTACCTTTCCCTAATATCAACATAATTTCTAAAAATGAGAAAAGCTTACAGGTCAGAGAACCACTGGGAAGGCTAAAGTCTTTTCTCCAGTAAAGGCTTTTCTCCAAATTAAATAGCAAACTTTTCATGATAGTAGGCAAAGATATTCTATTTCAATGTTAACATTAGCATTCTCAAGAGAAAGTAATTCCACAAACTCAAGAGAGCAAAAACAAACAAACAAAAAAAAAAAACCTGGGAAAGTTCCAATTAACCTCTGGGGTAAAAAGTCAACAGTATGTTTCAATCTAAGAATTACTGCAAGAACTAGAAAAAAGTTGAACAAGTTTGAAGGTTTATAGAACCAATTTTTAAAAGAAGGCACTGGAAAATGTGTAAGCTACACATTTTCACTCAAGTTTCTCTTCTAGCACAATCCTAGGCAATGAACCCAGTCAGTCATTTGGACCAGTCAATGGACCTAGCAAGTCACATACCATCTGCTCTAATATGAAAGATGACAAAGTATATGTACTACAAGATTAAGGATCAATAACAATGTCAGGGACACAGTAGGGCTCCTCAAAATTAAAAGAACTGAAAAGTATCCCAAGTACAACAATCTCAAAAAATCCTGGAGCCCAAAGCTGACAAGAAGCATCAAAAGAGAATGTATTCAAAACAGAAGCACCGCCATGGTGGTAAACACCTATCTCAGCACTCAGGGTTGAAGCACACAACTGCCACAGTTCAAGGTCCCCCCCCAAAAGGCTACAAACTGAGACTGTCATGGTCAAATGGACTTGGGTAAAGTTGTTGAGTATTAAATGTCCTTAACGAATGAGAAGATGAGGAAGTGATGACGTGGTGATCATAGTAAAGTTCCTAAGACTAAATTTTAACATTACCAAGGAATACACAAGTATGCATGTAAACGTATACAAACGTATACTGCTGTATCACCCTAAGTGAAAGAATGTCAAACCTAGGGTCAAAAATAGAAAAACTGAGTAAGAGGCTACAACACAACAGAGGTAAGAGATAACAGTGGACTCTTAAGGTCACGAAGCTGGACTAAGCAGCTAAGTTGGATTTTGAAGCTCATGCCAGTCTTCCTTATTCTATGAGAAGCGCTTTCGACTATTTCTGCTTTAATTTATCACTAAGTTCTTTGAATGCCTAAGACAGAGAGACCTTTGAGAATATGAGAAACAATCTTTAAGATTAAGATGAAGCCATTTTGTGGGTCTTCATAGGATTCGAACAATAATAATCAGTTAACTAGTTAGAAACTTTATCATTAGTGGACCCTTTCACAGCATAATGCAATACAGCAAACTAAAAAAAAAAAAAAAAAACCCCCCAAAAACTAGTGCCACACAGCTAAGAAATTCAACAGACTAAGAAGCAGTCCACGTATGTCTGAATATCTAGGTCCCAGGTCAATTACAGCACACAGATGACCCAAGATTTAACAGCACACCACTGTTTGTTGTTCCAAACACAAATTCAGTGAGAATGACTCCCAGTATTAGAAGCCCTGGAAAAATAAGCAAGAGCAAAGGATGTTTACTTCAAACTTCAACATTTAAGGATTTGTCTGTAAACTGAACTATGCTAGTAACCTCATACTAGCCCTGCAGAAGGCAAGCAAGCAGAGCAGCCTAACTGGAGCCCTTTGAGGCCACAGGAGGGATGGCAAACCAACAGGGGACACCCCGCCTCTCACCTCAAACTTTAAAAGGCTGAGTACCGCGCCCGATCCGCATACTGCTCCCGCTCATACAGGGCCATGTCGTACAGGGAATTCCGCATGGCTGCTGAAGCTTGGGTTAACTCACTGTCATGCCCGTAACCGTAGCCCTCTCCAACAGTGGGGACTGGGCCTGTAGCGCAACGCAGGGGGCTCCGATCCCGCCCGTAATATGAAGTAGAGGCTGCAGTACAAGCAGCAGCAGCAGCTGCTGCAGCAGCAGCTCCTGAAGGTGGCAACAGATGTCTACTGTAGGGATCGAGAGAGGTGGAGGTGAGGTGACTGGCCATGGCTGTGTTCTGGACTTGTGGCAGCTGGGACAGAGTCTGCTCTGTATAGTTATATGCAGAGGCAGCTGCAGCTGCCACTGCCTCATAGGAGCGGGCAGCTCGGCAGCGCTTGTAGTAGGCATCGAGCGCTCCGTACGTGTTGTTGTAATACAATGAATCCCCATAACTCATGGTGTAAGGCGTACGCACTGCTCCATATTGCTCATTATATTGCTCAGTCAAGTCTGCCATGCGGCCCGAACGATCTATTGGACACTCTTTGGACCAGTGCCCCTCCTTCCCGCACCGATAGCAGCCGCTCTGGTCTCCCATCCCGGGCGCAGTCCTAAGTCGGCTGGTGGACAACTGCACGTGCATTCGTTTGCCTTGAAGAAACAGACGCAAGAAGGGTTGCTATCACAAAGTAATAGCCCAAGCCCCTACCCCAGCCACTGGTCACAGCAATGGTTTTACCTAAACAACTCTAGATGTGTGACAAATGGTCAAAATGACTTTCAACAGGGGATGGGGAAGCCCAACATACAGATTCAGCGTAAATGACCTGATTTCAAGCAAAGGATAACCAGATGAAGAAGAAATATAGCTATCAACACCATCTTACTGTTTAAGAATTCTATTCTTGCTCAAAAAAGATTTCACCCACTGCCAAGTAACTGCAAATAGCTACTCCAATGGCCCAATCCATAAGAAACTCTAGAATGTTTCAAAAATCTGACATTCCCATATTTTATATCAAGATTAAGTAGGGAAAAAAATGTTGAGCCAATTTTACGCATAGATACCCCAAATCAAAGAGATTCTAAAGTTACCATCACTTAAGAATGATTAGGACTTGTTCCAAAGCTGAGTCTGGATGTCAAGTTTCAAAGCTAGATCTTTGGAACAGTCATGAATTAAGGAAATATGGGAACACAACATGAAGGTCTTTCCTTTAAATTGTTCTTTCTCATTTAATAATCATCCTAATAGGGATTTATCCACAATTTGACTCTCTAATCAGAGGGCCAAAAGAAAATTGGGTGAGCTGTCAACACATATACACACAGTAAGTGCATTTTAATAAGAATAAGAAACGTACAAAGAATAATCAACAATGTTAGTGAAACAAACTGCTCAGAGTAGAGGAATTACAGTGAGAAGATGAAAAAGGTTGAGCATAATGGCACACACCTTAATCCTAGCACTTTGAAGAATGAGGCTAGAGGATAGTTAAACTGTAGCCCAATCTAAGTTACGTACAGCCTGTTTCGAAAATCAAGTAAGATCGTGAAAGTCTAAGAACATGCTCCAAACACAACCTTTCTTTGAAAAACACAACTGGTATTTTGAAAATGAAATAGTTCTAAAAGCCCTAATAAAAGAAAAGAGGCAACTTTTAGGATAAAAGTAAAAACTAAATTCTCAATTTATTCACCTAAGAAATTTCTACCTATGTCAACAAATTTACTGGAAAATGAATTCAAAAGGGATCTAAATCCAGCAAAATCTTCACAGTGTAATGACTCCAATGCACTTCAACATGTATGTTGTAATGGTAACAGAGGAGGAGGCTGGAAGAATGGCACAGTGTTTAAGATCACTGGTTGCTCTTCCAGAAGTCCGGTTCTATTCCCAACATGCAGATCACAATTACCTGTAACTCCAGTTTCCAGGGGATCTGATCCCCTCTTCTGGCCTCCAAGGTGCCAAGCACACTTGGTGCACATATATACATGTAGGCAAACATTTAAAAAAAAAAGTAGCCGGGCGGTGGTGGCGCACGCCTTTAATCCCAGCACTCGGGAGGCAGAGGCAGGCGAATCTTTGTGTGTTCGAGACCAGCCTGGTCTACAAGAGCTAGTTCCAGCGCAGGCTCCAAAGCCACAGAGAAACCCTATCTCGAAAAACCAAAAGAAAAAAAGAAAAAAAAAAAAGTAAAAAATAATTTTTAAAAAAGTCACTAGAAAAATGGTTTCTCCTACATAAAAGAAAATAGTAAATAATCTCACCTGAAAAATCAAAATTAGATCCTAGAAACTATTAAAGGAGTGAGGAGACAAAATACAAAAACAAGGTAAAGCTTAATAAATCTAGACTACAGATATCAAAAAGACAAAGATAGGCGATTAGGTATTTACAGGCCATAATGGACAACACTGAAATTTGCCCAGGATGGGGATGGGGAAACTTTAGAACATAACAAATTAGGGGGGAAAAAAATGCAACCAAGAAACACGCAAACACATTTAAGACAGAATTATTCACTGATAAATGCCTTGATCTATACATTTGTTGATTCTGGTATCCAAAAAGGGAACTAAACCTTTTAAATCTAAAGTCAGTTTTCTT
>JAQHUG010000205.1:2539367-2556005 GCA_028555095.1 Dicrostonyx torquatus | reverse complement strand
ACCACTGCCCGGCTTATTTTAGCATTTTTAAAACAGAATTTAGATAAATATTAGCTTTCTGTGTACTATTTTATCTTCTTTATTACCCAAACATCTATTAAATAATACCAGCCCATAAATCTAGTAAGTATATTTTCATTATGGCTTTACCATGCTACTCTATTGTCCCTTAACTTGGCTTGATAGAACAAAATGCCTGGAGATCCAACAGATTGTGCAAGGACTCTGACACTGCTTAGCTGGGGACACAGGTGGTTGTGTAGAAAAGTAGCACACTTCTAGAGACCAGCTCCTCATTGACAGTCTCTCATTACCTCTATTTTAAGAAATGGAGCCCCAGCGATCCAACAGAATTTAAAACAAAAGCCAAACCTCTGAAGAGGGCAGGCTGATAAGGTTAGAAGTCTCTGTGTATGTCTTGTTCCAGGAATAAACCAACAAAACTTCCCCAATATGGCCAACATGTAGAGATGTTATGTGTAAAAGTTGAATGTTCTGAAGATGCAAAAAAAATCCATTTCCCCAAAACACTCATTACATTTCTGCCCTCCCACTCACCAAACCCATCTTTCCCCAAGTTATAAGAACTTGAAACTCAGAACTTGATAAAAAGCAAAGTATGAGTTATAGAATTAGTAGAGATGAATAGTTTAAATAAAAAGAAATTTTTTTTAACAATCTGTAAGAGAAAAGAAAATGACAAATGATTTAGCTCTGTAGCTCCTTCTGGCTTGAATGAGAACCTTAAGGGCTGGGGCAACAAGGTATCAGGATCTAAAGATGGCCAACAGTTAGACTGATCTAATAAACCAAGTCATTCAGAGTTTAGCTGCAAAAAAAAAAAAAAAAAAAAGGATCATCAACACTGGCCCTGGGAATACATTAAAGCTGGTTGGAGGAGGAGGTTGTTTTTGTTTTCTGCAGGAACCATGGAATTGTGATTGAGGCAGAACAAGGGCTGGAGGAAAAGGAAAATGACAAAGAGATACTGCAAATACCTAGGCTACAATCAGGCCCTACATCCAACCCTCTACTCCCCCAGAGCAGTCACGCCAAACCTGTAACTTAGCTCTCAGATCATTCTACCATCACCGAAAAAGTATTAAGAAATCTATCTTTCCACTCTACCCCCATTCTGAAGAGGAATAAGTATGAGCAGCAAAGCACCTGAAGGCAAGGTAATGAGCAGAAAGAGAAGCAAATAAAAGAGCTTTAACCCCAGTACTCCCTGACATTTACCCCAATTAGCCACAAATAAGAACTTGTGAGTTTGAGGCATTTTTTTACATGATGGGCAGAAGGAAGAAGACATTTGGGGCACACTACTGTCACAGCCAAATTCCAATGATGCCAATGAAGTAGGCAGAGACAACCCACTCCATCTATTTTGCAGCTGCAATCACACACATGCACGCACACATCTTAATCCAACAGGCCCCCAAATGTCTCTAAAGCATCCTTCCCCAAGGAGTATCAGGATTCTGTTATCACTCCACTTAACCAGTTTTCTTTTATCTACCCATCAAGTTCAAACCTCCATTTTATCCCTGGTTCAAACTGCCCGGGTCTTCTAGTCCTCTTCCAGACAAGCTCTAAAGTATACCAATTCTTCGCTCAACCTCAGCATTCCTACTTGATTATGTTTGCACCCCAGCCACTTCTCATGAATGTTTTATAACACCTTCAGATATAAACCCAGCAAAAAGGTATCTAAAAACCATAATAGATGCAGACAGGGAAAAGGAGTCTCAGGTGTTGTGATGACCGAGGTTGGCAGGACACATGAAGGATGCTCCATGATGAAGTTCAACAGGCGAAGTACCACGATATGGTCAGATAGCCCCATATGCTTCACATTTTCCTCCAACCACAGGGCAGTACCGGATAGTGACATCACCTCCACTCCACTATGGCTTCGTTCCCAGGTCCCAGTCTCAACACTCACTCAAGCCTACAGCCTGGATTCATTAGTTTTGTCAACACTAGCGGCAGCCCATTACCCAATCCCAGTCAGATCTCAGCATGAACCATCCTGCAGGATTGTAGTTTTTGCTTTGTTTCCTGAACTGGGAAAAGGTTATGGACATTAGTCAAACATAAGCAGAGGAAAATGGGCATTGTTTCTGAATTTTTATGTGATCCGTCTGCTCTCCAGTTCTAAAGATGGCCCACAGGGTTCGAGGGAATCATTCTAATCCCCACTTTCAAGCACCTTTCCATACCTACTCTGGGTCTTCAGGCTGCCTTTCTTTAGCTGTCATGTCTTCCTGGATGTCAAACTGGCTCACCTGACACTGAATGCAATCAAGACAATGACAACCAGGTTTCCAAACCACAAATCGCCCCAAGTTTTATTTGTAGTCCATACAAAAGAGAAAAAAAAGGTTTCTAACACCACCTACTTGGGCAGATAGGGAATTGGGACTATGCCAGTCACCATCAGCTAAACTTCAGTGGCAAGCAGGGATCTGGATACATACCACCTGACAGTCCCAACAGGATCTCAGTCCTAATAGTCTCTACAGAGGACAGTCAGGGCCCCCTGGACTGCTGGCATAGGTTGGCCCACAGGAAATGGATAAAGTAACCCTTTCCTGGCCTCCCTCACATCTAAAAAGAAAAACGCGCCGCCCGACATCAGCTGTAGGTTGTTATCACCCTCCAAACAACCTCAAGTATCACGCAGAAAAAATAAAGGGAGCCAGGAAAAAAATAAAAATATAAAAGAAATGCCCATTCTGGGAAGATGGCAGGGTAGGGGGAAAACCGCAGATCTAAAGCCAGTAGCAAGATGTGCTGCTGAGGCAAAGAAACAAAGCAGGCTACTGCCAAATACAAAATGGTCCTCTCCTGGGGAAGGCCCACATGGTAGAGGGAGGGGATGAAAAATCACCATTGGGAGAGGTATGAAACAGGGTGGTGATAACCTGGGTCTGAACCCTACCCTACCTCTTCCTCTCTCTCCCTTCCTGTGGCGCCCCATCCCCAGGATGGCCCTACATGCGGCGCTGGTAGCCAGAATGCATCTGAGCTGCCCGCAGGTAATCATTATAGGAGCCCGAATAGCGTGCGTAATCGGAATGGGCATCGGGCAGGCGACGGTAATCCAGCGAGGACTTTGTCGGCGAGCGGCGGAACGAAAGCTGCGACTCTGATAAACGGCGGTAATCAGAGAGCTCGGCTAAACGCCGGTCGGAACCATACCTAGTCGAGAGAAGAAGACAGTTGGTGAATGAGACAGTTTACGGGAGGGCTCCAGGTGGGCCTAGGGGAGATGCCATTGGGGACAGGGACGGTGAGATCAGATTTGTCTCAAATCATTTGGTTTCCTTGTCAGAAGGCTCATCATACTATCCAGGCCAAGAAATCAAACAAGGGTTCAAGTCAGCAGGAAACCAAGCCCTCTGCTGAAGCTCTCCCTTCCAAACTGGTCAAGGTGAATTCTGGTCTACATTCCCAAACAATCTATCCCCATTCATTGGCCCTGTACAAAAAGACCTTGGTTCATCAACAGAACGACGGAGGAAAAGTAGGGTCCCCAACTTCCCAGGGTGAACGCACTTCATAAGTTTGCCTTCAGCCAGTGAGTGCCAAAAGGACTACTCTTTCACATCTACCCCACCAAAACCAGGACAACAAGGAAATGGGCTTAAGACAATGGGAAAAGCTATGAGCCAATCCTACAGAAAGTGGCTCCAGTGGTATAACAGGCTATCCTAAAATGGTGACGTTTCCTGGACCTAGGTTGTTGGTATCATCCCAGACTGAGCACTATGTTCCACCTAAACTCTGATGGCCAGAAATGTTCACTCACCCTCATGACCCTTGGACATCCCACAGAAGACCAAGTGAGGGGCCAATGGCTCCTGTTTCCCTCCCATGCCAACCTCAGCCCCTTGCCCAAAGCCCCAGCTGGGGGCTGAGGCGGGGGGGCATACAGTACCTTTTTGACATGGCGACAGCCTTTTTGTAGGGATCGTCGTAGCTGGCCCGGGGTGGGGAGAGGCGGGTACGCTCATAGGGCGGCGGGGTGCTGTTGGCGTTGGCAACGGCCCCCTGGGACATAGACAGGTAGGCTGCTGACGGCTGGCCTGTCCCATCGTAGGCACTGCCGGGCTGGCCACGGTAGGAGGCAGCAGCCTGGGGATGCTGCTGAGCAGCATACGAAGCAGCCAAAGAAGCTGACGACTGAGCACGGTAAGGAGCTGCCAGGGTGGCAGAAGGCTGAGCCCCATAGGCAGCTGCTGCACCATAGGAACCAGTGGCTGCAGCAGCAGACTGAGCTCCATATGAGCCTGACAGGCCCATCGATGCTTGAGCCCCATAACTATTCAGCTGGGTCTGAACAACTGGTTGAGCCCCATAGGAACCAGCCATTGGGGTAGTGGCTTGTGCAGCATAGGCAGCTGGCTGGCTAGCATAGGCAGCAGCTGTGGCTGGCTGTGCCACATAAGCAGCAGGCTGGGAAGAATAGGAAGCAGCCTGTTGGGCAGCGTATGGGGCAGATTGGGCACTATAAGAGGCTGAGGGCTGGGCATTGTAAGAGGCTGCCTGGGCTCCATAGGCCAGTGAGGAGGCTGCAGACTGGGCACCATAGGAGGCTGCCTGAGCCCCATAGGAACCTAGGGAAGAGGCTGCTCCCTGAGTGTTGTAGGAAGAAGCAGCCGCACGAACCCCATAGGAAGAAGCAGCTTGGGCGCCGTAAGAGGATGGCTGGTTACCATAGGAAGCGAGGGAGGATCCCTGAGCCCCATAGGAGTTAAGCGAAGAAGCTGCAGCTGCCTGACCCCCATAGGTGGAAAGGGCTGAGGCTGAGGGCTGGGCTCCACCATATGGGCCAAGCGAGGAAGCTGCAGCAGACTGGGAACTAGGGCTAGCCAGCTGACCCCTGTATGGGGCCCCAAGGGAGACAGAGGGCTGAGCACGGTAAGAGGCTGCCTGGGCTGCCATGGGCTGAGTCCGATAACCAACACCCAAAGAGGCAGAAGGCTGGGCCCTATAGGCAGCTCCCAGCGACACTGAGGGTTGGGCACGGTAGGTGGCTGGCTGGGCCGTCAGAGGAGCCACATAAGAGGCTCGAGGAGGTGAACGGCGCAGGGGGCTGCGGTCGCGACCAAAGAATGGCGGTGTGGGCTGACGGGCTTGCCCATCAAAGCCACCAGTGCTGTTGCCAAAAGCCTGTTGGTAGTCGAAGGTGGCAGAGAAGCCACCAGTTCCAGGGAATGCTGTATCCCCAGCCCCTGGTTTCTTGGTCTTGTCCCCAGACTGGATAGCCAGGGCAGGCCCCTTCTTCTGCCCCTTGGTTGAGAGTTCCACGTTGATGCGCTTGCCCTTCACTTCCTTGCCGTTGAGCTGCGCGATGGCGGCTTTGGCATCTGCTTCCTTCTCCATGTGAACAAACGCGTAGTCTGATAAAGCAGCAGACAGAGGGTTAGCAATTAGGGGGGCAGGGCATGCTACCTGTTGGGTCCCAAACTGGACACACAACAGCACCCAGCTGTTGCTAGCTACAACCAGGCCTCCAAACCCTCCTCTACATGAGAGTATGCCATGAAATGTGGCTGATATGTAACAAAGCTTTTGACTGTCTCAAGCAGACATTTGACTATGGCCTTCTTCCCTGCCCCCTTGCCACCTCAATCAACTAACTTTCTGTGAAAAAAGGAAAAGCAAAGATGAACAACAACACAGGATAAAAATCTTAACAGCTTCTATAAATATAAACCAGAAAGCAAATACAGAAAGTATTTCTAGATCACTCAATTACTCAATGTTCTCAATTCAAGCACATCTAATAAATAACTAGCTACTTAACACTCACCTCTGAAGCTAAGAGCTTAAAACACTAGAAACCACCTCTCACATTTTGGCATGACGCACTTCTCTGTCTAGGTCCAATTAGTAAAAGCAGAGTGACTGCAAGAAGCAAGCATTCACAGAATTCCTGCTAGGAAACCTTCCCCTTTCCATATTACTTTCCAGTTTTCATACCCACTTTCACATCCAGACCTCTCAACAATCCTGGGAGGCAACAGGAAAAAGAACCACTGACTGACTTCCCTTTTAGACAAACAGGTTCAAAGTTTCTATGTGGCTTGTTGTAAATCAATTTATTAATGCCAGGACCAAAGCCCCAGCTAGCTCTTCCATGCCCTTTTGTTTCATTCCGGAGAAGTCCATGGACAGGACTGTGTAGTATAACTAAAACTTTAACTTGCACAGAAGCTAGACCCTATATTCAGTAAGATATCAGTAAGATAAGGGAATGGAATCTGAGTCCACATTGCTTTCTCTGCTATTTCCTGTTCAAGGGACAGAAGAATACATTCCCCTTAAAAGACTGTTTACTGAATTTTCAAGTTTACTCTTAAAGGGCACTTGCTTTATTGGGAGGGGGAGCACAGGGCCAGGGACTGAACACAGGAAGGGTCTTACACATACCAGTTCATGACTGAGCAACATCACCAGCCACCTACCTAGGTTCTCTCATTAAAGACTTGAGTAAATTGTGTTGGGAAGAAGTCTAAGACAGGATATTGGTCTGAGAAATCTAATCATCTACAACATAGGAAAAACCTTAAAGGGGAAGAAATTCTTGATAACACCCATACCACGAACCATAAGAGTGCCATCAAGAGGATATAAAGAACAATGAAAGGAACCTAAGGTTTTGCCCCTAACTCCATTTTGTACCTGTGGTTACTTTATGTAAATTAAGAGGCAGGATCCAATCTATGTCATATCAGTTCAAGAAATGAGGAGTTATCTGGATGGAATTACTAAGGCTATTTTTATCTATTATAAAATAGATTACTGTGAATGGCCTCCAAACAGGCATCCTTACTTTTAAAACTTCATTCCAAGATGCTTTATCTAAGCTATTCCTTCCTATAGAACAAGTCATTTCCTGGATTTGAAGACAATGCCCCCTCCCAAAAAATAAAAGGCAAACGTCAAGTACAATATAGTATCAAAGATCCTGGACTATACTACAAGGCCCAGCTTTAGATCCATCATCACTGACTTGTTAGGTGATCTTAAAGAACTTACCATTTATTCCCCGTTGGAAAAATTTATACTACTAACCTCAAGTTGGAGGTTCAAGTAAGACAGAAATGCCTTGTGAGGTATAAATGGCTGCAAGATAATGGAGAATTATGACAATTCTTCATATCTAAACTAACCAGAGATTTATTTCCCTAGAGAATATTATTTTTCATCTAATAAATCATAATGCCACATAAACTTGAAAGCTGCTTAATACGACCAAAGAACAAAATGATGCTGGAGAGCTGGACCAGCAGTCAAGAGCACTTGCTGCTCGTACAGAGGACCCAGGTTTGGTTCTCAGCACCCATATGGGCAACTCATAATCACCTATAAACAACTCCTATTCCAAAGAATGCCATACCTTCTTCTGAACTGTGTAGGCACATATACAGGCAAAACATTCATACACATAAAATAATATTGGGGGGGGTCAAGGATCTTATTATGTGACTCCAGCTGTCTTGGAACTCACTGTGTAGACTAGACCAGGCTGATCTCCATCCAACTCACAGAGATTCCTTCCCCCCGTCTCTGTCTCCTGAGTACTGGGATTAAAGGTGTTCACCATTATGCCTAGCTTAATTTTTAAGAACAAGATGAACATCAAGCTTGATGTTCCTAGTTCAACAAATGCTAGTCTTCAATAATCCCATGGTCAAAAGCTGACTTCTTTTTTAACAATTATGAAAGGCTAAATGTTCCTTTTCACCTAGCCACAGGGTATTTGAATTGTCCTTTGATTGCTGATCTCTAGTTTAGGTTGATCAGCTAAAAATAGCAGTTGTGGTCTAAGATATCTTTAAAAACAGAGAAGCCAGGTGTAGTAAAGCTTGACAAAACTCCAGCACTCAGGAGGTGAGGCAGACAGAAGATGAGTCAGAGGTCAAAAAGAGCTACAAAGACATTGCCAAAAAAAAAAAAAAGAAGAAGAAGAAAGAAAAAGCCGGGCGGTAGTGGCACACGCCTTTAATTCCAGCACTCGGGAGGCAGAGGCAGACGGGTCTCTGTGAGTTCGAGACCAGCCTGGTCTACAAGAGCTAGTAGTTCCAGGACTGATTCCAAAGCTGCAGAGAAACCCTGTCTCAAAAAAAAAAAAAAAAAAAGCTGGACTCACCTCAAAAAAGACAAAGGTACCAGGAAAATGCAATGACAAGCAGAAACACCCACCCACTAAAAGAAAACATTAAGATTAGCTGGAGCTTCTTAGTGGATGGGGCAGGAAGGTGAGGTAGAAAGAGACAACCAAACACCAGGAAGGAAAAAGGAACATTGCTGCATTCTTTGTTCCCCTCACTATGTAACCCTGGCTGGCATAGACCAGACTAACCCTCAACTCATAAGAGATCCCAGCCTGACTTGCAAAATGCTGAAATTAAAGGCAGCTGCTGAAGAGATGGCTCAGTGGGTGGAGCATGGACAGCTCACCCATATTAAATGGTTCACAACTCCCTGTTAACTCCAGCTCCAGGGGCTTCAAAGTATTCTAGACTCCACATATACACATAATTAAAAAAATAAATCCAAAAAATAAATAAATAAAGGCATGCACCAACATGACCACCCACCTGTTTTCTTATCCTATTCAAAAATGAGCTAGGAAAAACACCTAAGAAAAATTTCAATAGATTTACAAGAGAAATTACATCTCCCATCATCTATACCTTACATTTGGTTTTGAGTTTAGAAGACAAAGTGCTGCCCAGCATATGACAGTAGTAACCCTGTAATCCTAGCAATCAGGAGGAAAGGCAAAGGAGGACCAGAAGTTGGAAGGCAATCTAGAGTCTCAGTGAGGCCCTGTCTCCAAAAAAAAAAAAAAAAAAGCTTAAATAGTGGCAAACCAAAAAAATTGAGATTTAAAAACGGGGGTGGGGGTGGGGGGTGGCCCACTTAGTGCCTTTAATCCCAGCACTTGGGTGGCTCTCTATGAGTTTGCAGCCAGCCTGGCATACATAGGAGTTCCAGGAGAGCCAGTGAGTGTTACATAGTGAGACCCTGTCGTGAAAACAACAAAAAGACTTAAGAACTGGGATGTAGCTCAGTAATGGTGTATACATAACAAGTGTAAGGACACTGGTTTGATTCCCCCCATACTATAAAAAAGGAAAGGGAGGGGAACAGAAAAGGGGAGGGATGGAAAAGCGGGAGGGGAAAGGAACAGTACTTTCAAATGAATAATTCAAATGACTGCCCAATTAATTAAGCTATAATGAGGGAAGAAGGTCTCTGGCACAAATATAGTCAACTTTTATCAGGAAATGTCCAAGCCTAATATTAGAAGTGTGAACTGGGCATCGCAGCACAAACCTATTACAGCAGCTCCTAGGAGGTAGAGGCTATTCAAATCAGGACTTCAAGGCCATCTGTAGCTACATAGCAAATTCAAAACCAGCTTGGGCTGCATAAAACACTTGTCTCAAAAAGGGGACAGGGACTGGAGAGATGGCTTCTGAATTCTCTACAAGACCTGCAGTTCTTGTAGAATCAGTTCCCAGCACTCAAATTGTGGCTCACAACCACCCCTAACTCCAATTCCAGGGGATCAGACAACCTCTTCTGACCTCTGTGGGCATCAGGCATGTATGTAGTGCACATACATACATGCAGGCACTCATAAACATAAAATAAAATAGACCTAAAGGGGTGTGTGTGATGAAGATGTACCTCAGTTAGTAGAAGCCCAGGGAATCTGTTACCTAGCTAATGAGATTGCTCCAGGGCTAAGTTTCATGACAGTAAGCAGCCAAAGTCAGACCTGTCAAAAACACTCAGAAACCAACTACTACTGGGGCAACAAAGAGCCAGAAAGAAATCTGAAGAACTCCAAAGACCCACTTGCCTGCTGAACTACTTCAAAGAAACTACTGATGGAAATCACAACATAAGATTAGCAGGTGGTGGTGCATACCTTTAATCCCAGCTCTCGGGAGACAGAGACAGACAGATTTCTGAGTTTGGGAGTCAGCCTGGTCTACAGAGCAAGTTCCAGGACAGCCAGGGCTACACAGAGAAACCCTGTCTGAGCAGGGGCGGGGGAGATATGATTAACAAGTTACGTTTTCAGGGCCTTCTGTGATGGCACCACAATCTCTCTAGCACCAAAGCTAAAAGAATACTAGAAACTGAGATTTCCCAAAGACTAAATATTTTTAAGTTTACGAAGTTGTGTAGAGAAAGAATGGCCGACCAAAAAAAAAAAAAAAGCATCTTTCTTTTCTGATATTCAGACCTGAAACTGTCCATCTTTGACTATCCAACAGTGCACAGCTGCTCTAGCTGTGGAGAAGAGCTATTGTTTGTTACAAGTCAGACCTAAGCTCAATTAACCAGGCAACTATGCTTTTTTCCTGTGAAATAAAACAGAGCTGGCCATTCTGTGTAAGATAAAGCTTTTGTACTTTTCAAAGATTTGACAGTTCAACCAAATGCCTATCCTCAGTCTCCCCTCCCAAAATGAGAAAGGTATTTACAGAGCCAGTCTTCTAGTCCACTCCCAACTTTAAAATGCTTTCATTCTCAAAGAGATCATCAGTGGAAGTATATTTCAAATCGTCACCAAATCTTTCATATCAAAGTATAGAGCCTGTGTCATATCAGACTAGAGTGTAGTTCTGCTATACATATTTGTTTCTAAAAGGAAAAATGCACAAACTTTGTAACTCTCACAGGCAATCTGCCTAGAGCCGTACAGCGTATGTAAAGTTATTATCAACCACCACCCTCACTGCTACTTAACGTCAGTCCCAAACTAAGCCAGGCAAATTTCTGGCCTACCACCTGAGAAAAAAGTTTATTGATTCATATGAATTCCAATGGAGACATTACCCTGAGGGACTGGAGTCTAGATTTCCACTCTGGTAGCCAGCCTACCTAAGAACCACAAAAGAAACTAGATAGGTCAATTAAACACAAAACTCTCATAAAACTCATATATCCCATCCTTTTGTTGGTCAAGTACCCAAACTGCAACCTTTCCCACTTTTACTTTAAACAGAAGCAAAAATCCATGCACCACAGTATGCTTAAAGACTGCAGGAAAGTATCATTCCAGATATAACCTGATTGAGGAAAAGAGAATCAGTATCAAAGCAGAACAAAATTTTGTTCCTAGTAATGCACACCCTATGACCTTTTAAACACCGCCCCCCCATTATAGAAAAGACAACAATGGCCCAAAAGTTGTTACTTTCCTGGATAGCAAATGAACTATTTGATGAGATTGAGCAAGCATTCCCACCGCATTTATTTCCTGTCCTCATCATTTCCCATAGGGCATGAGCAGATAGGAATCCAACAGAACTAAAGCATGAGTAGGACATCACTCCCAGGTGGCATTGTTGAAAATGACAGGGCAAAGTTAACTCTTATCAATGAAACAGAAACTGGTCTGGGTTGTCTCTTAAAATCTTGCCAACAAAAAAGAATAGCATTTAGGAGACAAGCGATAAGCCCCAGTCTAAGAAAGTCAACAGGGTCTCAAAAAGACATTACCTCAAAGAAAACGCAAACTAGGGAGCTGTCCTAAGAATTATTCAAGCACGCCTAATGAGTAAATGGTAATGTTTAGCCCAAGTTTAGCAGACACCTCGCCCGCCTCTCAACATCCCGCAAAGCCAGAGCATACCCCTTTGCAATCTCAAAGCTTACAAAACAGCTGGGCCCTGTGGCAGCAACTTGGCAAATAAAAACTACCTGGGAGGAGGCCTCATAACAAAAGCCCCCTTCCACATGCAAAAATAAACCAAGTCAGGGCTTCCAGCTGGTAAAATGTAAGACTGAACACAAAGTGTGTGTGTGGGGGGGGGAGAATTGGAAAGCACAAAACTGTCAAGGATAACCCAACAAATACTGAAAAGCCAAATGGGTTTGGAAAAGGCCCCTCTGGTACCCACAAGCAGATCCATGACAGACAATACTAATAAAGATGGCAACCCGAGAAACAACCATGGGCCCCGTTACCTTCCGCTTGGGAGCATTCATCACCCGGAAACCCTGGGGAGGTCTTGGGGCTTTAGCCCCCACCTTTTCCCTCTTCCCGGGATATGACCGATGTGTGGTGAGGAAGTGGGGAAGTGGCGAAATCTTCCCCGCTCCATGGTCCGGCTGGTGCCCGTCACTTCCCAATTTCAGTTTGGTACCAAGTCCTTGCAACCAGGAAAATGCACCCCCGCCCAAACCCGGTACACTCGCAAGTCTCTGGCGCGACCCTAGGCCCGCGGCTTCGCCTAGTAGTGGCACTGCACGCGCCCAGAGCCGACTCCTCCCACTTGATGAATGTTGTTGCCTGGACCGCAGGGGAGGGTGGCCCCCAACACCTTAGGCCCCGCTCCCGCGCACTTCCCCACCGGTCCCAACCGCAAGGACCAACCCCCCGGGTAAGGGGCGTGGCTAATAGGCTGAGTGCACCGCGCGCGTCCCCTCCCCGAGCGCGCTCCCGCGTTACCTTTTACCACGTCACACTCGATGACGCGTCCACGGCGCTCGAAGAGGCTGCGCAATTCCTGGCTTGTGCATGCAGCCGATACATTGCCCACGAAAATCTTCCAAGTGTTCAGGGGCCTTGGGCGCGACATCTCCACCACGAGCGCGCGACCTGGACGCAGCTCGTGGCCATGCAGGGCCTCGATGGCGCGCACCGCGCCAGCGTTCTCGCGCATGTGCACGAAGGCAAACTGTTTCATGACGGCGCAGCTCATGACCGTGCCGTAGGGCGCGAAGAGAGCTGCCAACTCCTCTGGCGTGGTATCCGCCCCGTCGACATTGCCCACAAAGATCTTCATCTTGACGCCGCAGCCGCCTTTCCGGAGAGACAGGAGCTCTCCTACAGCGACAGGCGAAACGTCCGAACGACCCGCAGTCCTCCACAGGAATGGCTGGCGACCGAGAACCCCGCCGCGCAGGCGCTCTAACCTAGCCAATTGGAGACTGCATCCCGCGCCTACAGCAGCCAATCAAAGAGATTGAGAGAAGATGCCCTTTGACGCAGCCAATCCCAGAAGGCCTGGAACCCGCTGGTTCTCGCAGGGGGTGGAAAAGGCACGGAGGCGCGCGACCAACTGCCGCCGCCAGGGGTGGGGGTGGGGGGGAAGGGGAGGGCTGGCGGCGAGGGAGTGCGTACGGGCTGAGTCTGCAGAGGCCTAGTCCACCAGCGGCCTCTGGCCGGGGTGTGGCGAGCCGGAAGGGCCTCAAGGAAAACTTTGTTCTCTCGGGGAAGTCTGGGCTCCTGCTTTCCAGCTGCCTCGGCCAAACCCCGAGTGTTGTGGAAGCGTGTCTGCAGTTATGGCTAGGCCTGGCGGAAGACATCAGGACAGACGCCTTCTGTCTGGGATTGATACCCGATACTGTGCTCGACGGTCGGGTGAGACACCCCCCTGAGTAGTTCGTTCTTTGCAAGCACATTACTTGGGGTTGCTGAGGCTCAAAAGGATTTTGTCGACAGTGAAAACTGAGCGTCTGTCGAAACCTGATGGAATTTACGATAGAGAAATACAGAGGTGACAATTTATTGTATGCATGAAGATTTTCACAGTATATTTCATGAAATAGAAGAACAGTTATCCTAAGGAAGCAAAAAGTTGGGGCTTAAAAAAAAATATGAAGAGGGAGCCATGCGTGGTGGTGCACCCCCTTTTAAATTCCAGCACTCTGAAAGGCAGAGACATGTATTATTCAAGGTCAGCCTGGTCTACATAGTGAGGTCCTAGACTGCCAGAGCTATGTAGAAACCCTGTATCAAAAACAACAAAACTTTAGAGGGACGACTAGCTGGTTACTAGCACTTGCTGCTTCTCGAGATGACTTTAGTGAAATTCCCAGCACTCACAAGGTGGCTCACAGCCAGCTAACTCCAGTTCCAAGGAATCCAACGCCCTCTTCTGACCACTGCACGAATGTGGTACAAAGACATACATGCAGGCAAAACACCCATACACATAAACTAATAAAATTTTAAAAATTAAAACCTAAAAACAGTTTTTAAAAAGCAAGAAGAGCCGGACAGTGATGGCGCATGCCTTTAATCCCAGCACTCAGAAAGCAGAGGCAGGCAGCTCTCAGCGAGTTTGAGGCCAGCCAGGTCTACAGAGCTGACTCCAGGACAGGCAGGAGGCACCAAGCTACACAGAGAAACCCTGTTTCGAAAAAAAAAAAAAAAAAAAAGAGCTAGATGAAGTGGCCCACTGCTGTAATCTCAGTTTTCGGAGGCTGAGACAGGAAGCTAAGAGGGCCAGCCCACAGCGTGAGATTTTAAAAATTTAAACAAATTATCAAAAGCATAAATTCATTAACTACTTGCTCATAATTTCACTCACCGTATTTCACATCTTCCATATGGAGAGTGCCAAGCACTGAGCAAAATGGCAACCTCAACCTCAACTTTCTTGGAGTTTATGTTGTATAGTGAAGGAAAACAGGCAGTAAGTGGAATGGTGTCAATGGTGGTAGCTCACCCGGTAATCCCAGCACTTCGGAGTCAAGAAGACTGGACTATTGAGTAAGACCCTGTATCAATAATTCAATAAATAATAAGCAAATACAGTATGTTAGATAGTGATAAAGACTTGAAGTAGCAGAAGAATAGCGCCAGCCAGAAAATACAAGCCTAAAAGACATCGGAACGGGAACAAATCTGCTGGTTCAAGGAAGCCAAAAGCCTCTGTGCCTCAGTGAATAGTGGAGCAGAAAGGAGCAGTGCGGTCTGGTACCCTGTGCATCTTTGGAATAATTATCTTTTACCCTGAAGCTGAACCTTTACGGAGAGCATCAATCAGAAGCAATGTGATACCACAGGTCTCATGGTTGTAAATGTTCTGGCTGCTCTCGAGATGGATAAAAACAAATAGAGAACAACAATTCCTACTGTCCAAATCTAGGAGATGGTGTTGCCATGGCAGAATATAATGCAATCAGAAGCTGGATGGTGGTGGTGCATGCCCTTAATCCTCGACACTAAGAGGCAGAGGCAGGCAGATCTCTATGAATTTGAGTTCATGGCCACCTGGTCTACAGAGTTCCAGAACACCAGGGCTACACAGAGAAACCCTGTTTCAAAAAACAAGCAAGCAAACAAACAAAAAGGTCATATTGGGATTCTTTAGAGCCCTTGCCATACATGATTAGATGTCCATTGTGAGAGGAGTCAAAGATGACATGGCGCAAATGGAAGCTTGGAGTTGGCATTGACTGAGATAGAGAATATTGTGAGAGAAACAAGTTTTCTATAAATGATCAGAAAGTCAGTTTTCATTCACTGGGGTCTGAATGTTTGAATTTCCCCCAAATTCCTATACTGAACCTTTTGTTGTTGTTGATATTATTTTGTTTGTTTATGAGAAACAGGATATCACTACGAGTAACTCAGGCTAGTCTGGAATTCTAAGGCAGGCTGACCTTGAATTTAGAGACCCACCTGTCTCTGTCTCTGAGTCAGTCGAGATTAAAGGTGTGCTCGACCACACTTAGCCTAAATTGAAACCTAGTCACCAATGTGATGGTGTCGAACACATTCCTTTACTAGTTGATAAAGGAGAAGAGATCATTGTAGCCAGTATATATTTAGAGTTAAGCTACCTGTTGCTGAAAAGGAGGAAAGTACACACACATTGTGTTGATAGTGTACATTTTACCTCCTTCTAGAGAAATAGTCATCACTCCCAGCTGGAAAGACTGCTATTCGCCCCAGAATTCCACCTATGTCCAGCTTGGTGAGCCCATAGGTGTTATAATTAATATTTGGGGTTCCCAGCAGCGGGACCCAAAGTTGAGACCACATGGTCTCCATGGCAGCGAATGGCGCTGGCGGTGGCAGGGAGGCGGAAACATGAAACCAGACGGATATTAAAGTTAAGCATTTATTAGATGGATTATGGAGGGAAAGGAGGAGAGAGAGAGAGAGAGAAGGGGGAAAATGGGAGAAGGACATCTGCGTCTCCCAAGAGCAGTTGGGGCAGAGCGCTAGAAAAATGAGACCATGGAACTGCAGGCTTGCTTGCAGAAGAGGAGTGGGCGTGGCTAACTTTTAAAGTGACAGGAATCCATTACATTCCCACCTCTTGTTTATAATAAAAAACCAGGCGGTTAGGCACCGCAGGTCAAAGGAATTGAGGTGGTGGATTCTCAAGACTGCTTCTGGCTTATTACTGGGCGTCGTCTTTGGGGGGGGACCTGAGAAGGCTGGGTGCAGGTGTCCTGACATATCTGGTCTCTGCTCCTGTCCAATGTTTGTGCGTGGAAATGTCTGGTGTCTCTTATACCTGTTTACGGTGTTGGCAGAACAAAGAACATAGTTAACTTAGGGGAAAAAATTTTTTTTAGGACCAGGGAATTGAGGGGGTGTGTTTCTGACCTGTTTAAGGTGGATCCTTTAATTCGGTTCTCTGGAACGCACAAGAATTCTTTGGGTTTGTGAAAACAGAAGTTTTAGACACATACATTGTATAAACAGTAGCATATTTATGTTAGAATGACTGTGACAGATATTTTTGCACAATGAAAAGTATTTTTGAGACTATGGAAGGCATAATGAGAAATTTGATCTGAAACTTGTTCAGTCAGTGAGGTTGTCTTTTTAACTGACAAAGCCTCTCAGCT
>JAQHUG010000205.1:2526168-2536963 GCA_028555095.1 Dicrostonyx torquatus | reverse complement strand
TTAAAAAAAAAAAAGAAAAATGAGACCACGGAACTGCAGGCTTGCTTGCTTGCAGAGGAAGAGTGGGCATGGCTAACTTTTAAAGTGACAGGAATCCATTACAATAGGTTTCTTACTTAAAGGAACAGAGGTGACTCTTGGGCTGCTGCACTACTAAAAAGCCTTCCCTCATGAGTGATGACTCATAAAATTAGCATCAAGGTGGTCCAGCTTGCAGGCAGCTACATCTAAACGGTTTCTGCTCCCCAACAGTTGTTTCCCACCTAAATTACCTCGGTTTGGGAGGTGCTGGCAATGTAGCTCAGTTGGTAGAGTGCTTACCTAACACACGTAAGGCCCTGTGTTTCATCGAACCCAGCACTATGTAAATATGTAAATTGGGTATAGTGGTTTACCCCTGTAATACCAGCACTCAGAAGGAGGCAGTAGGGTAAGAAGTTGAAGGTCATCCCAGTTTGTAGGATAACCTGGGATACATGAGACCCTATGTTAAATAAAGAAATAAATAACCTTGGGGAGGGATCTCTTGAGTCTTGTGGATTTCTTCTATTTTAATTTTCTATATGTATAAATGTTTGCCTATATATGTCCGTGTACCACGTGCATAGAGTGCTAGTGGAAGCCAAAGAGGACAGACATCATGTTCCCTAAAACTGAAGTTTGCAGATGTTTGTGAGTGCCATGTGGATGCTGGAAATAAAGCCCTATCCTGAGATGCTGAGCCATCTCTCCAGCCTCTTGTGGGTTTCTTTTTCTTGTGAGCTCCCCTTTCCTGCCAGGGAATCATTTTTTCAATTCAGAGGAAACAGCCCCACAACAAAATATCAGAGAAAATGGATCATTTTAGCCATATTCAAGTATGCAGTTCTGTGCTATCAGTGTTCATTTTCAGTGTTGTACAAACACCACCACCATCTACTCCAGGATATTCTTACCTTCCTCTGCTGAATCTCTGTGCCTATTAACACTAACCTACTCATCTTCTCTCTCCAGTCCTTTGAAACCACCATTTGATTTTTCTCTCTGTAAGTTTGAGTATTTTGAGTACTTCACGGAAGTAAATTATACAAATATTTGTCCTGCTGTGCCAGGTTTATTGTACTTAGCATAATGTATTTAAGTTTCAGATTGTAGTGTGTCAAAATTCCTTTTTTTTCCCTGAGACAGAGCTTCTGGAGCCTGTCCTGAAACTAACTAACTCTTGTATACCAGACTAGCCTCGAACTCACAGAGATCCACCTGCCTCTGCCTCCCAAATGCTGGGATTAAAGGTGTGCGCCACTACCACCCAGCTCAAAATTCCCTTTTTAAGGCTGAATAATAACCTATTGCTTGTATGCCACATTTCCTTTATCCATTGCTCCATCAGTGGACACTTTGGTTGTGTGAAATTGTGGCTATTGTGGATAATGCTGCTAAGAACATGAGTGTAAAATACCTTTGAAAGCCAATGAAATGTCTCAGTTGGTAAGGGTGTTTACTACCAATCTGATGATCTGAGGCAAGTGGATCTCTGTGAGTTTCAGTACAGCCTGGTTTACATAGCAAGTTCCTGAATAGCCAGGGACACATAGTGAGGTCCTGTCTCATAAATAGAGTATTTGGGAGAAAGGGCATATATAGGTTCATTACAAATACTTTACCATTCTACATATGGCACTTGAGCATCTATGAATTTTTTGTTTGTTTTGCTTGCTTGTTTGTTCTTGTTTTCTAAGACAGGGTTTCTCTGTAGCTTTGGAGCCTATCCCGGAACTAGCTCTTGTAGACCAGGCTGGCCTCAAACTCACAGAGATCTGCCTACCTCTGCCTCCAGAGTGCTGGGATTAAAGACGTGCGCCATCACCGCCTGGCTGAGCATCTGTGAATTTTGACAATCTACAAGGGTCGAGAATCTAAACCATGTGGATATTGAGGAATGATTAATTGTATCATTAATGTAAATTAAGTGTGTTTTCCAGCTACATTTAGTAGATCACTTTACCTCCAAAGTATTTTATCATTATAATTACACAGGAATGCATGCAAATGACCAGGAAGTAAGGAAAGAGATCCTGGGTCCCAAGATTTAAAAGATTGACTCCCTGAACCCAAGGGGAGATAGAAATCCAGCAGACCAGCCAGAAGGAACAGAGTCCAAGGCCTGCCACTGCCAGTAACCTTGAAGCAGGAAAGAGGTAAGGCCTGGGAACTGGGAGTCGAGCCAGGAGGCTCAAAGTCAAGGCCAATTATAAAAACCAGTGCCTGGTCTAAGCATGTGGCCAAGGGGGACAAAGTGTGTGGTCTGATAACCCTCCCTATCCTGAAAACAGCTTTGTCAGGATGAGCAAGCCTCATGTGGCCCAGGGAGCACTGCTGCAGCCTGGCTCTAGGACCCACAGCTACTTCCTAGTTAGCAGCTATCTGCCAAGACAGATCATTGTTGGGATTCCCTCTAGCACTTCATGCAGTCTCAGGCTCAGAGCCACAGCTTCCTACATGTGTGCAACTCAGGTTCTCTGTCATGCATTATTTCTTAATCAGGCGTAAAATAGGGCATGGTAATTTTAGCATTTGGAAAGTGGAGACAGATCAGTTTAAGGTCAACCTCAGCTACAAAGGGAGTCAGCCTAGACTATGAGAGACCCTATCTTTAAAAAAAAAGAGAGAGAGAGAGAGGAAAGACTGGAGAGATGGCTCAGTGGTTAAGAGCATCTATTGCTCTTCTAGAGGACCAGCATTCAGCACCAACATGCAGTCTCTGTGACTCCAGTATCGGGGGATCTGACACTCTCTTCTGACTTTTAAGGTATGCATGTGGTACACACACATACATGCAATGCAGCCAAAACACCTAGACACATAAAAATAACAAATCTTTTAAAAAACAAAATGACTGGATGACTTGACTGGAGGAAACGAGTGTAAGATAAATGCTCTGTGTGGATGAAATGTCCAAACCAAGTTCACTGTCTTATGTACTAATTTTAAAAATTCCTTTTAAAAGCCCAGGCAGTCATAGCAAACACCTTTAATCCCAGCATTTGGGAAGCTGAGGAAGGTGGATCTGTGTGAGTTCTGAAAGACCCCAGACCCCAAGGGCCCTGGGTGCCTTATCAGTGAATTGACCGCCGCCGAGACACTAACACGAAGCGATCACTGGATGCAAAAGCAAGAGGTTTTTTTTAATTACACGGAGTCTGTGGATGCTACTGCATTAGGGAGCAGAGCATGCCATTTAGAGTCCAGAACTGGTATTTATAACCCTAAAACAGCAGAGGCAGGCTTACAGAAGCGAAAGCATGATTATTGGTTAGTTCTAATGAGGCGAGGGGTGACTTGGCTCAAACTCAGATACGTCAGCTTTGTCCTTGGTTATGGACATCTGGTATTTTCTGTTAGGCCTGGCCTTCAGATATCTCCTGTTCTTGTAGAACAGAGTGACTTGGCCTCCAGATATCAGACCATAGATGTCTTGTGCCTTGGCTGGTGTTCTTATCTAGGGCTTGAGGGAAGAGGGTGAGGGTGTCTTTCAGCCTGGGGGTATTGCTAGTCCTTTTTTTTTTTTTTAAAGATTTATTTATTTATTTATTAAGTATACAGTGGTCTGCCTGCATATGTCCCTGCAGGCCAGAAGAGGGCACCATATTTCATTATAGATGGTTGTGAGCCACCATGTGGTTGCTGGGAATTGAACTCAGGACCTCTGGAAGAGCAGTCAGTGCTCTTAACCTCTGAGCCATCTCTCCAGCCCTTTTTTAAAATATTTATTTATTTATTGTGTATATAGTATTCATTCATGCTTGCAGGCCAGAAGAGGGCACCATATCTCATTATAGATGGTTGTGAGCCACCATGTGGTTGCTGGGAATTGAACTCAGGACCTCTGGAAGAGCAGTCAGTGCTCTTAACCACTGAGCCATCTCTCCAGCCCCCCCTTTTTTTTTGGTATTGCTAGTCTTAAGCCTTGCTAAATCATGGCGTGACTGCTGCTAAAGCTGCTGAACTGGTGCGGGGGTCTTTCAGTTCAAGGCCAGCCTGGTCTACAAAGGATAGCTGGGGCTGTCTCAAAAAGACAAACAAAAAAAAATTTAAATCTAGGAGATAAGAGAGCTGGGCATTGTGGCACACTCCTTAATCCTAGCACTTGGGGGTCAGAGGCAGGTGGTCCCTATGAATTTGAGGCCAGCCTGGTCTACATAGTGAGTTCCAGGACAGCCAGGGCTATGTAGAAAGATCCTGTCTCAAAACAAGCAAACAATATTTTCTGGGAGAAGGAAATAGAAATATATTTTAGTAATCTTACAAATATGTATAATACAGATAATGATCAATAATATATGTATTAAAAGGGCCAATGATATGGCTCAATGGGTAAAGGCACTTGCCATAAAAACCTGGCAGTGAATTAGAGTCACACAGAGATGGGAGGAGAGGACCAACTCCATAAAGGTTTCCTCTGGCCTTCACATGCCTTGTCACCAATGCATACACACAAAAATAGCAACATACGTAATACATAGTATATTGTAATATGTAACTATGATATACAATATATATTATGTGTAAAAATATTATAACCAGTTATTTATGCATGATCCTCTTTATAACAAAATAAAAAGCCATACATTTCATGAAAAGAATTATTAAATTAATAGAGAGTAAAAAGGGGGGCTGGAGAGATGGCTCAGCAGTTAAGAACACTGGTTGCTCTTCCAAAGGCCCTGAGTTCAATTCCCAGCACCCACATTGAGGCTCACAACCATCTATAATGGATTTCAGTGCCCTCTTGCACTGTACAGACAAACACGCATACAGAGCACACATATACATAAAATACATAAGTAAAAATAGTCTTGTTTTAAAAAAAAGAGCAAAAGGGGCTGGAAAAATGGCTTGCCATACAAGCTTGAAGACCTGTGTTTGGATCCCTAAAATCCATATAAATGTTTGGGAGATAGAGATAGATTTGTGGAGCAAACCGGCATAGCCAAATAAGCAAACTCTGGGTTCAAATGAGAGACTCTGCTTCAATATTTAAGGTAGAAAATAACTGTGGAAGACACTGGATGTTGTAGCAGGAGGTCTTGAAGAGCACTGCTGGCTGGCTTGAATTCGGGAGTGTTAGCACCTAGGCTTTGAACTGTCTTCTGTAATTGTTGCCCTTTGTGATTATTGCCCTTTGTTTGAAGTGTTTATTATCTGAGTTCTTCCTGAAGGATTCAGAGCCTTTTCAAAACTTAGTGATGGGATGATTTGGAAAACCAAGATATCTCATAGCTGAGAATTGCTTGCTTGGGCAAATGGTTCCTTCAAACAACTCCAGATAAGAGATTTTGGTATTCAGAAACTGACTTGCTAAGAGGTGTAAATTGTGTAACAATAAAAGGAGGTTTTTGTGAAGCAATGGGTAGTCAGTTCACCAGAAGCTGGCTTCCCTGTGAAGCAATGGGTAGTCAGTTCACCAGAAGCTGGCTTCCCTGCTGCTCTGCTAAATCAAAATTCATCTTGGTGAAGCTCAATTAATATAAACTCAGAGACAGAAATTGGGGTTCAACCTGAAGATCCGAAAAGCAAAGCAGCCAGCCACTGGCTCTTACCTCGAACCTCAGTCTGAAATAGTGATCCTGCCTCCAGGAATCTCAAAATGACACTAAGACTGAGAGCTGTCTCCTCCTGTTTTTTTTTTTTTTTTTTTTTTTTGGTTTTTCGAGACAGGGTTTCTCTGTGGCTTTGGAGCCTGCGCTGGAACTAGCTCTTGTAGACCAGGCTGGTCTCGAACTCACAGAGATCCGCCTGCCTCTGCCTCCCGAGTGCTGGGATTAAAGGCGTGCGCCACCACCGCCCAGCTCTCCTCCTGTTTTATAATTCTCTCTAGGGCTGGGATTAAAGGTGTGTACCACCCAGTTTCTATGGCAACTAGTGTAGCTACTGGGATTAAAGGTGTGTGTTACCACTGTCTGGTCTGTAAGGCTAACCAGTGGGGCTGTTGTACCTTCTGATCTTCAGGCAAGCTTTATTTATTAAAATACAAATGAAATACAAATAAAATGCCACTACACCTTGGAGTGACCTTAATTCTTCCATGACTCATGCAAAACAGAACACTGACAGGATGTCAACTTCTCTCCACAAGCATGTGCACACACATACAAACATGCATGCATACAGCCACACACATACCACATATACAAAAACACAAAAGAGTAAAAGAAGACAACTCAAGACATTAAATTTTTAAGGAAAAGGGACGTGCATTGCAGGAGGACATAGGCATACCTCTTGAATCCCAGGACAGGCTCAGCTGACCACACAGTGACCTGATTTGGTGATTATAGGGTGGTCAGAATGCTCCAGCAGCTCTTAGGTTTTCTCTGGTCATCTGCCTCATTCCTCTGACTTTTTTTCTGATACTCAGTTGACAAGGAAGAGAGGAAAGGGCCACTGTAGTTTTCCCCATTCCCATATGATGGGTCCATCCACAGAGAAAAGGGCCCTAATGCTAGATCTCAGGTTTATTGGAGACACAGGCCCAGGCTAGGTCAAGAATCCTTTTAATCTATTCAGTAACAGTGAGGGGCTTAGGGAGATCACACACAGAATATGACTACAAGGAAGATGAGGAATATAGATATAGATATGGATTTAAAGTTAGTTTGGTATCAAAGCTAATGGGTAGCTCTGGCTGCAGTCAGCAGAGAGACTCTACTCACCAAGCCCATTAAGAGAGACAGAAACACAAAGTGCCATATGAAAATAACAATTTAATTTGCTAAGGATACAGCAACCCCTACCTGCCCTGTACTTAGTTCTCCTAGGCCTATATAAGCAAGGTTCCCTGTTCCCTCTGCAGGTAGATGTTCAGCTAAGAGGCCCTGATCAGAGGTGAGCAGGGGCCTGGGCTGAGTCCTTTCGGCCTTCACCAGCAATAGGCCGGCCTCGCTCCTCCCAGATAGTGAGGCCATCACAGGAGCAGATCTGCTTGGGGTTCTGGAAAAGGCCAGCAGAGCGTGCGATGATGCCACAGGCCAACCTGTAGAAGGATGTATGGTCAGCATGGGCCTTCCCTAGGCCTCCTCAGGGTTCCATGTGCCCCATTGGCACATCAGTGCCTCCAACTGGGGGTGGCACAGCTCACCTCTTCCCAGAGTTCCCTGTGATCTTGGATAAGGGATGACTTCCACGGCCCAGATCATCTTCTCCCTCATCAACAACCAGGCTGCGGCCAATCACATCCCACACCTTTGAAGGGAAACAACAGCCTCAACTCCACTGTCCTTTGAGGAGTGGCCTCACATTCTTCCCATCTTACCTTCAGCTGTTTATCCTCTATCCGGAAAGTGGCTCGGCCATCAGCCTCAGCCAGGATGTTGCCCAGATCTCCCCGGTGCTGGAATGAGACCCCCATGGGGAAAAGAAAGTTACACAGTCACGACCGGTATCTTTTGCCTTCCCAGGATCTGATTCCTCATCCCATTTCCCCAAGCTTCTAATTTCCTCCTGCAGGTGTCCCTTGCAAGGACTCAAAGAAGATTCTGGACACTCACCACCTTAAAGTGAAATCCTGGGCAAAAGCCACCAGCTGCAAAGAACTAGCATTCCCTGTTAGACTCAGTTTCTCTCCCTACAAGCCTGTTGTCTAGCCTGGCTTCCATCCCCAATTAGCTAAGTTCCTGTTCTTTAGTCCAGTTGTTCCGGAAGCCTCCATTCCCCAAGGCTTAAGTTGACTATGTTTGGTTTTTCAGACCATCACAGTGGCCAGCGTTACTTTCCTGGCTGTGGTGATATTTTGTTTGTGCTCTAACAAATAAAGCTTGCCTAAAGATCAGAGTATGGAGCTAGCCACTAGTGAACTACAGAGGCCAGGCAGTGGTGGCACACACCTTTGATCCCTGCACTTGGGATCTCAAGCCTTTAATCCCAGCACTGGGGGTGTGTGGGGGGGTAGAGACAAGAATATAAGGCAGATGGAGACAGGAGGATTCGTAGAGGTAAGAACTGGTGGCTGGCTGCTCTGCTTCTTTGATAAGCTTTCACCCTCCTGACTCTGGGTTTTTATTAATAAGACCAATTAGAATTCACACTACACCTGACTCCCAGCTTCAAGGAACAAAAGGGAAGAATGTGAGGGGGCAAAGAGATGGTTTTGCGTGCTTCTCCCTTGAAGGCAACAAAAAGGTCAGAGAGGCTGGTGAGACAACTCAATGGTTGTTATGCAAGCATGGGGACCAGAGCTCCGATTCTAGCAGCCATGTGAAAGCTTAGCATGGTAGCGCATGCCCATAAACCCAGAACGAGGGGTGCAGAGATAGGTAGATCCTGGGAGCTCACTAGTCAGCTAGTCTAGTGAAAACAGCAAGCATCAGTTTCTTTTTTTTTCTTTTTTTTTTTTTTGGGTTTTCGAGACAGCTCTGTAGCTTTGGAGCCTGTCCTGGAACTAGCTCTTGTAGACCAGGCTGGTCTCGAACTCACAAAGATCCGCCTGCCTCTGCCTCCCGAGTGCTGGGATTAAAGGCGTGCACCACCACCACCGCCCGGCCAGCAAGCATCAGTTTCAATGAACCCGATCTCAAACAAATAAAGTGGCGAGCAATAAAGGAAGATAACAAACGTCAACCTCTGGCCTCCACATACATAGGACACACACACAGTGTCCTATGTGTGTGTGTACTCCCCAGTGCAGACATTCTGACAGACACAGTGAGCAGTGTACACACTCCCCACTTTTTGTTTGTTTTTCAAGATTTCTTTGTGTATCTTTGACTGTCCTGGAACTCACTCTGTAGACCAGGCTGACCTCGAACTCAGAGATCTGCCTGCCTCTGCCTCCTGAGTGCTGGAATTAAAGGCATGAGCCACCACTGCCCAGTTTCCATACTCACCCCTTTTAAGAGCCTCCACTACAGAACAGAGTGAGGGCAACAAATACTGCATGTTGAGGTGACCCCAGCGGTGAGTACAGAAGTGACAGGACCCGAGTGATGAGCACAGAAACCTACATCTGTACAAAAAAATCATTTCCAGCCTAATTCATGAGCAGAAACAAATGCCCTAGGCTGGAGTGTGCTGGTCCCCACAGTCTCACTGCTGAGCAATGAAGAATGTCATTTCTCCAGTCATAGTGGCACAAATCTTTAATCTCAGCATTTGGAAGGCAGACAGAGCTCCATGAGTTTGAGGCCAGCCTTTTCTACACAGAGAGTTCCAGGACATCCAGGGCTACATAGAGGAACTATACCAAAAACAAAACAAAACAAACAAACAAAAAAAGCAGGGCTGGAGAAACGACTCAGATGTTAAGAGCACTGGCTGCTCTTCCAGAGGTTCTGAGTTCAATTCCCAGCAACCACATGGTGGCTCACAACCATCTGTAGTGAGATCTGGCGCCCTCTTCTGGCCTGCAGACATACATGCAGACAGAACACTGTATTAATTAATATATACATCTTAAAAAACAAAAAACAAATGATGTGGGAGTGTTCTCCTGTATTTTGTATTACTCTTATTGGTTGAATAAAGAAGCTGCCTGGCTTATAAGATAGGTCAGCCCTTAAGTGGGCGGAGTGGACAGAAGTTCTGAGGAGAAGAAAGGAAGTGAGCCAGACGCCATGAGCTTCCGCCACAGATGGATGCAGGTTAGAATTGTCCGGTAAGTCACCACTCATGATGACATACAGACTTTTTTTTTTTAAAGTTTTCTTTATTATTTATTGTGTGTACAGTGTTCTGCCTGCATGTACACCTGCAGGCCAGAAGAGGGCATCAGATCTCATTACAGATGGTTTGTGAGCCACCATGTGGTTGCTGGGAATTGAACTCAGGACCTTTGGAAGGGCAGTCGTGATCTTAACCTCTGAGCCATCTCTCCAGCCCCGACATACAGACTTTTTATAATGGGTTAGTTTAAATGTGAGAGCTAGCCAAGAAAAGGCTGATGATGATGGGCCAGGCAGAGTTTAAATGAATATAATTGTCATGTGGTTATTTCAGGCATAAACAAGCAACCAGCGGCTGAGCGGGCCGGCGGCTGGGGGCTGGGAGCTGGGTGCCAAGAACACAACCTACACCTCTCTCACCATATACAACAAACAAATAAACAAACGCCCTCAGGAAAAAAAAGAACTGAAATTTGTCTTCTAATTTATCTTATCTAGAGGAACAGCTGGCAGTTGGTATTTGTTGTCACATTGCCCTATGCTAAAGATGTCAGTGGTAGAGAATTCAAGGTAGGGAAGATAACAAGGACCTTGCCAGCTGTTTCTGGGGTTGAATAAGCCAGGCAGTATGACTGAAGGCATGACTTTGCAAGGGGGTCAGGGAAAAACAGCCTTTTCAATTCCCTCCCCTAAGAACCTGTCAGAGAGGCCTTCAATGTCACCCCAGGATGCTGGGCTCAGCCTGTACTTTGGGTCCTGAGGAACCAAGAAGGGTCTCCACATAGTGTGTGGCAAGGCTCCTTCCTGCATCGGAGGAAGGCCATGGTATAGGAAGAAGGACTAGAAAGTGAGAAGGGAAGGTACCTGAGAGACTGTTAGCAGGTATGTAAGAGACAGCCAGGCTTAGATGTAATTGCCCACACTGGTTTTAATTCCATCTGGACAAGTCAGTTCCTGACATCTAGGAGAACTTGCTGAATACCATGTGGTCTTTACCACTCCAGGCTTGCTCATTTTTAGTCCATTTTCTGGAGAGATGGTTCAAATGGTTCAAAATTCAAATAATTTTAGAGTCTTATACATACTAAGTATAAGCTCTACATCTAGGCTACACTCATAACTTTTTGGTTTTTATTTTTACCTTTATTTGTGTGTGTGTG
>JAQHUG010000205.1:2470831-2503585 GCA_028555095.1 Dicrostonyx torquatus | reverse complement strand
CTCCAGCCTTCATTGACTTGTAGATTGCCCAGGAAGAGGTTGCTGGCTCCAAAGCTGGTGAGGTATGCAGGTGTGGGGCTGAGAGGAGGTGCCCCAGAAAAGGAATGTGAATAGGGAATTACTCAAGAGTGGAGAGAGCATTCAGAGCTGGGGGGGAGACAATAAATGCAGGTCATGCTGGAAGGACAAGAAGTCCTGAGCTGCCCTTGAACGACAAAGATGGTGTAAAGAGTCTGATTTTTCCACGCGCCTCCGAGAACACACTTAGGGCAAAGCACCAGTTTCTATGTTGGGGCGATGGTCCCCGACAGCTCCCCTTCTCTCCCTCTCCCCCCATCCCCTACCCCCCCATTCACTTTAATGTGTCTGTTAGTATTGTCGTTGCTCAGCTTGTGTTTGGGGAGTCATGTTGTTGAGACTCAATGGGTATAGTTTCTGAGGTTACTAGACAACACAATCTCACAGAAAATTCTCTGATCCTCTGGCTTTTACAATATTTTCACCCCCTCTTCCAAAATGTTACCTGGTTAGGAAGTGTTTTGTAACTGCTCTGGGGATACATCTTTACACAACTTTACATTTTGATTGGATGTGACTTTCTATATTCGTCTCTGTTGTAAAGGGAAGTTTCCTGGATGAGGGCCGAGGGATACACTTATCTGTGGGTATAAGAACAAATATTTAGCCAGGCGGTGGTGGCGCACACCTTTAATCCCAGCACTCAGGAGGCAGAGACAGGCAGATCTCTGTGAGTTTGAGGCCAGCCTGGTCTACAAGAGCTAGTTCCAGTAGCTCCAAAGCTACTGAGAAGCCCTGTCTAAAAAACAAAACAAAACAAAAACCAAAAAGAACAAATATTTAGATTGTTCTTAGGGATTATGTTGGTTTAGTGAAGTGGTGGTGTAGGGTCTCCTCCAAGACCCATGACTGCCCTAGCCATGAGGAGCTGGCTAAGTTTCCAGCCCCAGGCATGGTTTCCCTCTTGTTCAGTGGGTCTTAAGACTACTTAGAGAGCCTTTGGTTACCACCAACGCATACATGGCACTACTGCACCTTAAGGTTATCACACCACAGTTGTTGTTGATGTGGTGCATAGGTGTCATAGGACTGTTGGTTGCCTCCCTCCTTCCTTCCCTGGAAGCCTGCATGGATCCTCCCCGTATCCGTGAAAGCTGATCCTCAGGAAGGAGGCTTTCAAGGGACCTCTGGGCTCTATTTCTGAAGTGTGTGGTGTCTTCAGCAACAGGGACTTATCCTCTGCCTCTGGAGAGTAACCAAGGGCAGTAGCAATAGGCTGCACTTTTTATTTTTTTATTCTTACTCTTGGCGGGGGTGGGGGTGGAGTGGAGGTTGAGATAGGGTTTCTGTGTGACCCTGGCTGCCCTGGAACTTTCTCTGTAAACCAGGCTGGCCTTGAACTCACAGAGACCCACCTGCCTCAGCCCAAGTGCTGGGATTAAAGACGTGCGCTGCCACCACCTGGGTTTATTTTTAACAGCTTTAACTGCAAAGATTCAGACTAGATGCTCTAGGCAACAGCTCCACCACCAATGAGCTGAGGATAATGCCTGCCTCCCTGCTTCAAGACCTGCAGATTTTTGTATACCAGCAGTTTATGGGAATTCGCTTTTGGTTATAAAAGCTCCCTTTCCCAATCCCTCTTCAAGTGTACCCGAGGCTTCTATAGCATGCATCTTGGGTTGTGATCCTTTTGTTTATTGCCATATGCATTCTTACACTTGGAGACTTGGAGTCCCCCACTTCCTGCCCCATTTTAGGTTGTGACGCTGGCCCTTGGCAGCCCTGGAACACAGTGCTCAAGGCATGATCCCAAGCTTTGTTGATTGCTTGCATGATTGCCTCCTACCAGCCAGACGCATGGTGGTGGGGGGTTGGGCCTCAGACCCATGTAGTATAGGCTCAAATTCAATGTGTAGCCAAGAATGACCTTGCACTTCAGATTCTGTCTCTTCCTCCTGAATGTAGGAATTACAGATGTGCCTCACCCGTGCTAGCTAGGTTTATTCCGTGTTGGGGGTGGAACCCAGGGACTTAGTGCATGCCGGACAAGCACTCTATCAACTGAGCTACATCCTCGTGTCCCAGAACTCGTGAGATTACTGACCATGTCGGGAATGACAACGGGGGCCTCAAAGGAGAGATCAAACTGGGAAGCCAGACTATGGCACCAGTTGCCTGGTTCAAGTTCAACTCTTGTCAGAGCCATCTATAAACTTCCCTTTCCTTATTTGTGAAACGAGACACCTACTTCACAGGTCTGCCGTGATTAAATGGATCTGTCTTTCATTGCTTAAGATAACAATGGAATAAATGGTGGGTCCTAGTTTTATTTTCAGGCTTGTGTCCTTCCCCCTTCGCTCCCTTCCCGTCCCTCCCCTCTCTACCTCCTCCCCCTTTCCTACCCCTCTCCCCCTCCTTCCTCTCTTCTCCTCCCCCCCTCTTCTCTTCCTCCCCCGTCCATTCTCCCCTCCCCTTCCTCCCCCCTCCCCCTTCCCCCATCCGTGCTCCACGTGCCCCGCGTAAATAAGCGAGCGCGCAGGCGCCCGGGGTCGGTGCCCATTGGTCGCCCCGGCACTGTCCAGGGCCGTGGGGAGACACTCTGTGGCTTCTGACCGCGGGCTCTGCCCGGGGTCGGTTGATCCGCGCGTCTGTGGGTCCCTGAGTCCTGGCCAGCAGCTTCGCCCTCGTCATGGCGCCATTACTGCAACTGCTGTGGCTGCTGGCCCTGCTCCGGACCGTGACCGTGGTCCCGGTCCCCGCCAACCCCCGGGCAGATGACGAGCAGGCCTGGGATCTGTCGTCCCCGGAGCTGCTGGCGCCCGCCCGCTTCGCGCTGGATATGTACAATTACGGTCGTGCTGCCGGGATGAGGGCCGTGCTGGGGACTATACGCGGGCGCGTCCGCCGGGTGAGGAACGTGGGGAACGGGTGTGGGGCCTGGGTCCGGGAATAATGCAAGGTGGAGTTTGGCGTAAATTTTGAGTGTTGTCCTGGACGGTGGAGGAAAAGACCTATGCAGGCTGAGACTGAGTAGAGAAGCACAGGTAAGCTACAGGCACCTAAGAGAACCAGAGTAGGGGGTGGCTGTGCTAGCCTCACCTTCTCCTCCGTCCAGGTGGGTCGGGGCTCTCTGTTCTCCCTGGAAGCCACAATGGAGGAGCCACCTTGCAATGATCCTCTGGTGTGCCTGCTCCCTGTGACCAAGAAAACCTTGGTGAGTGATGGGGTCCCAGCTATTGTTGGCCCTAGGCCAGCAAGCACTTGGAATAATGGGTCCTGTGAAGAGGCAGAGGTTACCCCACCCTGAGTTACTAGTAGAGATCAAAATGTACTGAAAGGGTGGGTATTTGGGTGCTGGGTGTGATTGCCTTCTATGTGGCCCTCCTTTGAGGACCTTCTAGCTGCTCTTGCCAGGATCTTGTTCCAGTCTGTCTCCAAACTGTCCCTTCTCTTCCTCCAGCTCTGCAGCTTTCAAGTCCTGGATGAGCTAGGAAAACACATACTGCTGAGGAGAGACTGTGGCCCAGTGAATGCGAAGGTTACAGGTGCTGGGATAGCTCAAGGAGCTTGGGATAGCCCAGACCATACTTGCCTCAGAATACAGCCTTGATTGCATCTCTGTTCCAACCCTTTCCAGAGTATGGAAATGAGACTTTCAGTTCATTCCTTCCGATGCTGAACAAGGACCCCTTGCCCCAGGTGAGGAGCCCATCCCTGGGAGAGCCAGCAGCCCCCTAGTGTCCTGGGGTCAGGCTGAACTTGTAAACAAACACCCTTTTGCCTTCCCAGGACTTTTCTGTAAAGATGGCTACAGTCTTCAAGGACTTCATGGCTACCTATAACCGGACTTACGAATCAAAGGAAGGTAGGACCCAGCCTTGTCTGTACCTGTAACAATCAGACTTGGGCCTTCTCCTATCACGACACTTTAATATTGAGGAAGGAAAGGACTCAAGGACCTTGTGTCTGTCAAGGACCCCCCAATCCCTGAGTTCTTATCCAGCTTTCTAGGCAGCCGTCTTATCAAGGAAATGTGGACTGTCTCCTCCTTCTCTTCCTGGACAAAAACCATGGGGTTCCATCCCTCCAGGCAGGGTGGGCTAAATCTGGGAGACCAGATTTTCTGTTGGATTACTTCAGTCATCTTGGCCCTTCCCGTGACCTCTCCTGGGTGATACCCTTAGTCTTCATTTTGGTTACTGCTCTTAACAGTCAAGAAGCCATTGCTCAAGTTCAGGTCCCCAAAGTTGATCATGCCTCTCACTTTTTCACCTTGATGCCTGCTTCCCCCATGTCTTATTCCACCTGGCCCAGGGATCTGTCCTTACAAACAGCTTTAGGGACTAAGGCAGTGACTCAGTTAATAAAGCCCTTGCCTTGAAAGTTTAAGACATGAGTTCAGTCCCCAGATCCCACCAAAGAAGCCCAACGTGGTAGCTGAGACAGCAGTGAAATTGGTGGCAGAAACAGACTCTTGGCCTGCTAGCCTAGCCCACTTGATTAAGTTCGCAGTCAGTAAGAGACCATTTGCGAAAAGAAAGTGAAAGACCCCGAGGAATGACATCAGAGGTTGTCCTTTGACCCCCTCCCCCACTCTGACACATTCAAAAGTTTCAAGCTCAACCCAGAGTTCCTCTTACCTGGGGAAGACTTTGCTTGCTCACCCCTCTTACCTCTCCTCTTATGATGTGGTTGGGTTCAGGCCTCTTCTTTTTGGTCCTCAGAAGCCCAGTGGCGCTTGACTGTCTTTACCAGAAACATGGTACGAGTACAGAAGATTCAGGCCCTGGACCGTGGCACAGCTCAGTATGGGATCACCAAGTTCAGTGACCTCACAGGTGGGGACAGTGACCAGAGCCGTCACAGAACTTGGAGGAGATTAGGCCCTGCTCCTGAAGCTCCTCGTCTGGGCTAGCATAAAATAGTCTGTCCTCTCTGCCCTGCCCCCTCTACCTACAGAGGAAGAGTTCTACACCATCTACCTGAATCCCCTTTTACGAAATGGTTCTGGCAAGAAGATGAGGCCAGCCAAGTCCATAAATGATCGTGCCCCGCCCGAATGGGACTGGAGGAAGAAAGGGGCTGTCACCGAAGTGAAGGACCAGGTTGGAGTCCCAGAAGTAGGGGTGAGAAGGCGGACTGCATGGGGCCCTGATGAAAGGTAGAGCCTTGACCATGCCTGTTGTCTTGCAGGGCATGTGTGGCTCCTGCTGGGCCTTCTCTGTCACAGGCAATGTGGAAGGCCAGTGGTTCCTGAACCGGGGGACTCTGCTCTCCCTGTCAGAGCAGGGTGAGCATCCTGCTCCAGCCCCCTCACATTCAGACCAGCCTCTCTAGAGGACCCCTTGGAACCAGGCTTCTGTCTCCTAGAGCTCTTGGATTGTGACAAGATGGACAAGGCCTGCTTGGGTGGATTGCCCTCCAATGCCTACACAGCCATAAAGAATTTGGGTATGCATTATTTTGGTCAGAAGGGGCTGCAGGTACCACCTCTTTGCAAGAGGGGGAGATGGGTGTGGGAGTCACACAGAGCTGGGCTCTGGTCTTTATGTTGGCCGTTTTTGGCTGATAGTCTACAGCAAGCCTCGGTTATTCAGCTGTGAAATGGGATAGACAAATGTCACTTTGTATGATTGTCTTCCAATGCCAAATGAGAAAGTAGATGCATAGATGTAAGATCTTTTTTTGAGGGGAGTAGTTGAGACAGGGTTTCTCTGTGTAACAGTCCTGGCTGGCCTGTAACTCACTGAGATCCGCCTACCTCAGCCTCCTAAGTGCTGGTATTAAAGGCAAGTGCCACCAATACCCGGCTAGATGTGAGATTCTGATGCATGACAAAGACCCTGTGAATCTTGGTGTTTTTGTTTCATGGCAGTCTGTGATTTTACTGTGCTGCTAAACTTGACAGCAACACCTCTCTCTCTCCTGAGGAGGGGTATTAAATCAGCCATGGGCTGTAGGATGGTGAGCTAAGGAACTGAGCTTAGAAAGAAACTGGTCCAGGAGCCTAACGAGTGACTGGGCTACATTAACAGTAGACTGTCAGAGCAGGACAAGCAGCAAAGGGCAAAAATGCCAGGAAGCCTGGGATGAGGCCTCAGCAAGGAGGCGGACATGGGAGTAGAGTCCTGTCCATGGCGGTTAATGTAGCTCCTTCCCCACATCCTTCCATCCCTAGATATGTCATCTCTAGTCTGAGGAGATTCCTCAGAGACTGGGGCTCTGGGAGTAGGTAAGGAACATGTGGCTTCGTTTTTATGGGATGCTTGTCACTCTTGTGTCTGGAAGAGCACGAGTGAGTGATAAACAGGAGTCCACTCCTTTCCCAGGAGGGCTGGAGACAGAGGATGACTACAGCTACCAGGGCCATGTTCAGGCCTGCAGCTTCTCAGCACAGAGGGCCAAAGTCTACATCAATGATTCAGTGGAGCTGAGCAAGAATGAGAACAGTGAGTGGGGGGTTGGAGGGGTGGATCCAGGTTGCTGTTGCTGGGCCCAGGTAACCACTGACACTGCCTTCCCCTCTCAGAGATGGCAGCCTGGCTGGCCCAGAAAGGACCTATCTCAGTTGCCATCAACGCCTTTGGCATGCAGGTGAGGCCCTGGCCTCTGCTCCAGCCCCATCTTGTGTCTATGCCTCCCTCACTTCTCCTTCAGGCTAGCTCTCTACTCCCTGTTTTCTTCTCAGTTCTATCGCCATGGGATTGCTCGCCCTCTCCGGCCCCTCTGCAGCCCTTGGCTCATTGACCATGCTGTGTTGCTGGTGGGCTATGGCAACCGTGAGTTCCTCCAGCCTCCTGCTTCTCCTTCCCTCCATCCCAGGTCACAGTCAGGGGCTAGATAGCAGCTTCTTAGGCCTTCTGAGGGGAACCTTGTCCTGAAACACCCATGCCTTTTGTAGACAGAAAAGCTGAGACTGTGGGAGGTTGAAGGGTTGTTCTGGAGGCAACTGGACAAGCGCTGTCTCCAACCCCTGTAGATGTGTGAGGTCTCTATGAGGATGGCAGGTGGGCCTCTGGTTCTTTGTTATTCTCCTAGTTCCTATTACAGGCTCACTGCAGATATGTGAAAGGTGCAGTGTATGATTCTCCAAGTGGAGAACTAGGGGTCTCTGACCCCTTGTATTCTGTGTTGCTCCATAGGCTCCAACATTCCTTACTGGGCCATCAAGAACAGCTGGGGTAGTAACTGGGGTGAGGAGGTGAGTTTTACCTGGTTGGCCCCTGACCCTCCAGCCGTACCCTATCTAAGCACCCTCACCAAATCCCACTGTCCCTCAGGGTTACTACTACTTGTATCGTGGGTCTGGAGCCTGTGGTGTGAATACCATGGCCAGCTCGGCAGTGGTGAACTGAGGGACTTGCTGGCACAGGACCTGATGCTGACCATAGTGGCCCCTTCCTTAGCCTGACTCATGCCCAGGCCCCTCCTCAGGAGGCACAGCTGGCTGAGGGACAAGTACTTGGTATACGTCAGGGTGAGCAGTGGGCCCTGGGCCCCTCTTCCCTCCCCCCTCCCTCTCATGCCCACCAGAAGTTTCTCAGCTGCCTCTTTGTTGAATTGTGGTAGCTAAGAGGATCCTGAGGTGAAGGAGGCTTTCATGGAAACCAGTGCTGGGGGACGAACCCCGGGCTCGGGTAAGGTGCAGAATGAAAATACTCTCATCACAAATCTGACTTTGTCCTCAGCAGGCTCTTGCTTCCTGCCTTGGTTTTCCTCTGTCTGAGGCTGTAAACTTTTGGTCCCCTTCCACATCCAGGAAACTTGTAACCAATCTTCTCTAAGAACAATAAAGAGGTATCCTGCTCCCCAGTGTGGTGTAAGTGCTTAGTCTCTGAGGGAAAAGATGGGTCTTAGGGATCCCTGGTGGGTCAAGGTGGGATAGCTGGTCCCACCCAGGAGCTCCAGGGCCCAGCTTCCCCTTCAGCGACCAAGAGGAGATGGGAGAGGCCCACAGCCTGATCTTTATTCAGAAGCACAGTGCTGGATGAGCTTGAGACCGTTGCTCTGAGGGAATCCACCACAGAAGTGCCCTCTCTCCTTTTCTGTTAAGAATGTCAGAGGTCACTTTCTCCATAGAGGGCACTAGAGAAAGCCACATAGTCCAGGGCTCCAGGTGGAGCCCCAGATCCTTTGTAGGGAACCATCCGATGGATGCAGTACTCGGCCTGCTCAGCTGGGAGCTCTCGCCGCAGCTCTTCTGGGGTGATGTAGTTCTGGAAAAGAGGAGACATTGAGGACCCACAAGTCTTGGGTCATGCCCTAGCCCACCAGTCCCTCCACCACATGGGATTCACCTTGTCTCCTGCCAGGATTTTGAAGGAGGCTACAACTTGTTCAGCTGTGTCTGTCTCGGCAGTCTCTCGGGTCATGAAGTCAATGAAAGCTTGGAAAGTAACAACCCCTGCTGCATTAGGATCCACCATAGTCATGATGCGAGCAAACTCCACTTCCCCCTGCAGAGATAGAGGGCAGGCACTTTGTTCATAGTGCTAAAGTCAAGAGGGCCTCTCATGTCCCCTCTTGGGGACTTTCCATACTTGGCTTGTTATCACCCCAGTGAAAACATACCCTTTTCCCAAGACATTAATCAGCTTGGCTTTAGAGAGTCCTTCATGCTAGGCAGAAATTTACCTTTTGCTCATGCTTTTGCCTAATTTCCCCTCTTGCTTGGGAGTTCCAATATTTCACAATTTAGCATTTTTCTTCAAGGGGGGCAAGCTAAGACATTGATTTACTTCTGTGTTTTAACTAGCCTTTGTGTGGGTGTGCTGAATAGAGATGGTAAGGAGGGGAACTGATGGTATTTGTAGAAGTGGTTTGGGGACTCACCAGGTCATAACCCATGGAGATGAGGCAAGCTCGGAAGTCATCAGGCTCCATCATCCCGTTCCGCTTCTGTAGAGGACAAATGGGTATCAGCCTTGGTCTCCAAATCCCACCAGCCCCCATCTCTTAGCTCACAGGACTTGGGCTCTGCTAACCCGGTCAAAATGGTTGAAGGATGCCCGGAATTCGTTGAGCTGCTCCTGACTCAGACCCTTGGCATCTCGGGTCAATACCTGGTTCTCTACCTCATTGATGGTGCGGGCAATGGAGGTGAGCAACTGCTCCCAACCCACACGAATGTGCTAGGGAGCAAGAGACAAGGCGGTCAGTGGGTGGCCAGCTCTTTATCCTTACTTCAGTTTTACTTTTTTTGTTTGTTTGGAGACGGTATAGCCCTAGATGTCCTGGAACTCTCAATGTGGATCAGGCTGGCCTCAAATTCACAGGGGTCCACCTGCCTCTGCCTCCCAAGTGCTGGATTAAAGACATGCACCACTACACCTGGCTGTCTAGTTGGTTGTGACATTGGAAAAGTTCTCCCCCTTATTGGGCCTTTTTCTCCATCTTGAAGTTCCCCTAAGTGACTCTAAGCAGCCCTTTCTATCTTAAAGTTTAATGGCTTATTATGTATTAAGTATTCATCAACCATGGCCAATCATGTAGTCTGGCTTTAGGATGCTGTGTGATGCTGAACAAGCCTCTTTTCATTTTCCATTCCTTTCCTGCCTCCTTCCCTCCATCCCCCCACTTTCTTGCCTCTTGAAGTCCAGGCTGACTTTGAACTTGCTATGTAGCTGAGAATGACCTTGAACTCCTGATCCTGGTGCCTCTATCTTTCAAGTGATAGCATCATAGGTGTGCATCACATCTAGCCTGGACAAGCCACTTTCCATTGCTGGATAGCCATATTGCCATGGGATATCAGAAAAGCTTGCCAGGCTGAATTGGTGACCCTCCTGAGACGGATGTGCTCTGTCCATCTATGAGTACATCAGGCCTTCCCTCCCCTTTCTCCCAAGGGTGAGACCCCACCTCCATGCTGTAGACTGTGTGCTTGTTGTCAAAAACCAAGCTCTCCTGCAGCAGCTGGTGGTCACCCTCCAGCCGGTCAATGTTGCTCTTGTAATTGATGATGTTTTGTTCCTGCTGCCGTAGACCAGCCATCTGCTCCTCCAGAGAGCCGGCCAACCCAGCTGCCAGCCGCCCTACCTCCTGCAAGGGTACCCAGGCAGGATAAGAACGCTCAACTCCCTCAATCCCATTCCCTGAGCTGACCCAGCTTTCCACACCCTTACCTCCACCTTTCCCTGAATCCAGGGTCCTATGGCATTGGCCTGGGCTGCGAACTGTCGCCGGAGCCTCTCGTTCACCTGCTGCCGTGCCAGTTCCTCCTGCAGGGTCTGGTCACGGCTGGGTACCAGCTTTCGGACCTGGGAAGGAGAGTGGTTGTACCATGGCCAAGTCTGGGAGCCAGGAGATGGTTCTGAGGCAAGATGACCTTCAGGTCCTCAAACCTCAGTTCTGGTTCTCATGAAGCAAACTGGGATAAACTCTGAGGCAAATGACTTCATATTTATAGACTCCAGGTTCCTCATCTGTAAAATGGTGCCCAGTGATATAACGAGTATCACTTGTGGATGATATGCACACAATAAATTCTATATGTCTATCAGTCCTGATAGGGAAATGGTGTTGGAGGCTTATCCAATGCCAGGAGGAATCTGTGGCAGATCCCAGATCTGGATGGAGGTGGGCTTTATGCCCCATGTCTTGGGACACCAGAGGTTTCATTGATTTAAATATGCAAGAGGAATTGGGGACTATGCAGTGTTGCCAGTGGTACTGACCGTGTCCCACTTATTGTTGATGTCCTGTGAGCTGAGGGTGATGTAGGGGTTGGCAGACTTTGGCCGCAGCCCATACGTTTGGCAGATCTTCTGGATCTCTCCTTGGATGCCCAGGATGGCACCTCGCTCTCGATCAGCCTCAGGCAACGTTGCCTTGAACTGTTCGTGTGCTGTTAGCAGGCTCTGGGGAGAGCAGGAAGGGTCAGCCAGCACATCCACTTGGCGCAAGCAACAGAGGCGGCAGAACAGGGAACTAGGCCATTTAGTAGTTGGTACAGGTGGTGGTGGCACATGCATTTAATTCCAGCACTCAGGAGGCAGAGACAGGCAGATCTCTGTGAGTTCGAGGCCAGCCTGGACTACAGAGCAAGTTCCAGGACAGGCTCTAAGCCTACAGAGAAGCCCCATCTTGAAAATCATAAAAACAAACAAACAAAAAGAACCTAGGCGTCTTGCCTGCTAGCCCAGCACTCCATAACAGGTTTTTTCTGCTTCCTGTTCCTATTATCCAGGAACCCAAAGGTATGGCTGATGGGATGTGAGACCAGTTTACCTCTCATTACATACAGTGCCTCCCAAACGTCTCCCAGAATACTTGCTCTCACCTGAGTCTCCTCCACAGAGTGCACTAGCCACACGTCCTGCAGGTCCTCAATAGCCCCATCTAGCCAGTTGTTGAAAGGTGCTGCCCGACGAGCAAACTCCAGCTGTAGCTGGTCAATGGTTTCCAGGAGCTTTTCCATCCTCTAGGGCCCAGGGGGACCATGTATCAGACCCTTTGTGGTTTGCTGGCCTCACCACCTTGCCCTCGGTTCCCTGGCCCACCTGCCCACCTCTAGTGCGTCTCTCCTCTTCTGGGTCAGTGTACCCAAGTTATCCCACTGGTCGCAAATGGCTTGGCAGCGGCTGTTCACCGAGGCTGCCTCATGGTAGTCCAGCTCACTGGTGGGGTGAAAGGGGAATAGGTATAGAGCCACACCCTGACCTAAATTGAACCCTGGTGAAACCAAGGCAGGGTGAGGTTGCAGCAGTGACGGTTAGGGAGGCAGAGAGGAACTTTCTTTTCCAGGGGTCTCAGAGTGTGATTGCAGGAAGACTGGCACCAAAGATCCTCAGCTCCAGTCCCTGGAAGTGAAGCCTGAGGTTTCAGAAGCAGGATTATGGGAGAAGGGGAACTGGAGGAGGTAGTTAGTGCGGCCAACTGACTGGGATAGGCTAATATCCTAAGGTAAAGGGGTTTTTCCACGTGCGTTGGAACTGAGGAGTGCCAGTGGATAAATGCAGGGGTTGGGGACAATGTTTCAGAAAGGGCATAAGAAGTAAAGGTGTGGCAGAGGAGTAGGGCGGGGCTCAGTGAAAAGGGGGCGTGGCAGCTCTCTGGTCACGCCTACTTGAGTTCCTGGGCCAGTGCAGCAATGTGCTCCACTCTGTCTTGGTGCGCTGCCAGGTCGCTCTCAAAGGCCTCGTGGCGCCTCAACAGGGCACGCACCTCCTGCAGCGAAGCTGACTCGTAGTCGTGTTGGTTCAGCATCTCCTCTTTGCCTGATCGGGAAGGAACAGGGTCCTGTCACCCAGAGGTCGCCATGGCTGGGGTGTGAGGTTTCCCACACACCCTAACATGTTAGCCGGATAGTTGGCAATGCTTGCCAATGAAGTCAATGTCCCACGACCCAGCACCGTCCCGGATGACCTTTGCTACAATTCTGGAATTACTTGATATCGACCCCCTCCCCGGTTTTCTGTTTGTTTGTTTGTTTTTTGTTTTCGGTTTTGTTTTTTTCTGAGACAGGGTCTCTCTTTGTGGTCCTGCTGGAACTCACTATGTTGACCAGGTTGGCCTCGAACCTAGAGATTCGCCTGCTTCTGCTTCTACCTCTCAAGTGCTGGGATTAAAGGCATGCAGCACTGCGCCTGGCCTTTGAACTTCTTCTCAGTGCCCCTGTGAACTCCTCAATCTTTGACTTGGCTTCTTTTGCTCACCACTGTTTCCCAGCACCTGGCACAGTGCCTGATACTTAATGGATGGCAGAGTCTCTATGAATACATAATTACTGTATGAATAAACAATAAATGCAAGAGTGGTTTTAAAGTAATAATTACTATAATTTTACAAATAAAGACCTCCATCTTCATTACAGTAATGGTAGGTATTGGTAGGTGACAGATATAAAGGTTCAGAGATTGCAACAGAGTCATTAAACTGAAATTTTCAAGATTTTTTTTTGGCTTGTTTTTGAAACAGTCTCTTTCTGTATAGCCCTGGCTGTCCTTGATCTCACTCTGTAGACCAGGCTGTCTTCAAACTCAGAGATCTGCCCACTTTTGCCTCCCGGTTGCTGGAATTAAATGAGTGTGCCACCATACCTGGCAACTTCAGAAATTCTTATAAAAATATCCAAACTATTGTTATTCACTATTCCGGGATCCATCATTAATGTTTGTTCATTTTAACAGAACAGGTGGGGGGGTGTTTGTTTTTTGTTGTTCTTGTTGGTTTGGTTTTTTTTTCTTTCTCTCTTTTTTAAGTTTCTCAAGACAGGGTTTCTCTGTATAACAGCCCTGGCTATACTGGAACACATGCTGTAGGCCAGGCTGGCCTTGAACTCACAGAGATCTGCCTGCCTCTGCCTCCCTAGTGCTGGGATTAAAGGCATGTGCCATCACCGCCTGGCTGATTTATTTTTTTGTAGGACTACAATCTCGGATAGAATCCTGAATAAATGATGTTATCTATGGAGAGTGATGTATTTGACTTATGCAGCATTCTACATCAATATACTTTGTATATGACATAGTGATGCTGAAATTAGGAACTTACCTTTGGACACCTGCTCCATATACAAAAGCTAAGTGACAAATTAATCCAAAAAGACTACAGAGGACCAGAGCCTGAGAGGAGGGAGATTAAGTTTATAGGTAACAAAACCAGCCCCAAGAGGAGCCCAGAGTGCACTGTAGCAAGACAGGATGGAATGAGAAATCTGGTCTCCAGCCAGATTTGGCAGCTCATGTCTATAATCCCAGCACCCCCAGCACTCAGGAGGCAGAGGCAGGTAAGATCTCTGCCCTGTTTACATAATGAGTTCCAAGCTAGTTAGCACTATATAGCAAGACAATTTCGTGTGTGTGTGTGTGTGTGTGTGTGTGTGTGTGTGTGTGTGGTGGGAGGGGGGGTGGTATCTGGCTCCCTGCAAAACATCTGCCCCTGTCCTGTGCAGTTTGTCCCAGGAAAGAGTCCAGTTCCATGAGATATGCCTACCGCGGGTCCAAGCTTCATGCAGGGAAGCCTTCTGTTGGAACTTCTCAGCCAGGTGCTGAAGCCGCTGCAGACGCCTGATCTCTGAAAGCAGCCAGTCCTCATAGCCCTTCTCTACCTGCTCCAGGCCCCGCCATGCATTGGCTATATCCTGTGTGAAAAACAAAGGTGGCCTCCACCATGGTTCACCCAGTATGCAGATAGGGATCAAGGACCCAAGGTTACCCAGGGCATTAGCTCACTGAAACCAGTTTGCCCTCAGAGGGCATGAAAGCAGGTCGGTGGCTCAAGCGCAGCTTGGTCTGCAGCGTGTTGAAGTTGATCTCCAACTGGCACTTTTCCTGCACACGGGGAGGCTTGTGCAGACGTCTATAGTCCCGGAAGTCCTCCAGCTTGCGCTGCATCGCACTCATACTGGGTTCACCTACGCGGTTCTCCAGCCATGGGACAGTGCGACGAATCCACTCCAGTAGCTGCCAGGACCAGAGCAAGGCAGAGAGTTCTGAGCTGACTGACACACCTTGCCCACCCATCTCCATTCTACACATGGGCTGTGGCCAGAGGGCCAGGCCTCAGATACGTGGAGGGGACTTTCAAACTGTCCTCACTGGCCAGAAAAGGAATAGGATACGTATGTGTGTGTGAATCTAGGGTTTCCCATAGTCTAGACAAGCCCTCTACCACTGAACCACATCCCAATTCCAGGACAACCAATCTCTGAGTCCAGAGGCCAAAATAGGTTGATACGTAGAAAAAGGACCTATGGCTGCCTAAATGTCAGGGAAGGACAGGATCAGTAAGTGTATAAACAATAAGTGAATCATGAATGACCAGAGGTTTTAGCTGACAGAAGGGCAGGAGATGGTGGGGAGGCAGGAACAGAAAGAACCTGGATGGATACTCTGCAGACTCATGCCAGCGGTTAAGGTTAGAGGAGTTGGGATGTTCAGTGGGGACAGGGTAAGGAGTACAGTGGGAAGGGGCTCTCTGGCCCTAGCCATACCTCACTGGCTAATTTCTCATACTCCTCCATCAGTTTCTCATTTTCTTGGTTCACAGCTAACACCTTGCAGATCCTGTTAGCAGCGGTCTCTGCCTGTAGTGGGGGAAAGAAAGAGGGCTGAGGACAAGCTACCCCAGACACCCTAACTTAGCCTCCCTCAAAAACTTGGCCTGTGTACAAATCGAGAAGCGGTGGTCACATCTCTAAGGTGGGAGGAGCTTTCAGGACAGAGGCCCCTGTCCCTGAGCTCCCTGAAGGTTCATTGAGACAGTGGCCCTCCTTCCCACTTACAGGGCTTGGCACCTCCAAATGTTGGGCTAACACAAAGGTTGGGCTCTTGGACCCTATCTAGGCATCAATACTCTCAGTAGGGCAGCAACGAGACCCTCCTTTACCTGCTCAGCCCCAGCAAAAGCATGGTAGAAGCAGGAAACATAGGTCATGATGGCTTTCTCATCTGGTTTTGGGGTGTTCACAATGTCTGGGGAAGACAGCAAGGCATATTTTTTTTTTGTTTCGGTTTGGTTTTTTTTGAAGCACAGGAATCATTTTTCAGGGCTTTTCTTGTGATAGGTAAGTGCTCCACCTTAGCAACATCCTCAACTTCTTGTCTTATGAAGTGTATGTTTACCAAAGCCAGAGTGGGGAATGAACTCAAGACTCCCCTTTATGCAAAGAATATCCTCAGAATGACAAAAGTGGAGATTACTAGTAATGTGCTGCCTGCTACCCCAAGCCCAGTGTCTTTCTCTTTCAGGAAGCCCTCTATGATCACCCCAGGGCCTGGTGTGAGACCATGCATGAGGGTGCAGATCCTGAGGCCCTCATGAGGGGTCTCTGATCTCTGTCTGGTGCTCCCAGCAGCCTGTAACTCAGTCTCTCTCCCTCTTAAGTCTCATATTTCCTCGGGGCCAGAAGCAGTCTCCTTGGTGCACAGATGTCTAGGATACCAAGCAGCAGTCATTCAGAAAATGTTTGCTGCTTCATTGACTGAACATTGCTTGGGCTCAGGGAGCACAGGCAGAAAGTGACCCAGAGAAGCTTCCAGTCTTGGGAATCAATAATATCCTGAATAACCAGGAGACTGGGGTATGAGACAGAGGGCAGAGCCACTCCATAGAGGAAAGCCAGGAGACAGAGGGCAGGGATGTGTGATGGGAAGCTCCTGGAAAAGAGGAAAGAGGAATGAAACATTGTGAAAAGAGCTAGGAGTGGTAGCACATACCTATAATTCCAGCACTTGAATGGTGGAGATAGAAAAATCAGGAGTTCAGGGCCAGCCTCAGATACATACTGAGTTTAAAGCCAGCCTGGGCTACACGAGACTCTGTCTCATAAATCAAAAGATTTTGAAATGGAAGAAGGGTAGGGATAGAGTAAGGGGCAGGAGTAAAATATCACTTCACTATGTGAAGATTGGACAGGGTCAGGTGTATATTTAATACTGTTCTCGGCCACTGATCTCACCTTCTGCATCCAGCATCTTAGGGATATCCAGGTATTTCTCTGCCACCTCAAAGGCAGTGTTCAAGTTTCCAATTGGGTCATCCTAGGGGAAAAGTTGAAAGGTCAGCTGAAGACAGAGACTGCAGAATTGGGTCTGTGACTTATAAAGGCCCACCTTGCGCAGCTTGGCATAATCAATGAGGTCTGGCCGGTGGCGGTGGATGAGAGCACAGAGGGCCAGGCCATCCTTCCAGCTAAATAGACAGAAAGGGTTGTCAGGCTTGAGTTCAGGCTGAGGTCATGTTCTACCCTCAACCTAGCAGCACCCCAGCAGAGCTGCCTTTTCTGTGACATGAAGTCAAGTACAAATATCTTTGCCTCTTATTGCTAGACCATATCCTCATAGCTCCTCACAGTCACAGTCCCTTCCCGTTCATAGGTTCATGCCAGACCAGTTTGTAGGTGTGTGGGGCATCCAGGTCTTCTCTGTCTGAAATACACGACTATGGATATCACAAATGCTCCTTGCCCAGGGAGTGGTCTGCAACCCTCCTTGTTCAGCCCCTTTCATTCACTGTATCCTGAGTCTTTGTTTCAGAGGCTGTTCCAAGAACTGAACCGGAACCCTCCAATTGCTGAGGCTTGGGTAGGGCCAGTCTATACCTTCATGGACCAGGGATCAGAGCTGCTCACTGAGCCCTCAGTGCCATCAAACAGACCTGGTATGGAAGTTCTGTACATTGACGTTGCGATATGGCGCTGTTTTCCTCTGACACCAGAGAAGCAAGCCTTCTTTGGCTGAGGTCTCTGGGGGACAAAGGGACAGAAGTGTTAGCCGGGAAAGAGTCTGAGCTGGCCCAGTCCATCTGCCTCCTCCTCTACTCACCCTCCACAGAGATGTCCTGGATGGCAAAGCGGAGGATGATGGTCCAGATCATGCCCAGTGTCATCTTCAGGTTCCCATCAACAATTTCTGCCAGGGACAGGGCTCAGGGTTGGACTCCAGGCCTTTATGTCCAGGCCTCAGTGCACGGTCCTTTGGCTCAGCCTCCTGACCCTTGTGCCACACCCAAAGTCTGGTACCTACTAAACGCCTAACAAGCACTCAGTAGTCATCTAGTGTTATTTTAGAATGATTTGTTGAACACCTGCTAGGTACCAGGTGCTGGGTTGGCATTTGGGTACAGTTGCCTCTGATAGACAGGAATAATTATCTCCACTGGGTCTTTTTTTTAAAAAATGTTTTCTTTATTATTTATTATGCATACAATATTCTGCCTGCATGTACAACTGCAGGCCAGAAGAGGGCATCAGACCTCATTACAGATGGTTGTGAGCCACCATGTGGTTGCTGGGAATTGAACTCAGGACCTTCAGAAGATCAGTCTGTGATCTTAACCTCTGAACCATCTCTCCAGCCCCATCTCCACTGGGTCTTGCAGAAGAAACCTCCTGACACCCCCTGAGTCCTTGCCCAGGTCCCTCCTGTCCCCTTCTCACCTTCAGCGCCAATGGACACAAGCTTAACTCCTTTGCTGGCGATGAAGTCCAGGGCCTTATTGACATTGGCGATTTTGTGGAAGCGCATCTTGCCCTTGTCTGGCCTGGGTAGCCTCTCTCCTGAGTATAAGAGGAGAGGGTAAGGGGCAAAGGTTATCGGAGGGGGCCTGGGATGTACCTCAGGAGCATAGTGTTTGTCTAGCCTGACTGAAGCCCTGGATTTGATTCTCAGCACTGAAAAATTTTTTTAGTTCAAAAATGCTGTTCCCAAGCTCTCCCTTCTCCAGTATGACTCCCTTCCAGCACTCTGCTGCCACCATTCCCACAAGCCTCCAGATTTCCCTAGCCACAGACGCGTGCCCTCACCGGAAATGACCTCCAGGAGCAGCATGAGCTTCAGGCCATTGCGGAAGTCCTCCTCAATGTTCTCAATCTGAGTGCCTGCCTTGCGCAGATGTGAGTTGCACCATGCCGTGAAGGTCTAGGGACAGAAGACAGTGATTGGACAGTAGAAACGGACCTGAGAATGGGAAATGCCCAGAACCGAGTCTAGTGCACACAGACCTAGCTCCTCCATTAAGATAGGTCTTAGAGCTCAAGGTCCTTCTGATCTCCAAAATATACAAAGAACTCAAGAAATTGGACACCAAAAGATCACGTAATCCAAAAAAAAAAAAAAAAAATGGAGTACAGACCTAAACAGAGAACTCTCAACAGAGGAATCTAAAATGGCTGAAAGACACTTAAGGAAATGTTCAACATCCTTAGTCATCAGAGAAATGCAAATCAAAACAACTCTGAGATTCCATCTTACACCTGGAAGAATGACCAAGATCAAAAACACTGATGACAACTTATGCTGGAGAGGGTGTGAGGAAAAGGGAACACTTCTGCATTGCTGGTGGGAATGCAAGATGGTACAACCCTTTTGGATGTCAATGTGCAGAAAATAAGGAAACAACCTTTCTCAGGACCCAGTAATACCACTTTTGGGTATATATCCAAAGGATGCTCAATCGTACCACAAGGACATGTGCTCAACTATGTTCATAGCAGCTTTGTTTGTCATAGCCAGAGCCTGGAAACAACCTAATGTCCCTCAACCGAAGAATAGATAAAGAAATTGTGGTACATTTACACAATGGAGTACTACACAGCAGAAAAAAATAACGACAGCTTGAATTTTGCAGGAAAATGGATGGTACTAGAAAACATTATTTTGAGTGAGGTAACCCAGACACAGAAAGACAATTATCACATGTACTCACTCATAGGTGGTTTTTAAACATAAAGCAAAGAAAGCCAGCCTACAAACCATAATCACAGAGAACTTAGTCAACAATACAGACACTAAGAGAGACTTACATAGACCTAATATACATGAGAAAGAATAAAAAGACAAGATCTCCTGAGTAAATTGGGAGCATAGGGACATTGGGGGAGGCTTGAGGGGGGAGGGGAGAGACAGGAAGGGGAGCAGAAAAAATGTAGAGCTCAGTAAATATCAATAAAGAAAGAAAAAAAAAAGGACTCAAGGCCCTGGATGTGAATCCTGGTCCAACTGGCTTGCTATGTATCCTTCTCCAGCTTCTTTCCTTTTTGGAGTTTTATTTCAGCTGAGAAAAGAGAAATGGCAGCAGGGCTTCTATAGGAACCAGTTTGGACTTGGAACCTCCCTGTGCTAAGGCAAGCACTCTGGCTTTGTTGGGAAATATTTCTTTAGACCGTGTGAAGATGTGTCACTGTGATTGGTTTAATAAAGAGCTGAATGGTCAATTAGGCAGGACTTCTGGGACAGAGAGGTCGGGGGGAGCACACAGAGTTGCCAGCCAAACATGGAGGAAGCAGGATGAGGAGGCCAGCGTAAAGGTAACCAAGCCATGTAAAAGAATGTAGATTAAAAAATAATAGTTAGCCAGGAATTGGTGGCACACACCTTTAATCCCAGCACTCAGGAGGCAGAGGCAGGCAGATCTCTGTGAGTTCAAGGCCAGCCTGGTCTACAAAAGCTAGTTCCAGGACAGGCTCCAAAGCTACAGAGAAACCCTGTCTCGAAAAAACAAAAAAAAAGGGGGGGGGTAATTTAAGTTATAAGAACTAGTTAGGAAGAAACCTAAGCTAAGGCCGAGCTTTCATAATTAATAATAAGTCTCCAAGTCATTTTTGTGAACTGGCAACCCAAAGAAAAAGCCTGCTACACAGCTTTGTCTAATCTTAATCACTGGAGATAGGATTATAAAACATTAACACACTTCAGATAGGCCAGAGACATGGTCTCTAAACTGAGAGCTCCTCAAGGGAATCATATCTAGATGAGAGGTGGGAATCAGCTGCCAGGGAAACCTGGACATAAAAGCATTGCATGGGTGATCAACAATCAACTGTTATTTCAGAATGATTCATTAAACACCTAATTATCCCCACTGGGTCTCATACAAGTGACTGGTTGATCAGGTACTGCAACCCACATGGGCTCTTTCCCAGCACTGATGACCTCCCCTACAACCAGCCATAGCTTCCACCTGAGATAAGAGGATTGAGATATGGCTGTGTCTTTTGAGAATGGGGTTATCCTTGGAGTGTGTATATACTTGCAAACCAACCAGGCCTTCAGACCCTGAGTGCTGCCACTGGCTCTGGATCCTTGATGGAGTCCACAGCTGGGCTCCAACACCAGCTCACATCCCTCTCTGTGATCTGGGGCTAGTCCTTGACCTCTTCGTGGTTTGGTTCCTGTGTTTTTCCAAGGTGGTGGTCAGACTCTGTTATGTCTCTGGCCCTTCTTTTGACCTGGCAGGATCCTGGAATTCTCCTCTGTTGTAGGATATTTTGATTGAACTCTGACACTCCTGAGACTAGGAATTCAAGTTAAACTTTAAATCAGGAGGTGGAGCTAATGACTGGAATTGGCCCTAGAAAAGCCAGCAATTTTGATAGAAAAGACATACAGGAAAAGAAGGGTGGGGACTTGAGTATGGCCCTTCTTTTTGGTTCTGGGACAAGGGAGGAGATGTGTCTCTTGCAGTGTCTCCAGTCAAAAAGCTAGATCAGTTAGTTGCTACTCAACCTCTCTGAGCTAGCAGGTTTTCACTCCAGCCTTTGACTCCCAAGTCTTTTTATTAGCCAGATGGTGGTGGCACACGCCTTTAATCCTAGCACTCGGGAGGCAGAGGCAGGCAGATCTTTGAGTTCGAGACCAACCTGGTCTACAAGAGCTAGTTCCAGCGCAGGCTCCAAAGCCACAGAGAAACCCTGTCTCAAAAAACCAAAACAACAACAACAAACAAACAAACAAAAACAAGTCTTTTTATTTTTATTTGAGACAGGGTTTCTCTGTAGTTTTTGGTGCCTGTCCTGGAACTAGCTCTTGTAGACCAGGCTGGCCTCAAACTCACGGAGATCTGCCTGCCTCTGCCTCCTGAGTGCTGGGATTAAAGACATGCGCCACCACTGCCTGGGTTGACTCCCAAGTCTTATTGATAAATAAAATGATAGAGAGTTAATTTTGAACCTACATATCTTGGCTGCTATAGAGCCAGGACCAAGAGACTGGAAACTCTACCACATCACATCCTGAGTGGCCAACGGGGCACTAACTGTGGAGCCATGGGCCAGCAGGTAATAATTAAAATATCAGTAGATTCATGTACAACCACTAAGTGGGCAGAAAAGCATTCCTCCCACCATAAAACAGATGTTCCTGAGATGTGGCTCTGGAGACCATTTGGAATTCTCTCCTTAGCCAAGTTTCCAGGTCTTCTGGAAGCTGGAGTGGAAGAGGATGCTATAAGCACTGGACAGCTGTCATTGCTAAGGGAACATGGTGAGCTTCTGTTACAAGAGGTGTAGAAGTGGGTCCTTAGTAGGGACCCAAGCACAAGAGATTGTATTCGTATTTCCTACAGTTGCTTCTACAACTAGAGTCTGGATGCACTGGGTCTACAAATGTCAGTGTGGCTGGGGTGGGATTGTGGGGGTTCGTGAGGGCAAACCTGAGGCCAAGTCTTATGGATTCTGGGTTTCATGTATTTTTGAACTTACCATGTAGCCAGTGGTGACAATGAACTTCTGATCCTCCTGTCCCCATCAAGACAGGCATGGAGACAGGCATGTACTACTTACCCTGTTTATTTGATGCTGAGGATTCAAGTTGTGGATTAACCCATGCTAAACTAAGTCAGAACTTAACTTAATAAATCAATTAATTACATTCCCAGTCTCATATATGAGTTTTAATAAGAGGTAGCCCTGCCCTGAAGGAGTTCACAGTCAATCAGAGTCACGTTGTTCTCTGAGGTATACCAGTGGGGACATGCAGAGGGGTCTGGGGTGGAGGGGGATCGTCCAAATTGGGTGGGGACTTCTTGATGGAGGCTCACATCAAATCTGTGATGGAAGAGCAGGAGTTGGTGCAGGCCCAGGAAGGGCAGCCAAGGGCATGTCAGACAGGGGCAGATACAAGGGGAAATGTGCAGTGAGAAACAGTTGTTCCCTCTATGGGACAGCAGCAATGTGGCCACTGCTGGAATGAAACTGGAGTTGTTGGGGTGTTGGTGGTGAGAGACATACCGGAGGGGTGGCAGGGGCCAGGTCATGCATGCTCCTGGGTGCTAAGCCAGGGAGTTTGAACTTGATCCTGAGAGCCACAGAGAGCTGGCAAAGCTTCAGGCAAGAGGGAGGGATCAGAACTTATTATGTTTGAGACAAGGCTCCCTATGCAGATCTGGCTATCCTGACACTCGTTATGTGAAACAGACCATCTGAGAGAGCTGCTGCCTGTCTCTGTCTCCCAAATGTAGCCCAGAACTAAATTTAAAAGCTCACTCTGGTTGCAGAGCAGGGACAATGGCTGTCAGAATGGACGGGGGAAATGAGGAGGTGAGAATGGATACAAGGGATTGAAAGTGATGGAAGTGGATGTGAGGAGGTGTGGGGGGTGTACTTTGTTTCATTCTGATTTCAGACCTTACGACCTATTTATGGGCTTGGGATCATGGCCCAGTGATTGAAAACACTGGTTGTTCTTCCAAAAGGACAAAAAGATTGGGATTCCCAGCACCCATGTCAGGAGCCTTTATAACTGCCTGTAACTCCAGCTCCAGGGATCCGATACCCTCTGCTGGTCTCCATGGGCACCCATGTACATACACATAAATAGAAATAATTCATTAAAGTAAAACATTTTTTTAAAAGATGTATTTATGGAACATCTGGGATGTAGCTCAGTGGATAGAGTGACTGTCTTGCACACAAGATGCCCCAGGTTTGACTCCTAGCACCTCTTCAAACCTGGTGTGGTAGTGCAAACCTGCAACCACCAACTTAGAAAGTGGAGGAAGGAGCCTAGCAGTGGTGGCGCACACCTTTAATCCCAGCACTAGGGAAACAGAGGCAGATGGATCTCTGTGAGTTTGAGTTAGAGGTCAACCTGGTCTACAGAGCTAGTTCCAGGACAGCCAGGGCTACACAGAGAAACCCTGTCTTCAAAAACAAAACAAACAAACAAACAAATAAAAATGAAAGAAAGAAAATGAAAGAAAAAGGAAAAATGGAGAAAGTGCTGGATAGATTGCTCACCGGCTGTTTTGTTTCTTTTGCAGAAGACCAGGGTTTGATTCCCAGCACCCACTTGGTGGTTCATTACCACCCATAACTCCGGGTTCAGGGAATCTGATGCCCTATTCTGACCTCCTCAAGTACCAAGCATAGATATGATGCACATACATATACACAGGCAAAACACCACATATAAAATAAAATGAATAAATCTCATAAAACTTTTAAAAGGAAAGAAAGAGGAGGCAGAGGACAGCAGTTCAAGGTCACATGGCAAATCAAGACTAGCCTGGGCTACATAAGACCTTAAAAATAGGAAATATTTATGAGCCAATTGTTTTTCTTTTATTTTTTAATATTTATTTATTATGTATACAGTATTCTGTCTGTATGCCTGCAGGCCAGAAGAGGGCACCAGACCTCATTACAGATGGTTGTGAGCCACCATGTGGTTGCTGGGAATTGAACTCAGGACCTTTGGAAGAGCAGGCAATGTTCTTAACCTCTGAGCCATCTCTCCAGCCCCAAGCCAATTGTTTTTCAATATGGTCAACTGAAGAGGACTCAGGTATCAGGGGAGAATGGGAGTGCTCCAAAGCTGGAGACCTTGGGTCCTGGAGTCACTGATTAACAAGGAAGCAGTCACCAAGAAGCATTAGGAGCAGGGATAGATGGAGCAGACCTGACCACAAGGATGTTACAGCCTTGTTCAACAATGTGGAAGTGGAAGACATAACCCACTGTCCATCTACAGGGCCACTGACTGGTTTTCAGAGCATCAACCCTATTGATGAATTAATGTGGACTGAGGTTGTTGTTGGACGTGGATGATGGACATGGGGGTGGTTATAAATTGGAATGAAAGGATGGTTGACAAAGGCAAGAGACAGGCAGATGTCATGGTAGGGACACATAGCCTTGGATCTGGGAGAGGGTTGGATGGCTGGGGGTGGGGACAAGAGTTGTTGAGGAGTAATTAGCAGCTGGAGCCAGGGGCAGGGATGACATCATCCGGGGATTGCCGAATTCAGGGACCACAGCCATGCTAGGAGACAGGTGCAGGGGAGTGAGGGGGGGCAGGGTAGAGGGTGGATCACCCCCAGACATCTCAGCCTAGTCAGCTCAATTTCCCCACCCCTGCAGCCAACTTCTGTCATCTAACCCAGCAGAAATGCTCTAGTTCTAAATTCTGAGGTTCTTAGGTCCTACAAATTCTGCTAGGTACACCAGCACCTTGTCCTATCCTGGAATAAGGCATAGTTGACAAAAGGCATGTCCAATAGCTTCATGGTTGCCTTCTCTATGCCTGGTCTGCAGGTTCTCAACGCTTTCTCAGTCCAACTGGAATAATTTTCTCTTTAGGGAACCCAGGTGTCTTGCTCCCTCCACTGGGGAGCTAGGAGTGAAAATAGTTCAGGGAGGGAGGAGGCAGTGCCCTACAAGGCTGGGCCTGGGCAACAACTACCCACATGGTCCTCTTGAGCTCCCCCAAAGGCGCTGTCTCAGCACAAGTGTCCATCTGGGTCCCCGGGTTAAGTTACTGGTAAGGGGACCCAGGGCTCCCCTCCTCCCGACCTTCTGGCCTTTTCAGCAGACTCAGGGTTTCTAAGGCAGGGAGGAGTATCTTGGGAAAGAATGGGGTGGGGCAAAGGAAAAGACCCACAGATGGGGGGAATTCTTTTTCTTCCTCACAGTATATAATAGGCTGTCTATCTCTGCTGTTTTCTGGACCTCAGTTTCTTTAATCTTCAAGCCTATAGAGGGACTGAGGACGCCACCCTGAGTAGAGTACATAGCAGAGGATGGGAAAGAGTACGAGATGGTTCTATACCACACACGGTTGTGTGCCTGGCATGTTTTCAGGATGGGTTCTGGAGATACTTAACTTGAGACCCCTTCACCTCCCACCCAACAAAGCTGGATCTCGTCCAAACTCTACTTTTCACCAGCAGAAGTGGGGCAGTGGGCTCAAAGGAGTTGGGGGAGGGGAGAGGTCATTAGGGACTCCAGAAACACCTTGACATCCTAAATCCCACCTGAGGATCCCCAGCCCTTCTTCTAGCCCTGGGGTGGGCAGACCCTGGACTGGGGAGTGGCAGTCTAGATTACAGGAAGGCTCTGTCCTTGAACTGCCCAGATACCCAGGAAGAACTGCCTGGCCTCTCAGCCTCAGTTTTGCCTTTGGGAAATGGGTGAGCACTCACTTTCCGCTGCTGTTTCTCCCAGGCCGGGTCCAACAGCAAGTCACGGTCCCAGTCCTCCTCCTGTTCCATGTACTCGCCGCCCCCGCCGCCCGAGAAGGGCCCCTCCCCGGCTCCCAGACCCTCGGGCTGCATAACCATCATCATCTTGCTCAGGATCTTGGCTCTGCTCCGCTCCACTGGGCGAGCTCTTAAACGCTCAGGCCGGGTTAAGTAGGGCGGTCCCAGCCCCAGATCAGATTCGTACTAAATATGGGGGAGGTGGGTGGGGCCAGATAGGGGGCGAGGGAGCTTGGGTCTGGACCAGAGAAAAGATTGCACTGGAGTCAAAGATTGCGGAATCGCGGGGGATGCTGAGTGACTACTGGCCTTCACAGAGGGTTCGCATTTCAGCTCTGCGGTTAGCTTGCTGTGTGATCTCCGGAGAGTCATAGACCTTGTCTGTTTTCCTTATCTGTAAAGTGCAGTTCAGGTGGTGGCTGCAGGGCATCCTAAAAGCTGCCTTTTGGACCTGAGTCTGCCCTCCTTCCAGCACTGCGCGCGAGATACAGACCCTTATTTCTCTCTCACAGTAACACCGAGGCAACAAGCTGTTTGGGAAGTTTTCTAGGGTGATGGAGACACCCGAGCTTGGGGCTAGATGATAGGACCAGCCAGGTCTATTAATACCGGGGCGGCTGTAGAGGAGTGTGGGGAGAATGTGCTGAGCCGGGAAACCCCGACGCCACGGGTGCTGCAACCCAATCCTCCGGAACGTGGCAGCCAGCCAATCCAGGGGGCGTGGCCTTTTGCAGTACGCTGGGCAACCACTTCACGTTGACACTGGGCGGCAGCACCAACCGGATTTCGAAATGTTTCGGTCAGCCAATCACTTCTTTGTGTCTATGGACCCTCCCTGCGAATCTGACGGCAACGCACCCCTGCAGATAGCCCATTGGTCGTGGCAGACGCCCGTCCGCCGCTATGCCCTCCCCAATACGGAAGCGGTAGGGTCCCAGAGATCTGACGGCGGGTGGGTTGGAATCATGGGGGATCCCTGGGCGGCTCTGGGCGCAGAAGGAGCGCCCACGCGACTGCCGCTGGTGCTCACCGCGCTGTGGGCCGTCGCCGTGATCATGGAGCTGGCCTATGTGATGGTGCTGGGGCCCGGGCCGCCTCCGCTGGGACCCCTGGCCCGGGCCTTGCAACTGGTGCTGGCTGCTTATCAGCTTCTTAACCTGCTGGGCAACGTGGGACTCTTCCTGCGCTCCGATCCCAGCATTCGGGGCGTGATGCTGGCTGGCCGCGGCCTGGGCCAGGGCTGGGCGTGAGTGTCGGGCACGGGGGTTTTCGGGGGGTCGGGGTGAGTGAGGGCGCTGGGACCAAGAGAGGCCCCAGAACTTGAGTTGTCAGAAACCAGATGACATTAGCATTCGGGTTGTTAGAGCCAAAGAATTCCTTTAGAACTTGGCATCCGCTACTTACTCATTTAGATGCTGAGCGGGCACTGTTCCGGAGACTCATGTGAAAACAGATGTCCGACCTCCTGGAGTTGATTTCAGTTGCGGAAGGGGCAGATACTAAATTATAAGCCCAATAAATAAGCAAATTGCGTAAAAATGATGGTAAAAGATGATGTGAAAAAAATAGATCATGTTGATGGGTGGTGGTGGCGCACGCCTTTAATCCCAGCACTCGGGAGGCAGAGGCAGGCGAATCTTTGTGAGTTCGAGACCAGCCTGGTCTACAAGAGCTAGTTCCAGGACAGGCTCCAAAGCCACAGAGAAACCCTGTCTCCAAAAACCAAAAAAAAAAAAAAAAAAAAACAAAAAATAGATCAAGGTAAAAAAGCGTGGAGCGGAAGTTTCAGTTGTTTTTATTATTTTTGTCTGTATTTATGATGTGTCCAAGACCAGGTGCGCGTGCTATGGCGCACATGTGGAGGTCAGAGGACAACTTTCGGGAGTTCTCTCCTCCTCCCATTTGGGTTCTGGAGGCTGAACGGGTCGTCAGGCCTATGCAGCAAATGCCTTTAACTACTGAACCATCTTCCCAGCCCAGAGTTTCAGTTCTAAATACATGGTCAATTTTCAGCACAAGATAGGTGATGGATTTGTTAATTAGCTTGATTTAATTAATTCACATTTTGCTAAAAAAAAAAAAAACCCACAGCATATGCAAATATGTTAAGACTAAGTCATCCATTTGCAAGTAAAAACAAAAAATATAAAAGTAAATAAGTGGTCAAGGGGGACCTCATTGAGGCATTTGTGCGACAAGGTGGCAGAGTTAGCCACTTGGAAAGTTTTGAACTGGTTTCTGGGAGGAGGAAACAGACCACCAAAGGGCAGAAGTCTGTCCAGAATATTCCCAAATGGAGAGAGGGAAAGATGTTAGTGGCATAAGTACCTCCAAGTCATTGAAAACTTTGTTTTTCAGTGGGTATGTCACAGGAGGTAGCCACCTCAGACCTGTAGTGTTAGAGTTCGTGGTGCCTGGCAAGACTGTTCCAGCTTCCCCAACATAGCCTCTAGGGCTGAGGTAGGGCATGGTCTGGGGCACTGAGAGCTGTTGGGGGCACTAACTGACCTGTGGTTCCTTCCTCTCCCTTGTCTCTGCAGTTACTGTTACCAGTGTCAAAGTCAGGTGCCACCGCGTAGTGGGCACTGCTCTGCCTGCCGTGTGTGCATCCTTCGTCGTGACCACCACTGCCGCCTACTGGGCCGCTGCGTGGGCTTCCATAACTACCGGCCCTTCCTGTGCCTGCTGCTTCACGCTGCTGGTGTCCTGCTCCACGTGTCAGTGCTGCTAAGCCCTGCCCTGTCAGCCCTGCTGCGGGCCCACTCAGCTGTCTACATGGTGGCGCTCCTGCTGTTGCCCTGGCTCATGCTACTCACAGGTGGGAAGCCTTCTGAACCTTGCAGCAGCCAGAGACCCTTGCACTGTGCTGGGGACCAAGGTCCCTTCCCATGGGAGGTGGGGTGTCCAGCTGGTTCTCTTGGGCAATGCTCTGGGGACCCAGCCCTAGTGTCATTTAGGGAGAGAGGGAGGCCTCATACCTAACTGTGAAGAACTGTGCTTTAGCCAGTGGTGGTGGCTTATACCTTTAATCCCAGCATTTGGGAGGTAGAGGCAGGCAGATCTCTGTGAGTTCAAAGCTAGCTTAGTCTACAGAGTGAGTGCCAGCATGGGCTGCAAAGCTACAGGGAAACCCTGTCTCATAAAATCGAAAAAAACAAAAACGAAAAACAAAACCTCGTGCTTTACATGGGGCTCCAAGACAAGAACAGAGTTCTACCTGCAGAATCAAGGATCCCAGAGCTTGCTACAGAGGAGAAAAGGCTAGTATGAGAGCCCTTTGGTTGTTGGGATGCTAGAAGGTTATCTTAGGGAAGATGGGCCTAAGTCCTCTGTCCCAGATACCCCAGCCTCTGGAAGCCACTGACATGCTCATGTTGGTCTCTTTACAGGCTCTTCTATACACTTCTCGATGGTCCTGTGTTTTCCGAGGCTAGGTGTTTTTCTGAAGCCATCAGAGCCTACTTCACTGTTCCCTGTCACTGACTTGGGCTCTGGGACTGTCAGTCCTGGGATCTGTTGAAACTGAAAGCACCAAAACTGTCATCAATCCTGTCCATGCCTAGATGACTTACTTTGCCCTCCCTCCCTCTCTCCCTCCCTCCCTCTCTCCCTCCCTCCTACACAGTCTTACTATGAAGCCCAGGCTGGCTTTGAACTCACCATCCTCTTCCTCAGCTTCCCAAGTACTGAGGTTGCAGGCATGTGCTCACTCTTGGCTCTCATTTTTTTGGCCTCCATCTGTGTTTTACTTCACCAACTCTCACATCCACACCTACTTTGTTTGTTTGTTTTTTTGAGACAGGGTTCTCTGTAGCTTTGGAGTCTGTCCTGGAACTCACTGTGTAGACCAGGCTGACCTCAAACTCATAGACATCCACTTTCCTCTGCCTCCTGAATGCTGAGATTAAAGATGTGCATCACCACCACTCGGGCACACCTACTTCTTCTTAGAACCCAGAATATTTCATCTCTATCGGCCATCCCTTTTTGTTTTTTTTAATTTTTTCATTTTTTTGTGTGTTTTTCCTGCTTGTGTGTCTGTGTGAAGGTGTTGGATCCTTGAGTTATAGACAGTTGTGAGCTGCCATGTGGTGCTGGGAATTGAACCCAGGTCCTCTGGAAGAACACTCAGTGCTTTTAACCACTGAGCCATCTCTCCAGGCCCAATCCCTTTTTGTGCCCTTCACCTTCTGTCCTTTCTACTTGGTTGTTACCTTTCTATTCGTCTTGCCTGTCCCATATTCACTGTTGCTGTCTTCAGGAGTCCTTCATTTCTATCTTTATCCCGCCAATTTCTCAAGCATCCTAGCTCATCTTCCTTTCCTTGGCTACTGAGAGCTGCCAGATATACGTGATACCATGTTCATGGCTAGGTTCACCTTGTTCTCCATTTGAAGCCGAGGTTGGCAGGAACATTGAAAGTTTGTGGCCAACCTGGGTTACATATAGAGCTGAAGGTGAGTCTGAGCTATGTATTTTGAGACCTTGTCTCAAAAATAGAGAATAACAATGTTCCTGTGTTCAGGTCTCCCTGGTGGGCTGAAGGACCCACAGTTTTTGAAAGTTGACAACCCCGCCCCCCACTTGCTGGAGGCCTCTGCTTGTTTTGTCCATTCCTCTTCTGTGCCCCAGCTCTCTTCATTGTCTTTCCCTGGGGTTCCCCTACCTTATATAAACTTGTCCTTATTTTGCCTCCAAAGGACTTGTGCAGGTGTGCAGCTGCTTTCTCCTGCCTCCTGCCTCTCCTTGCTCCCACCTGGCTTCTGTTCTGCATGTCCTCCTAGAGAGGCTAGAAAATCCAGCTCTCTTCTTGCTTTTGAGGAGCTTCCAGTGCTGTATTCTTGACATGCTTTGCCTTTGCTACCTACAGCTCCAGCTTCATATTTCCTTCTCTGTCTCCACAGATTTTGTATCCTCTCATCTCCCTCCACACACTCTGGCATGTCCAGCTGCTCTTGGAGCTCCTTCCTTCAGGTCTCTACTGCACACAGATCTGCTGGGCAACAGGACTTCTTCGTAAACGGCCAAATCACTGACTCTGTCTCCTAAGAGTCTGTCCTGGGCTGAACGTTCTCTTCCCCTTTTATGAAAATAGATGAACTCATTTCTTCTACCCTTGCTGTTTTTTGTGGAGCATTTCTGCCATGGTTTGGGGTGGATGTGTGTGTGCGTGTGTGTGTGCGCGCGTGCAAAGGTCAGAAAAAACCTTGGGCACCTTCCACCTTCTCTTTGAGACAGTCTCTCTCGTTGGCCTGGAACTTTGACAAGTAGGCCAGACCAGCTAGACGATAGACTATAGGGTCTGCCTGTCTCTGCCTCCCATTCAGTCATCACTGGAATTACAGGCATATGGTACCACATCCAGAATTTTATGTGGGTCCTGAGGATCTGCTCTCAGGGTCTCATGCTTGCAAGGCAAGAAGTTCACTGAATGAGCCATTTCCTCAGACCAAGTACTCTTTTACTGATACAAGACATCATTTTGGTCATTTGGAAGTGTACATTTCATAGATTTTAGTGTTCTAAATATCTGTATTTAGTATGTAGTGTAGTGCAACCGTTACCACTGTCTAATTTCAGACCATTTTTGCTCCATAGAGAAATGCAGTGACAGTAAGCAGCCCTCAAGCCCTGACGGTCATTAGTTTTCTTTCTGTGCACACATTTGCTCATTCAAGACAGCTCCCAGAAATCACATCCACAACCCACGGGCCATTGCGCCTGGCTTCTTTCACTTAGCACAGTGCTTCATGGCCTTTGGTGGTCAGTTCAGCAGGAACTAGCTGCCTGCTGAGGCCAAGAAGGTAAAAGATGCTATACTTTTCCATGTAACATGGATCCCAGGTGTAACTGAGTAATTACAGAATGGAGTCCCACTTCCTGGGCGGGAGGAAGGCAGGATTTGGGTTTGGGCAGGCAAGCCAACTGCTATCTGAGACCCTTTTTTTTTCTCCCCACAGGCAAAGTGTCTCTGGCCCAGTTCGCCTTAGCTTTTGTGGTGGACACATGTGTGGCGGGTGCACTGCTGTGTGGTGCTGGACTGCTTTTCCATGGGATGCTGCTGCTGCGGGGCCAGACCACATGGGAGTGGGCTCGGGGTCGGCACTCCTATGACCTGGGCACCAGCCACAACCTGCAGGCAGCCCTGGGTCCACGCTGGGCCCTAGTCTGGTTCTGGCCTTTCCTAGCCTCCCCTTTGCCTGGAGATGGGATCACTTTCCAGACACCATCTGATGTGGGTCTTGTGGCTTCCTGAGTCCAGGTAGAGCTAGAACTGACTAGGGAGGAAGGGAGCAGAGGCGGGAGCTGAAGAACTTGCTTTCAGCTTCTTGCCAGCCACAGGAAAGAGGCCAGGTCTGCCCTTCGTGCCTGTAGTGTGCAGCTCTAGCTCCCTCCTTGAACCTGCCCAGTGTGGCCTCTTCCATATCTAGAGTTCGACACTGCAACTCGGCCCCTTTTGGCAGAGGAGGGTCTGCCAAGGGGTCTACTTGGCCTGCCTGTCTACCCCTCTACCAGGCTGGTTCTTGGCCTCCCCAATCTTTGCTGGGTTCCTATCCCTCACTTTATCATTTTGTTTGCTGTTTTCCAGTTCCCATGTTTGTCAGGCCTGGAGACTACAGAAGACATGAGACCCTGATGAGTGGGATCCAGGCAAGGAGAAATCAAATGTGCTCTAGAGGATAGCACTCCAAAGAAACATCTCTGCAGCAGGGATTTCCAGGGGAGCTACTGTAGCTCTCCTGTATGCGGGTCCAGAGTTAGGATCATTGTTTTGTAAGAAACATAAAGCTCTGCTAAGCCATGTGACAAGACTGTGGGGTAGAAATGTAGACTTTGCTGGCCTTAAACTCAAAGAAATCCACCTGCTTATGCTTTCTGCTTTTTTTTTTTTTTTTTTTTTTTGAGACAGGGTTTCCCTTTGTAGCCTTGGCTGTCCTAGAAACTTACTTTATAAACTAAGCTGGCTTCAGATTCAGAGATGCACCTGCCTGTGCCTCCCAAGTGCTGGGATTAAAGACGTGCACCACCACTGCC
>JAQHUG010000205.1:2432389-2459409 GCA_028555095.1 Dicrostonyx torquatus | reverse complement strand
GTGTATGCGTGCAGGCCAGAAGAGGGCACCAGAACCCATTACAGATGGTTGTGAGCCACCCTGTGGTTGCTGGGAATTGAACTCAGGACCTTTGGAAGAGCAGGCAATGCTCTTAACCTCTGAGCCATCTCTCCAGCTCCAATTTATTTTAAAGTCTATTCCATATCACTGCATGGATGTGTGCTTCAAATTCAGTATTATGAAAAAAGATACTCTTCTCATTCTTGATGTTCCCAATTTCCTAGAGCTCTCATTCCTGAGTAGTGGGCTTTTGTACTGTTTATGCTCATATTCCTTTCTATCCATAGTAGCAGGCCACACATTTCTTACCAATGCATGGTGTGACACAGTGTTTAAGGTAGGGTCTTTCCCTTTCTATCATCATGAATAGCTATGGAGAGCCCACATCAAATATTTTGGTTCTTATTTCACAGCTTGACTGGGGTGAAAGGGACTGGAATGTCATCTGACCCAATACACAGCCTGGCCTTGTGACAGCACAGCCCCACTCAATACCTGTGACAAGAGGTCCATCACCTTCTTGAGCAGACCTTCCATCCCTGGTAAGTTCTGTAGGTTGGGCTGCGATTTCTGACTGACAGCAACACTCCCCCCCTCTTCTCATCTCTCCATCTCCAATTTGACCTTCTGCACATTTCAGCTGTGCCTCTGCTGGCTGATGCAGGAAGAAACCTTTTGCTGTCTGTGCTCAGTCTGTCTTTAGGGGATGGGCAATATGGTAAGGAGAATGGTCTAGGCCCATTTGTCTCTTTAGCCTAACTTCCAACGTACTCTCTGGAAGGGTCAAGGTGGTCAGTGTCACCCTGATCCCCTAATGGACTCAGATGCTGTTACTGGGCAGTACTGGCCAGAATGGAGCCATTGGTCTTGTGGGCAGTCATGCAGTTTGGTATCGCCTTTTTGGAACATTTCTTCCCTTCCTTCCTAGGAGCTGCCAAGCTGTGATGGTGTTAGGGTTGTTCAGAATTAATCCAGTTAAACTCTTTTACTGGAGAGAGGAAGAAGCCTGAGGAGGCAGGCCTGAGCTGTGTGGCACATACCAGGCTCAACCTGGTCAGACAGGAGAGAATGTTGGTCTCCATGGAGCAGGGCCCGAGTCTCAAGTTGTTCAGAATGGTCTTTGAGGAGGGCCAGGGGCCGCTGGCATCTAAATACACCCTTGTTTAGTCTTCTGCTTCATTCCAGAGCCCTAATTTTTTGGGAACCTTTTTTAGGAACCTCATGTATATTTTTACCACGGCACAGAAAACATTCTACTCTTTGGACAGTTTGGGCTAAGTGAATCCGCACAGGTACTGGTCGGCATCTGCTTCTTGGGTCACTTCCCGGGTCCCAGAAATAGTCCTCCTCAAGCCACCAGCCCTAGCTCTGCTATCTAGCTTGGTATTCCATTTCTGGAACAATGTCTCTGGACATAACATTCAGGTCAGGAGCAGCTGCTGTGTGGGAACTCTGGCTGCGACTGGGACCTCTAGCTCCTCCCATGAATCCTCTCTACCTCTTGCACCCCCTCCTCTGGCAATCTTTGTGGCTAGTCTAAGATTGTGGACAGAGCCCTGTGTCTCCTGAGCCACAAGGTAGAAAAGTACAGCCCCTCAGTCATGAGGAATTAGTACAAGTGCCTGTGAGCTAAGCTGGCAGAAACCTTAAAGGGCAACAGGGGGCTCAGTCTCAGCAGAATTCCCAGGCCAATCAATGCCTTCAACAATTGTGTCCTTGATCTGAAACAGATGAATGGAAGGAAGGAAGGACTGGGCTTCTGCTCACTTTGATCACCTCAGTTCTCTTCCTGGAACCAGGGGAGATTTCTTTAAAGAGCTGGGGAGGGTGGTAGGCAGCAGAATTGTGGGACAGTGCTCAGGAGGGTTCTGAGGAAGGAGGAGCTGATTCTGAGCACTCCCTGTGTTGCGGCTCAGGCCCAGAGGCAAAAGTGGGGAGCAGGAACTGTTTCAGAGAGGAACAGGAAGCTGATGCCTCAGTACAGCACTGTGTGGGGGCATGGCTTGGGGACACTGGAAGTCACTGGATCTGGCTGGCTCCATTCTGTGAAGGCTTGAGTGTTGCCCTAGGGCTCAGGCAGCTGCCAGCCCCTCACTCACAGGCATGTTGATGTGGGCACTCAGCAGGGGTGCACTATGGCCTTCTCGGAGAACCAGCACCTACAGAGAAGACATGGTGGAGAAGACACACACCTTGACCTTTCTTCTTTGCTAAAACCAAATCTTCTGTCTGTGCTGGCTAAAAAGATAGGCTACCAGCCTGTCTGTCAAGAGGATGGGCTGGGAGCCTCTGCTGTACTGACATATCCCACTGCAGCCCAGAGCCCCAGAGTCCTGCCCACCCTCATCCTACTGTCTTCCCCAGGATCCCACCTGCCTCTCTGAAATACCAAAGGGCAACCTACCTTGATCATGTCTGAGATGCCCTTGCTACTGAGACTCTCCACAAAGGTCTCCAGTGGGTAACTGAGTCCTGGCACCAACATAGGAACCTATGTTTGGGAGACAAAAATAAACTCCTCCTCAAAGCCCATATACCCAGTGTTTGGCAGCCTTCACAGAGTTTGTGCCTCTCCACTCAGCTTTAGCCTGGGCAGGGATGACTGGTCAGAGCCAGGGTACAAGGGGAAGGGAGGGTAAGTGCATGCCAGGTCCATGTGTCTGTGGTGAGTCCTAGACCTCTCGACAGCTACCAAGGCCAGGGTTGATTCTTCCCTATTCAAGAGTCTTGGTTATTGCTTTTCCCAACTTGAGGACACCTGGGGCCTGGGGGAAACCTGAACCTTTGCTTCTGTAGAAAAGGGGCAGCGTAGCCAGGCGGTGGTGGTGCACGCCTTTAATCCCAGCACTTGGGAGGCAGAGGCAGGTGGATCTTTGTGATCGAGACCAGCCTGGTCTACAAGAGCTAGTTCCAGCGCAGGCTCCAAAGCCACAGAGAAACCCTGTCTTGAAAAACCAAAAAAAAAAAAAAAAGAAAAAAAAAGGGGGGGGGCAGCATGGCTCCTGTTTTCCAGCAGGGACAGCTGGAAGCAGCATGAGTTCTGGAGTTCCCTGCCCTCAACAGCATGGGAGAGAGCAGAGGAGGCACTCACTCTGCTCTTTTCCATCTCCTCTGTGTGGCTACCTGGAGTCTCTTTGGCTGGGAAAAAGGCAGTAGAGGCAGGAGCTGAGTCTGGTCTTTGGTTTGGGTTGGTCTGCTGGTCACTCCCTTATCTCAACCTAACAGCTAGGGGCACCTCATCAGCCCTAGCCCTGACTGTTGGAGCTCATGTCAACATGGAGATCCAGTACCTTGAAGAAGGCCCGTGGCAGGGAATAGAGTGCCTCGTTGTACAGGAAGCAGACTTGCAGCCCCAGTACTGGCCGAGCTGTTGAGGTATTCTGTAGGTGAAGTGTGAGCTTAAAGGTGGGGCCCAGGCCTTGAACCTGTGGAAAGAGTAGATGGAGAGGCCCTTAGGACCCATTGGCCGTACACACTGAATACCACCACCTTGCCTGCTGCTTCCCCATCAATGCCGTCAAGCCAGGATTTTTCAATTCTGTCCACCTGCTTTTTTTTTTTTTAATATTTATTTATTATATATACTATATTCTGTCTGTGTGTATGCCTGCAGGCCAGAAGAGGGCACCAGACCCCATTACAGATGGTTGTGAGCCACCATGTGGTTGCTGGGAATTGAACTCAGGACCTTTGGAAGAGCAGGCAATACTCTTAACCTCTAAGCCATCTCTCCAGCCCTCCACCTGCTTCTTAAAGGGCACAGAAGCCCAGAGGTATACAGGATGGCAAAGGCACAGATCAGGGGAGCTCTTGATGGAGGCTAGGGAGTTGAAGTAAAGTTGACTGGGCACTGCAGCTGTGCCATCAGTGACCCCAGGGCCTGATGGTCTTCTAGGTTCATCCCAGAGGCTCAATGCCCCCATTCTCAGGGGCTCTGTATTTAGTCACTCTCTTCAGAAAAGAAACTGAAGCTGGCATGGTGGTGCATGCCTTTATCTCAGCACTTGGGAAGCAGAGGCAGGCAGATCTCTGAATTTAAGGCCAGCCTGGTCTACAGAGTAAGTTCCAGGACAGACAGGGCTACACAGAGAAACCCTGTCTTGGGGAAACAGGGAAGAAAAGAAAAGGAAAAGAGCAAGGAGAATTTGGGAGGCTCTCTGAGAAGTGACTGGGGCCCTATGGGCCTTGAGATTGCTCGTGTATGTGTGTGTATGTCTGTATTGTCTCTTGTGTGTGTCTCTGTTTTTGTGTATGTGTGTGTCTCGCTCTGAGTCTATGTCTGTATGTGTGTCTGTCTATGTCTGTCTATGTGTGTTGGTATGTGTGTCTATGTCTGTATGTGTTTGTGTTTGTGTGTGTGTGTGTGTGTATGTGTGCATGCCCTGGTCACCTCGGGTCAGGTCATGGTGCCCCTTCCCTGTACCAGGCAGTCCTATTCCCTTAGGCTTCCCATGCCAACAGAAGTCATCTCTTCCCTCCCATTTTAACTACTCTGTGCTCATATCCCACTCCAGCTCAGGAGTTTGAGGTACAGACGGAACAGGGGAGTATGTACCCCTCTGTAGCCAATCACAGAGAGGACAGTACAGAAGACTGAACAGTCCTTTTGAGGAGCAGTACAGGAGGTAAGAACAGTCCTCTCAGGAGGACAGGGGCTCAGTCTCTAGATCTGTGGGGAGGTGAGAAGGGAGCACAGGGCTAGGTGGCTTGGCATTGGCTCTGGGTGCTTACCTGCATGGCAGGAGGATCCCATTCACCCCGTCCCTAATGTCCCTACACCTGGGTGTTTACCTGCACGGCATGAGGCTCCCACTCACCCCGTCCCTAATGTCCCTACACCTGGGTGTTTACCACAGCATGCAGCTTGAGTGGCTCCCGAGATGTGGTTGACATGGGGCTCAGGCTGGACTCCAGGGCCTGTACATAGGCTCTGGCAGCCCGCAGGCGCAGCAGGTAGAGGTCTGTCTGGAAGGTTCGGTGCATGGCTGCAGGGGAACACAAAGGCTGAATGAAGCAGTGGAGGGACAGCACTCTTATTCAGAGTACCTGAAGAACAGAGAAGGCAGGCAGAGTAAGGCCTGAAGAAGCTGGGAATTCAGGGGTAGGGAGTGCCACACTGGATGCTGTGGACCATACCCCATTTCTTCCTAATCTTGCTCCTTACCCCAGGCTCCTTTTGTCCAGTCCCCAAGGCTTGTCTTAACCTTGGTCTTCTCACCCACTATCTTGTTCTCTGGATATTACAGGGCCTGCACTGAATCTGGCCACCCCAAAGAACAACAGTTTCCAGCTCCTTGAGGCTTCAGACTTGCTCCCATATCCACAAGCCAAGCTCCAGATGTGCAGACACTGTTGTGTGATGTGTCCCCAGAAGCTCATAGGGACCTAGGCTGCCTCAGCTTTGGTCATCTTCACCTGAGATCCCATCCACACTATGTTCAACATAACAGAAACCTGACTCACTATACCTGCCTACCCACTGGACACTGTCCCCAAGCCCCCTTGGTTCATCTCTTACCCCTAACCATTTGCCAGGTGCAGATGACCCTTCTTCAAATCCCCCTCTACAGCCACAGCCCCATTCTAACTGCCTTGGTGCTGGTTTTTAGTCAGGGTCTCACTATGTAACCAAGGCTGACCATGAACTTAATACCCACCTTCCACCTCCCAAGTGCAGGGATTACAAGGGTGTGCCACCATATCCACCATGAAGATAGTTTTATAGTTTTCTTTACTAGACTCTGTACATTTTCTCATTGTGTTTATTTCCAGGGATCTCATTGCTATTGTGAACAGTCACACATTATTGGTACGTATATAAAGCACCTTGGGATTTTCAATATTTTTTATTTTTCATGTGTCTGTGTGCGCCTACATGTGGGTATGTACACATGAGTGCAGCACCTGTAGAGGCCAGAAGAGGGCATTGGACCCACTGAAAAAGGCCTTAAGATGATTATGAGCTGCCAAGTGGGTGCTGGGAATCAAACTTGGGTCCTATGGAAGAGTAGTCAGTGCTCTTCACTGCTGAGCTATCTCTACAGTCCAAGATTATGAGATTTTAAGACTTTAAATCTGGTCACCTGATAGAACTTAACTCCCTACTGAATTTTTTGACACTTTATCCATTGTTTCATTTACATGTTTTGCTGTTTTTTGTTTGGTTTGGTTTTGAGACAAGGTCTTACTATGTAACTCCTCTGACCTCAGTCTCATAGAGATCTCCCCTCTCTGCCTCCCAGGGGCCACCATCATGCCCAGCAGTATTTTTCACTCCCTTGCTTGTGCTCCAGCAGCCCTGGAAGAAAGCATCTAGCACACAACATCAAGTTGGCCGGATGGACTGAGCTTCCAAGCTAGGGGATGGTCCAATTCAAGACACACAGCATGCCTGGTATCATCACAGGTAATGAATGAATGGGGGAGCAGAAAAACTTAACAAGAATCCTGGTGAATTTCTTCTTTTCTCTTGAGAATTCCTGCATCTGGAAGTAACTGCTGGCTTTGGATGCTAAGAGCCCTGACTCTCACCACCAGCACCTTCTGCCTTGAGGGTTTTTGTTACTTGATGGCTATACCTCTGACCTTCCCTGTTGGCTAAAGTTTCTCTCATGTTCTAGGCACCCAGTGGGATTCTCTGTGTTCTTCCATGAGTCTTACCTGTGCCAGCTTCCCGTTCTCGCAGGGTCTGATCTACATACAGCCGGGTCTTTCGGGGCACATTGAGTTTTGTGGTCTGTGCTAGTGGTGGGCCCATCTCACCTGTCCCTTCTACAAACACTGCTGTACGCTTCAGGATCTTAATCATCAGGCCACCACCTGAAAAGTGGGCCAAGAAACATATTCATTCTCTTGTCCTACCCCACATTCTCATTCTTCCCAAAACAATTACACTCATGTCTTTCTGACGAGACTCACTTTCTAGATGGAATGGAATATCTCAAGTTTGTCTTTTCTCCTGAAGAAGGGACCCATGTGGCTTAGGAAAGCCTTGAACTCTGTGTCAAAACATGACCTCGACCACTTGCTCCACCTTCCAAAGTGCTGCTATTAGTGTGTGACAGCACACGCGGCTTCCAACAGTCTCCTATCACTAATTCACTCATTCAGATAACAGCTATTTATAAATACTGTGATCTTTTTGGCACTATGGTGGGTGCTGAGGGTGCTGGCTAAAGTGGAGAGGCAGCAGCTTGACCAGGATTAACGTCTACGCAGAAAAATCCAACTGCTGATGAGCTGATGCACTTTACACAGGACATGTCTGCAGGCCTGGATTTCCACCTGTTATCTTTTCACCCTTCCCCCCATCTCATCCTCTTCACTGCAGGTGTGCCCCACCCTTCCCAGGTCTGAGTCCTCACCTCGAGTAGTCATGATGAGGGTGTTGTCCTCTCGACCGTATCGGCCAAAGCAAAGGCTGGTTACTGCATCCTATGCAGACAAACCAGATTTTACCTGGGAAAATACTTTGAGAAGGAAAGCAAGATGGGCTGGAGGGGAGAGCCCAGATGGAAGTGAAAATGGGTAAGATGTGAAGAAAAGCTATGGCAGTGTTGCCTTGGAAATATTTCTTGGGTTATTCATCTCCCTTCTAACATGACTGGCCCTGCTGAAGTTCCATACTAAACACCCTTAGCCCTCTTTTGGGGTGGCCTTCTAATCAGTTTCTTGGGCTACTTAGTCTGTGTCTCTGTCTCCACTCTGTCCTTGGTGGCCTTTACTGCCTTTCAAAATTACAAACATCCAATGGCTTTTGCTCTTCTGGGCAGGATATTTAAAGTCTTCCACATCAGACTCCAATCTATTGTACCCAGTTTTCTCCTCTTTATTCTCCTAACTCCTACCCTCCTGGTACTATCAGGGCCCAAACACTGCTTTCAGATTTTATGTAGTGATCATAAAACCACTTAGATTTTGGCATTAAGAATGTTCATGTGGGGCTGGGCAGTGGTGGCACTCAGGAGGCAGAGGCAGGCGGATCTCTGTGAGTTCGAGGCCAGTCTGATTTACAAGAGCTAGTTCCAGGACAGGCTCTAAAGCTACAGAGAAACTCTGTCTTGAAAACAAACAAACAAAAAGGATGTTTGTGTGGAGCAGGTGAGATGGTTCAGAGGGTAAAAGCTCTTACTGTGCAAGTCTGGCAACCTGAGTTCAATCCCCACAGCACACAAGGGCAGGAGCGCTCATCCCTGAAACTTGTCCTCTGGTTTCCAAATGCTTACCCTGGCACATGCACACATGGGAAATACATATATCTAAAAAGATATCATCTATCCATCTATCATTTATCTATCATCTATCTATCTATCTATCTATCTATCTATCTATCTATCTATCTATCTACATACCTACCATCTACATAAAGAACCCTAGAACTGGTGAAATGGATCAGCAGTTAAAGGCACTGGCTGCTTTATCAGAGGACCCAGGTTTGATTTGCAGCATCCACATGGTGGCCTGTAACTCCAGATCCAGAGGATCCTATGTCTTCTTCTGGCCTCTGTGAGAACTGTGCCCTCGTGGTACACAGATGTGCATGCAGGCAAACAGCCATACACACAAAATTAATTTAATAAAAAAATCCCAATTGGTTATTCAATACCAAGTAGTCAGCCCTGAAATCATATACATACTAAAATGGATTGATCAGATTATATGTGTGTGTGTATAAAATAATTAACAACTAAAGAAGGAGGCCACAATTTTGAGAGGGAGCAAGGAGGATAGGTACATGCGAAGAGTTGGAGGGAAAGGAACAATTATGTAATTATGTTTTAATAATAATAATAAAGAGCAGGGCATAGTGGCGTTTAACGCCAGCACTCAGGAGGCAAAGACAGGCAGATCCCTGTGAGTTAAAGGCCAACTTGGTCGATAAAGTGAGATCCAGGTCAGCTAGCACTACACAATGAGACCCACTCAAAAAAAAAAGAGCTTTTATTTTATGCCCCTCAGCCTTCGTTCATGCTGTTCCTGATCTCTAGAATGTTCCTCTGTCATTCATTCACTTGGAAAACTGATTTGTCACCCTTCATGTGGCAACTGTCCACATCATGATAGGTCCAACCATTATTTCTGAGACTTGTCCCTATGGGGTCAGAAGAGGCAGTAAAGAAGCAGGGCTAGATGGATGGGGGAAGGGGCTGATGAGGCCACACCCAAGCTAAGGAGCTACTGGAAGTCAATGGCTGCTGGAGGCAGGGGAATCATTTTTCTTCAGGGGTGTAAGCCACCAGTAAGTCGGTCATAATTCAGTAAATACACTCATCCCACACACATGTCAACAGTTCTCATTAATTCAGTGGGTTATTAAAAAAACAAAAAACCATGAAAGCAGAAAAGCCCTGTTGTGGGAAAGGGTATCAGAGGGAGTTAGAGAGTTAGATGGGGAATGTGGGTGAATGAGATCAATTACATACGTGTATAAAACTGCCAAAGATTAACTAAATTATAAAATGGGGGGGGGGAAGGCTGGGGTAAGGAAGAGCCAGCAGCAATGCTGGAGGTATGCTTACGGGGGCATGGATGACATTAAGCAGGGCCTTGTCACGGTAAATGCGGACTTCTCCATTGGCCAGAGCAGCCATGACAGCTTGCAGGCCCCGGGAACGCTGCTCCAGGAGGTTCATGGTTAGGATAGCTGTAGGCATCTGCACTGTCCATAGCTTCTTACCCTAGCAAGAAACAGCCAGTATGTCTGTAGGGAGCTCACGGCTTCAAGTGGAAAGAAAGGGCAGCCTGAGCAGCAGGGTAAGGCTATAGGGCAACCAGTGTGGAGGGGGAGGGGCTTGCCAGAGACCACACCTTGTGGGTGAAGCCATGCAGGCTCTCCTGGGTGCTGCCCACCACCAGGGTCTTGTGTACCCGGACCAGCCCCACAGGCTGGGCACTCAACTCAATGCAGTATTTGGGGTGTTTGGAGTCTCTGTGGAATAAACACACAATCACTGCCTAGAGAAGCCTTGTCTCTATCTCCTGGGCTGACCCATCCTTTCTAGGCACCCCCAGATTAACCTGAAAGCAGCCCTGGTCCTGAGTAGGTGATGGGATTATTTCTCCATATCTACACACTTTGTAGATGTGTGACCCTGGATAACACCAGCTGTTTTCCTACCCTGTCCCTTCCTGCCCTCACAGTGGTGACAAGTGTCACAGCCGGGACGTCAGAGTTGTGATAATTTTACTTTAGAGTAGTCTACTGCTATTGGACCTGGGAAGTTCACTGCTCATCATTAAAGGGTGGCGCGCTTACTGTTGATGTCCTCTTCAGCTTTCCTGTCTCTCCACCTTAGTTCTCCTTTCTAGAAGAAACTGTAAATTCCTGATGAAAATCCTATAAAATCCTCTTCATTCACTTCCCATTGGTCACAGCTTAAATTCCTGCTCAACTTTAAGTCTATACCATCTGGCTAAACTCTGTCGCCACCAGGAAAGTATCAGAACTCTTTAAGTGACATACAAAGTTTGTCTACTTTGAACATGGAAGACCACTGTAGCAGCTTAATAATAATGAGAAACATTTAAGTGGACACCAAGACCAAGTGGCAAGGTAAATACATCCATACACGTATTTACAGATGTAATTTCCTTTCCCAGAAATCACCCCCATTGGGCAATGCTTTTCAACACAGGCCTTTGGCCCACTTTTCTTCAGGCCAGCTAATGACTGTGAGTCTCCACTGGCTTCTGGGCTCTTTCTTTGGCCAAGGTTGGTGCAGATTCCTGGGATCCAGGAAGTCTCCCTTCTTAGCCTTCCAAATGTTGGGATCACAGGTGCACACCACTTCAAGCCACCACACAGATGATGTTTCTCTTCCCACTCAGCCTTCATTGCTTCTAAAAAGCACTCATCTAACTTGCAATATCTTTAATCTTTGTCTTTCCCAGGAAGGCAGGCGCCGTTTACAGCATCCCACTCAGCAGCATATCCCCACATCTGTACAGTGCTGAATGCTGAGCAGATGTGCAATAAATGTCTTGAATTAAAAGGCTGTCTGGAATATCAAACTAATGCATGTGTCACATACATTATAAAACAGTCTAACAAACACAAGAGACTGCATCTGTCCCCTCCACCTCTGACTGCACTGTTCATGGATTACAACCATCGTGCCATGCTTTCACTTTGCCAGCCTCCTTCCCTGGCTTCTACTCTCACCAATTCAACCTCCTTTGTGAATTCTTATATCTTTTCAATCCCAAAATTCAGCTCCCAAACCTCCTAGTTATCTTGCAAGCCTCTGAAACCACCAGGTCTCTGAGGCCATAGCTGTGGGTACCTTCTCAGGATATAGATGCTCCCATTTCGGCAGGCAGCAGTCAGCCGGAACTCCACATCAAACTGGCCAGAAACCTCCAGGAAGACAGGGACACTGGGCAGGCTCATCTGCAGAGAAAAGGCTCAAAACATACTAACCATAGTTGGAAGAAACTGTCAATTCTTGATTAAAATCCTAATCACTTAATTCACTTCCCATTGGTCACAGCTTAAATTCCTGCACAGCTATACCATCTAGCTAAACTCTGCTGCCTCCAGGAAAGTAACAGAACTATTTAAGTGACATACAAAGTTGGTCTACTTTGTTTGAACATGGAAGACCACTGTAGCAGCTTAATAATAATAAACATTTAAGTGGACACCAAGACCAAGTGGCAACATAAATACATCTATATATGTATTTACATAGAGAATGGCTATGTGGGGCCTTTAAAAGGGCTGATGAGAAGCTGGGAGTGGTGATATACACCATAATACCAACGCTTGGGAGATGGAGGCAGGAGGATCACAAGTTCAAAGCTACCCTAAGATACACTGCAAAAAAAAAAAAAGGGGCAAATATGAAACAAAAAGGTTGCTGTGGTTTTGTAGACACAGGAGGACACTGACATCATGCAGTAATGTGGAAAGAACCAACTGTCGGATGCTGTACACGAGCCTGCTTATCTAAGGCTGCTGTGCTGTTTGCAGTTAATATCAACTTAGCAAAGCCTGGACCATTTGTGAGAGGAGGTTCAATTGAACCTAGATCAGGTTGGCCTGTGGGCAATTGTCTTAATTGTTAACTGAGGTGGCAAGGCACACCTTGAATGTGTACCAACTTAGTGTCCAGGCTCTGAACTGTTTGGGTGAAGAAAGCCAGCTGAAGACTAAGCACAAGCAAGCAAGTAACACGGGTGCATTTCTTTCTCTCTGCTCTAGACTGTGGACGTGAGGTGAGCAGCTGCTTGGCTTCCCTAAAGGGATAACCTGTAACCTGGAGCTGTAATTCAAACCCTTTCTTCCCGCAATGCTCTTTGTCAGGGTATTCTATCACAGCAGAAATAATGAAACTAGAACAGAAATATACCTCTGGATAAAATTATGTTTGACTCAAGTTTGATAACTATGCCACATGTGAGGACATCTAGAAGGATCCATGCTAAAGCTTTCATACTCGACCTAGTAGTGGTGAGCTCTTGGGATATCTTTTTCTTTATGCCTAACTACAATGCTCTCATTTTCCTTCAGTGAGTGGATACTACCACAACTGAGAGAACAAAAATGCAGCCTGGACCTTGTACATAGCCAGGGACAGACCTTATACTGACCTTGGTCAAAATGGTGAAGGCCTCAGGGTCAAGTACTAGGAGCTCCTTGTTCTCAGTGCCCAGCACCAGACAGGACACTGCATCTTCATCCGCCAGGTTCTTCTTTAGGGTCGTCATGGTGGTGATGACTGTCTGCAGAAGGACTCCACCATGTTTCCAGACACCCCAGAGTCAGAGGTGTGAAGGAAGAGGGCAAAAGAGGAGGAGCAAGCATGAGGCGTGTCTCAATGTTAATGTCAAAAGTGTTTTTGCAACAAACCTAAATTCTTAACAATGAATACTGTTTAAATTACTTATCAGCTATTCATATAGTCAAAACCAACATGGCCACATATTTGAGAGCAGAGTATGTGGCTCATACTTGTAATTCCAGCACTGGGGAAGCAGAGGCAAGAGGATTACTGCATGTTCAAGGTGAGCTTGGCTTACAAATCCAGTTACCCAGTTCCAGGCCAGCTAGAACTACCTAGCAAGTCCTTATCTCAAAAATAAAGCAAAACAAAACTCTCCAGACAACAAAAACACATTTTAAAAGAAGATCCAAGCTGGTCATGGTGGCGCACACCTTTAATTCCAGCGCTCAGGAGGTAGAGGCAGCCAGATCTCTGTGAGTTCAAGGACAACCTGATCTACAGAGAGAGTTCCAGAATAGCTAGGACTACACAGAGAAATCTTGTCTCAAAACAAAACAAAAAAGCAACCAAACCAAACCAATGAAAGACATCACGAATAACCAATTAAACGATTAGTGAGCTACTAAAATTAGAGTTCTCTATGGCTACTTAAGGCTTGAAATAAGGTGCTCTCAAAATGCTGCTCGAGAGAAGCAGCATGAAAAGCACATGTGTGAAGGAAATGTACAGAAATGGTAAGTGGGTGTCTCTAGGTAGCGCAATCATCTTTATACTTCTATTTTCTAAATATTCTGCATCAAGAATGTAACTATCTTCATCTTTAAGAAAATGTTTGATAATTAATATTATGTCCCAGCTGTTCATAACCATCCCTGTTAACTACAAATACAGATGGCACCTGCTAAGACCCTCGACATGGAGTACGGCTGGAGGGAAAACCGCTGAGTGCATTCTCTCGCTCGCTCGAAGAGTGTTTGGAGCTGGGGATATAGCTCCGGGGATATAGAAAATGCTTGCCTGGTAAGGAGGAGCTGAGTCTGACTCCCAGAAGCCATGCAAGAGATGCCAGGCATGGTGACATGTTCCTGTAATACCAGTGCAGGGGAGGCAGGGACAGCAGGATCCTTGGGGCTTCCTGGATAGCTAATGCGGATTACTTGGTGAGCTCTATGCCAAGAGCAACCTTGTATCAAAGGAGACAGATGGTATCCCAGGGGACAGCACCTAAAGTCATCCTCTGGCCTCCACACATACACACACATCCAGACACTAGCATACACAATTTTAAGAATGTAAGCACTTTTATAGGACAATAAAAAAAAGAAAGGGCATTACCTGCCGCTTGATAACCTTGGACTTGTGCTGGTTCACAAATGCCTCCATTTCACTCAGTTCCAGCTGCAGAAACCTGCATACATGTAGAACTAGCACCTGCATGCCATGTCCTCGCTGCCCCTGGGGCCAGGCCACAGACACCCACTTTGCCCTGCCTCCATAGGACTCCTACCTGAGTGACTGTACAGACAAAGGCACTTCTGCCTTTTCCCTGCAATGAGAGTGGCCAAAATGGTGGCTTTAGTGAACGTTCACAGGGGAGTTTTGGGATGAAGACATGGAAAGTGAGGAAGTGGGCTCTCACCGGATGCCCTCCAGCATCTCCTTCAGGGTTAAGGGGTCGATCCGGTCCTGTGTTAGCATGGAAAGAAGGGAGAACCTGTGAGCTCTAGCAGCCATGTCCTCAGCCAGCTCACTACGGCTAACCCTGGCGACAAGACACAGGTCTTCCTCTCCACTTTTTTCCAAACTCCCTGCTACGAACCCCAAGTCCAGTTTTTGAATTTGAATCCAATTTCAGGATCATGTTCGTCCCATCATCCTCTTTATAGCTGCCTCCCCTAGGTATCCCTACTCTCCAGGGTCACCTCCCACAGGTAGGAAGATATGTGACTAGTGCAGAGGGGTTCTCTGGCTCAGTGCCTCCCTGGAAGCCATTCCTTGGGGCTGAGCACAACATCTCACTGCTGCTGCCAGAGGTGGGCTATGGCCTACCTCCCGTATTGGACACTTGTGAGCCCACTTTTCTGAGAGTCTGGCTCTCCTTATTCAATAGCTGCTATCTTTGCTTTCTTGTTCCCTAGGCCACTTACCTCTTTGGCTTGGTTCCAAAGATCTTGTTCCAAAGGGTTTGGAGGTAACTGGGGCAGGCTGAACTTGAAGTAGGGTCTAAGATTCTTATATACATAGACACAAGGTCCTGAAGCAAGTGCCAGGGCTGGCGTCCTGGGTTTATGCTGCTCCATGAGGAAGGTGGCAGCAGACGCTGGCAGGGCAGGCAGTGGGCTTTCGGTCAGCACTGTTGGGCCTTTCAGCACCTTCAGGCGGGGCTGCTGCCCACCTGGGCCAAGGTCTCCCACCACCAGCTGCAGAGAGAGGAGACCATTCAGCACAGTGGTCATTTCTTTAAGGACCTTCTTAGGCTCAGCCTTTTTGTTGGTGCTTCCTAGTCCATCCACACATTCACAAAGGTTTTGCTGTAGGCTTAGAAGAGGTATCCCTTTAGGAAAGCTAATTAGCCATTCTGAACTCAGGTTTCTCTCTTGCAAAATTGGAATATCTACCTCATGACACCTGGAGAAGATCAAATGAACTCTTCAATTATTCAAGCCTGGTAAGTATTCAGGGGTGGTAAATGGGCGGCTTACCCTTCATCATTCATTCATTCCTTTCTTTTACTGTGGTGGTAGGGACTGAACCTACTACTTTGAACACAGTTGCAACATTCTCTGTTGTGGGCCTAAATATATTTATTTTATATTTGTATTGAAGTCAAGTTTTTTTTTTTTTAAATAATTTGTTTTGTTTTGGAGACAGGGTTTCTATATGTAGTCCTGGCTGTCCTGGAACTCCCTCTGTAGACCAGGCTGGCCTTGAACTCAGAGACTGGTTGACCTGTCTCTACCTCTAGATTGCTGGGATTAAAGGTGTGTGCCACTACTGCCTGGCTGAAATCAAGTTTTTACTAAGAAAAATTTCTAAATACAAAGAAAAATAGAGAGAAAAATATTACGGACCCATAAAAACAGTATTAGCTTCTATAATCACCAGTCTCTTGATAATCTATACCCCCTTGAGAAACAGAAAAATCTCAATTCCCTGAGTTTTGTCTCCCTTTGTATTCTAAATTACATATATTTATATGTGTGTGGGCACATCCATGCCACAGCACATATGTAGAAATCAGAGGACAACTTTAGGGAGTTGGTTCTCTCCCTCTACCCCATGTATCCAAGGGATTGAACTCAGGTCATCAAGCTTAGCAGCAAGTGCCTTTACCCAGTGAGACTTTAATGCCCATGCCTAATCAAGTATTTTCCCATGTACCAAAGAACTATGTCACAGTATCTAAACTAAGAGGCTGTGTGCTCATTTCAGCAGCACATATACTAAAACTTGGATGATGTAGAGAATATTATTAGCACAGTGTCTACTCAAAGATGACACACAGAAAATGGGCATGGCGGCCCATGCCTTCAATCCTGGCACTTGCGAGGCAAAGGCAAATGGATGAATCTCTGAGTTTGAGTTCAATCTGAAATTTGATCTATATAGTGAGTTCCAAGAAAGCCAAGAGTACTACATTGCAACTGTCTTAAAACAAAACAAAAATAACAAAAAACTAAACGAGTTTTGTCAATCATTTCTCATTTTTAAGCCCATTATTTTGTATAATAAACTAAAATAATTAAGCAGTAACAATTAAACATAAAAACTGGGGCCTAGAGAGATGGTTCAGAGGTTAAGAGCACTAATTCCTCTTTCAGGGAACCTGGATTCAATTCCCAGCACCCAGATGGTGTCTCACAGTCATTTACAGTGGTATCTGATGCCCTCGTTTGGCATAAAGTCGATAGGGCACTCATACATAAAATAAATAAATAAATCTTTAAAAAGACAAAAAAAAAAAAGCTTTCAAAAAACAAGAATTGGGGCCTGCAGTGGCAAAGGTGCTTGTCACCATACCTGATGACCTAAGTTCAATCACTGGAACCTACATGGGAGAGAACTGACTCTCAAAAGTTATAACCTGACCGCCACACTTCATGTATCCTCCCAACCCTAAATAAATAAATAAAAATCTCAAAATTAACTTTCTTGCTATTTTTATTTTCATATGGGGATTGGGTTTCTGTTTGTTTGTTTTACTTTATTTTGTTTATGGAGGCAGGGTCTCGCTAGGTAGTTCTGGCTGGCCTCAAACTTATCAGGCCAGTCTCAAACTCAGAGACCCAACTGTCTCTATTGTCCAAATGCTGTGATTAAAGGCATGTACCACCACTCCAGTTCCCCAAATTAATTTTCAGAGAATTATATGTCTTGGTATCATAAATCTACAACACTTTGCTTTCTGCTTTATTTCTACAGATTATGTTATAAAATTAATGTTCACTTTCTAAATTAAAAAGAAATTCCGGGGTTGGGGAGATGGCTCAGCAGTTAAGAGGACTGGCTGCCCTTTCAGAGGACCCTGGATCAATTCCCAGTACCCAATATGGCAGCTCACAACTGTCTGTAACTCCAGCTCCAGGGGATCTGACACCTTCACACAAACATGCAAGAAAAACACAAATGCACATAAAATAAAAATAAATAAATCATTAAAGAAAGAAAGAAGTCCAACTAAATGTTCTTTACAGTACTAATGGGTACCAGAGTATGTTGAGCCTCTTTGCAAATCTCACATCTGAGTTTTCCCCACTCAACTGATTACCTACCTTGTACTCCCCGTCGCTGTGCAAATCTGCCAGAGCTGGAAAACACAAGCGGGTCGTGCATGAGAATCCCAAAGCCTTCACCATTACCTGATCCTCCCATCCTCCTAGACAATCCTAGGTCTGGAGACTCACCCAGACAGGAGGAGAAGGTGTGGATGTTGGCCATGGGATCGTAGTGCGCGTCCAGCCATTTCGAATTGGCTTCGTTGCTGCGATGGGAAAGGAGAGCATAGTTGAAAAGTTAAGTCCCACGGGAAAGGAAGAAAGCTCTGAGTAAGGTGATGCCTGAGACTGAGAGCACGGAGAAAGGGGAATATGGGATCAGTTGGCGCCCGGAGCGATCAGCCAGTCACGGACCCTCTTGGCCTTCGACTTTCTGTAACTGACTTCTAAACGGCCCTTCCAGAACTTCCAGCGCTTTCCGAAAGCAAGAGCCCAGGACCCGGCACCAAGGCACCGTCTACTCATCTGAGGGAAAAGGAAGCCGTGAGGACCCCGGACTTCACCTCTCAGCTCTCCCGCTGTCGGAATCTGATGAAGACGTTGCAGCCATCTTCCCGGGCGTTGCCGTGGCAACCACCTCCGCCGTAGCGCAACGCCCATTAATTCCCGGCTACCCGAAAGCACAGAAACAAACGTTCCGGAATGAAATTTTCCAGGCTGGAACCAAACAAGATAAACGGCTTTTCCCCTTGCAGTATTATTTTGATTTATGGTTTCTGCATCAATAACAGGGTTCTTGGCTTTGAGGCCTGGGGAGGAGCCCTTGTTGGGGGTTAAGACCACCAAAATGAACTGCCTCAATTTTTATGGTTAACCCAATTGAAAAGGGTCATGTTCTTTCTGTCATTCTGTAAAGGTTCAGGCTCTGAGAAGCAAACCACCAGGATTAAAGGGTGGGATCTCAAGTTGATGCGTTCTAGTTCTTAAGCTCCCGAAATATTTTAAAGTATAAGAACGCTTGCTGCTCTTGCAGAGGATCCCGGTTTGCTTCTCAGTGAAAGATCTGCAGCTCCGCTGCCCAAAGGAATCCAACACGGGCTACTGGATGCAACAAGCAAGAGGCACTTTATTGGATTAGTACACAGGCCTGCGGATGGACAGACAGCAGCAGCCTCAGCAGAAGCTCTGGCTATCTGACCATCCCGGGCGTTGTTACAAACAGCTTTTATAGGCAAAAACCACAAAATTAACATAAGGGGTACAAATACAATGCTGATTGGTCCAAATCATTAGACCAGGGTTACAGACAGGGCCAAATTAACATAGTCCAACTTACTCTAGGAAAAATAATAGGTGAGAGCAAAACATGTTTTCGTCCTCAGCCTGAACAACAGGAACCAGGGTTTAAGAAACTGACAATGTTTTCACAGTGTTTTTCTCTTCTCAGTATCTTTCCATATTAATATTGACTCTATCACTAATATGCTCCCATATCTCAGAATGTCCAGATTTTTAAACAGTTAACTCTTTTGTAGAAACCTAGATCATTACTTGTCCCTGAGAGTTATGGCACTCAGTAAGAGAATCTCTCAATAAAAGATTCTCTTTTCAGCAACCTGCCAGCTTCACCTGGACCTGTTCTTAATTTTAACCTTGTGGCCAGCAGAAACAGTGTCCATAAGGGCTAACATAAATTTTTGGGGCTGTGATCTTTCATCAGCACCCACATGTGCTGATGTGTTCATCACATCACAGTTCCGTTAAGTTCTAGGAGATCTAATGCCGTCTTCTAGCTTGTGCTTGTACCAGCACACAGTGAGAAAATGCATACAAACACATAAAAAATAAGTCTTAAAAAATGTCACAAAGGAGATCTGCGGAACTCACACCGTGCCTTTGTGCTTTCCTTTAGAGATGACATCAAAATCCTACTGTGGACTGGAAGAAAAAGTGCGGTAGTGTGCCCTCCCCAGGCTCTGACCCCAGAGGAAAAATCACACACAATGCAAAGATCATGGTTGCCTGTGGCATTTATTTTTCTGGTTATAAACGTGATACACAAAGAGTATTGGATTTGGTGAGAATGCTTTGAGCCCTGGCTCTGTCACATGCCACCTGCATGATTTAGGCCAGTCACTTCTCAGAACTGCCACTTTCCCATGTGGGAAACTGGAGCTCCCTCCAAGGATGGCAGTGCAGATCAAGGAACTGAGGAAGTACTTGGTAAACCGGAAAGTGCTGATAAATGGAAGGGTTAGTATTACCACCCTCAGCTGAGGTAGCACCAGAGTCCGAGCTTCTGCCCCTCCCCCGACTCATAATCACAAACACAATGCAGGGCCACTGACAGCCCTGGTTTGATGGGTGTGGGGAAGGGGATCACACCATCTTCTCAAGACTGGCCAGCTGGGGTCTCCTTGACCTGGTCCCTCCAGAATTGGGCATCTGCTGTGGCCAGCTGGGTAAGGACCTCCTCCAATTCAGGCCCATCTTCTGGAAAACGCTCACAGAAGGATCGGATGAGACCAGCAGCTGAGGCCTCATACTCTACAAGCTGTACTTCTGAGCCTGGGAGGAGATGGAAAGAAAACAGCAGCACCAAAAGATGTGACTAGGGAAGCAGAATCATCATTTCAGAGTTATAGGGGCAGCGAGTCCTGACGGAGCTCGGTGGCACAAATTGCCATTTAGGTTAGTTATCTATTACAGGCATTAGAATAACCCGCGAGGAAGACAGAACTACTGGAGCAGACTTAAATGAACTGCTATTTTCTTTCATCCTTCCCTTAAGTTAAGATTTAAATCAAGTCTGGCATGGTAGTGCACACCATAACCCCAGCACTCAAGAGGCTGAGGAAGGAAGATCATTAACTTTAAAGCTAGTCTAATAGTCTCAACTAAACCAAACCACCAAACCCCAACAGCACTAACAAAAATGACTGATAACAGTGCCATGTCAGGGACTGGAGAGAGAAATGGCTCATGGATTAAGAGTCCTTGTTGCTCTTGCAGAGGACCCAGGCTGCTCTGAGCTTGGCCTCCAGAACCCACAGGGTGACTCACAACCATCCAGTCCCAGGAGATCCAGTGGCCTCCAGGGGTACTGCGCACACATGGTGCACACATATGCAAGCGAAGCACACATAAAACAATCCTGAAGTCAATTTTTAAGTGCTATATGAGATGACACAAATACAGTCCTTGGCCTTTTGAGACTCACAGTCCAGCAACTGCTTCATGTCTTGACCACGGCACGTTTCCCAGCTGTTCTAAGCCTCAATGCCTTACAGGTAAAGTGGGGAATGAATGCAGCACCTCTTCCCTCAAGGTGTTGTGGTGATTATGTATGCTGGAACACCAGCTGGGTACTCAGGGAATGCTAGCATCGCTGAGCATCCTACCTGTGAAATGCGCCTGTCTCAAGGCCCCTGAATTCTGGTGGCGAGCATCCCCTTTCTCACTCTCCAGCTGCTCTACCTCTGCACTGTGTGTGGTGTATGGCATGTGACATGTAGCTCTGAGGTACAGAGTAGCTAAGAGTGCAGGCTTCAGGCTAGCATGGCCCAAGTCCAAGTCCTGACTCTGCACCCCTTAGCTGTGTGGCCTGAGGCAAATGTGATACATCTTATTTTAGCTCACAGATGAAAACTTCACTAGGCTTTGGGAGTTAATCCTTGAAAAGGTCCTTTTTTTCCCCCAGTACTGGGAATGGAACCTAAGGCCTTATACGGCAGTGCAGAGCACACTGTCAGTGGGCTACAATCCCAGCCTATTGTGAAAATATTTCACCCAGTACCTGGGACCTCCAAGTCCTCCATCACCACCATCACTACCAACTACCAAAGTGTTGGGGGTAGAACCCAGGGCCTATAGCATAGTGGGCAAAAGCTCTACCACAGGCCATACTCTAACTCACTAACACCTTTGAAAGATCCAACCTGCTCTTCAGGTCTGGTTTAACCGCCACCACTTCCTCCCAAGAACTCTGGAAATTCTAAAGACATAGGTAGGATCTTTATCCAAGTGTTCAAAGCACTATTAGTATCCTTCAAACATTCATTGATGTTTTCCTTAGATGATCAGTATCTCCAAGTATTCTCATTCCTAATGGGCTCCGAATGGTTTCAGGAAATAGCTGGATCCCACCCATGGCACCATCCCTCAGTGGCCTCCCCTGGACTGAGAGATAAGAGACTTAAGGGGTTACTTTGTGCTGAGGGGCTGGAGATAGCATGTCTCAAGAAGGTGCCATTTAACAGGGACCTGACCAGCAAGAAGAACCAGACAGGCACAGATCTGAGGGATATCATGCCAAGCTGTGGGAACAGCATGTACAAAGGCTATCAAGTAGGGTGGACTCAGTGCACTGGAGAGAGAAGGGCACACAAGGTACCAGCACCATGCAGTCAGGGTCAGGGAGTCTAGAAACGGAGATGTCACTTGAGAAGGGGGGATGACTGAGGACATCTCCATCCTGAATGTTGATTCCAATTCTCTTAGGTCCTGTATAGTCCTAGCTCACTGCCTGACTTTACCTCATGCTAGGACCTTCCAGATCCTCCAGGCCTTGGCCTGTCCTCCATAAGCTCCCACTCTGTTAGCCTTCCTGAGACCTCTTGCTGCTGTTTGACAACCAATGTCCATGTGTATGAGATGGAAAATGCCAAGATTCTGGGTCCAAGACCCATCAGGAAGAACATGGTGGAGAGGGAGCCATTCCTGACCCAGGAGAGTCATCTGTTCTCTGGAAAGACCTCAGGGAGCTTCACCAACGACTGCAACATCTGTTACCTTCGAGGCGAGTGTTGGGCTGAACAATAAGCTTCCGGGATTCTTTGCGCAGCAGTACTGTGTCCCTGAGGGTGAGGAAGCACTCTGGGGGTGCATCAGTAACCGCAGCATACCCCTCATACAGGGCCCGCCCTGCAACCACATCCCCAGTGGACTTCAGCACCTGTAAGGAGGAGGAATTAAGTGCCTAGGGCAGGTACTCACCTTGCATCCATAACACTCAGCCAGAGACCAAGGCTGGTAGCACCTAGCTCTGAATAGGATGTGCTATGATTTGTCTTCTACAAAATTTCAGTGCTAAGACTTAATGACCTTGCTGGGTATATGGCACACACCTATAATCCCAGAACTTGGAAGGTAGAGACAGGAAGTCTAAGAGTTTAAGGTCAACCTGGGCAACATAGGGAGTACAGACTGAGCTACATAAGACTGTCTCAAAAACAAACATCCTAGAAGGCTATTCCAACCCCCTCCCCTCCGTTTTGTTTTTTTTTTTTTTTTTTTTTTAAAGATAGAATCTCACTATGTAGATCATGCCATACTTGAATTCACCAAAGAACTGCCTACTTGTTTTCTTCATGTTGAGATTACAGGTATGAGGCAGATTGTCTGACACTAGTTTTCTTAAGGACCAGTGTATATTAAGAGGTTGGGCTTTGAGGTTGAAGAGATAGCTCAGTGTGTAAGAATGAGAAGCCTGAGTTCAAATCCCCAGCATCCATACAGGCAATGACACAGGGGCCTGTAATCTCAGTGCTGGGGGTAGGGGAGACAGGAGCAAGGTCTTGCTGGCTGCCATACTTGCTTCAGGTTCAGTAAGGGACCCTATTTCAAGGGAACATGACAGAGAGCGATGGAGCAGGATACACCCATGTGTATGCCACACATACACCACACTCATACACATACATACACACAACAAAAGTTAATTTAAATGAAAAATATAAGAGGTGGGGCTTTTAAAAGCATTCAGGCTCCTCCTGTTCATTTTGCTCAGGGACTTCCTGCTTCCTGTTATTCCCGTAGTCTGATTCCTTTTTTTGTTTGTTTTTGTTGTTGGGTTTTTTTTTTATTTTGTTTTGTTTTTTTCGAGACAGGGTTTCTCTGTAGTTTTGGAGCCTGTCCTGGAAACTAGCTCTTGTAAACCAGGCTGGTCTTGAACTCACAGAGATCTGCCTGCCTCTGCCTTCAGAGTGCTGGGATTAAAGGCATGTGCCACCACCACCCCACTTGTTTTTGTTTTTTTGAGACAGGGTTTCTCTGTAGCCTTGGCTGTCCTGGAACTGGAACTAGCTCGTGTAGACCAGTGCTGGGATTAAAGGCATGCACCACCACCACTCAGCTTGTAGTCTGATTTCTGTATTCACCAGTTCCATATCCATAAATTCAACCAACTACACACACAAAAAAATTCAAGAGAATAATTTCATATGCATTTTTTCTTGCCTTTCCCTAAACAGAACAGAATAAGAACTAATTACATAGCATTGCATTGTCTCGGGTATGATAAGTGATCTAAGGGGCAGGGCTATAGAGCAGTTGGTAGAGTGGTTGCCTAGTGTACATGAAGCCCTGGGTCGCATCCTCAGCACTATATAAAAGTGTTGGCAAAATGAACAGTCCATGCCATGCCTGAATGCGGGGGCACTCAGCTCTGGCCAGTTAGCCACACAGGCATTGAAACCACTGTTGCCAGGCCTCCCGAGAAATCATAAATACAGTTCATACCTAGCCTTTGTCAAGACCAGTAAGGGAAAACATGGCTGACATAATACACAGCTGCATCAAAGATGACTTCACATTGTTTCTGTGAAACACTGCTGAGGAACCTGACATACACTGCCAGATTCCCCTTGTACAGAATCAACTGGGTCACTCGTGGTGGCAACACCTTTATCCCATCACTAGGGAGAAAGAAGGTCAGTCTATGAGTTTGGGGCCAGCCAGGGCTACACAGTGGCTCAGTCTCTAGAAGGGGCTGCTTTCGGTCTTGCCTAGGAGCTGGTGGATTTGATTCCTACACCTAACAGCTCCTTCTTTTTGCCATCTGCAGCAAAAATCTTCAGTTGTAAAGACGGCACAGTGAGCTCCCAAAAGCTGTCAGCACAACTTTCTCTCCTCACCAGCTTCATAACTGGCCCATTTCTACTAACTAGATTCCAGTCCCACCTAGGTCTCATTAGCATTGCCAACAATGCCCCTTCCTACTCTAGGACTCAGCAAAGACAATGCTTTTCATGGCTTCTAACCTAATTGTTTTTTTGATACTGAAGGAATGAAACCCAGGGTCTCACATATATTAAGCACATATGCTACCTCCGTCCCTAATTTAATTTTAACTTTACAAGCACGTGTTTTAGCTGGGTATAGTGATACACACCTATAATCTCAGCATTTGGAAGGCAGAAGCAGAACGATGACATTCTGGTTCAAGTTCAAGGCTAGCCTGGTCTACATAGTGAATTCTAGGCCACTCAGGGGTATACACCTATGACCCGGACCCAAAACAAAAAAAAAAAAGAAAACTAAGAAACTAAAATCAACAAATAGGGCAGGTGGGATAGCTCAGTGGATGAACACAACAGTCACACAAGCCTGACGACTTCAGTTTGTCCCCCAAAATTCTACAAAAAAGCACAAGAGAATCAACTTCACAAATCATCTCTGCCCTCCATACACACACTGTAGCACACGCACACCTCCTCAATATCACACACAACTTTTTCTCTGTTTTTGTTTATCGAGACAATTCCAGGATAGGCTCCAAAGCTATAAAGACACCTGTCCCAAAAAAAGAAAAAAAAGAAAGAAAAGCTGGCTAAAAATAAGACAAGCTAAGGCCAGGCATTTATAAGAATAAGCCCCTGTGTATCTATTTCGGGACTGGGTGGCAGGCCCCCCAAAAAGAGTAAATATAACCAACTGCCACCAGGCGGTGGTGGCACACACCTTTAATCCCAGCAGAGGCAGGTAGATCTCTGTGAGTTCAAGACCAGCTTGGTCTGCGGAGCGAGTTCCAGGACAGGCTTCAAAGCTACACAGAGAAACTCTGTCTTGAAAAACCAAACAAACAGACAAAAAACCCAACTGCCCACAACTGTTTATAACTCCAGTTCCGGGGGAATCAATGCCCTCTTCTGGCCTTTCCTTCCCAATCTTGCTCGCCATCACACCCAGAAGCATCACCACCATACAGCTCTTTGCCATGATCTGAAGGCATCCTGTTGCATTCATGAATGAGTGTCTGTATTCCTTCATGACCGTGAGAAACTGCCCATAGCTTATTCTCAGTCACAAGAAAGACTTTCTGGATGAAGGGACTGGCCAGGAGGTTAAGAGGTATTGACAGGATGGGAGGGAGGGATGGAGAAGAGGCTGGAGATGGCCAAGGTGAGACTTTCACTTACCTGGAGTCTCCGTAGGAACCGCTCCAAAGCAGGTTTGCCCACTGATCGGATCTTGCTGCGGTCCAGGTGTACACGGGCATCTGGGCGCCCATCAGAGCCTGTGGTGGGAGTGACGGTAACAAGTCCTTCGCCAGCCTCCAGCAAAACCCTCAGGATCACGAACCGGGCCTGCATGTGGGCCTGCCAAGGCCAAGGGAAAGAGGTCATGTGTAGCCCCTGTCTGGAGCTGGATGTAAAGCTTGTTAACGTGTTCAATAAAGCTGTCAGTTGCCACTGCCCATGTAGTCCCTCTTTACCCTTTCTGCCCATTCCTCTCCCCACAGTCTGTTAACTGGGGCAGGCTGTGAGAGCAGAGCCTGGTGCCCTAGGCCCCTCACCACCTGCCACAGCTCTTAATGCTCCAGACAGCAGTCAGTCCTGGGGTCCCCTCACTACAAAGACCCTGAGGAATCTTTCTTTCCCAATCTTTGTTTTGTTCAAAACAGGGCTTCTCTGTGTAGCCTTGGCTGTGCTCCATCTGTAGACCAGGCTGGCCTCGAACTCACTGAGATCTGCCTGCCTCTGCCTCCCATATGCTGGGATTAAAGGTGTGCGCCACCAGTGGCTGGCTCTTTCCCAATCTTTTTTTGTGCTCAACAATGGAACCAAGTAGACATCGTTATCCCCACTTCTACACATGACAAGACACTGAGGCCCAGAGAGGTGAAGTGACTGGTTCAAGTTCACACAGCTGCTAAAAGAACGTAAGGTGCCAGACCTTAGTCCAGACTCCAAAACATGTTTTCTTTTATGTGTGAATGTATGTGAGCACACATAATTTTCTTTGTATTTTTCTTTAAAAAGAGAAAACTTGCTTCATTTTTCTTTTATATACATGGGTGTTTCACTTACACGTATGTGTACTACATGTGTGCAGTATCTGTGGAATCCAGGAAATGCTGGATTCCTTGGAAATGAAGTTACAGACAATTCTTATCTGCCATGTAGGTGCTGTGAATTGAACCCAGGTCCTCTAGAAGAGCAGCCAGTGCTCTTAACCACTAAGCCATCTCTCCAGCTCTCTTTTCCCTTGTGATGATGGGGTCTTGCTATGCTGCCCAGGCATCTCAGGTACTTCTGGGTTCAGGTAAACCTCCTGTCTGATTCCCCCAGGTAAACCTCCTGTCTGATTCCCCCAGGTAAACCTCCTGTCCGATTCCCCCAGGTAAACCTCCTGTCCGATTCCCCCAGGAAAACCACCTGTCTGATTCCCCCAGGTAAACCCCCTGTTTTATTCCCCCAGGTAAACCCCCTGTTTTATTCCCCCAGGTAAACCTCCTGATTCCCCCAGGTAAACCTCCTGTCTGATTCCCCCAGGTAAA
>JAQHUG010000205.1:2401778-2431879 GCA_028555095.1 Dicrostonyx torquatus | reverse complement strand
TCCCCCAGGTAAACCCCCTGTCTGATTCCCCCAGGTAAACCTCCTGTCCGATTCCCCCAGGTAAACTACCTGTCTGATTCCCCCAGGTAAACTACCTGTCCGAATCCCCCAGGTAAACCCCCTGTCTGATTCCCCTAGTAGCTGCAAGGCTTTACAGTGCACAGCCTTGATGACATGCACTCACTGCCTCCACAAACTGTATTTATGCCATTTTGTTAAAGAAATTAAAAAGGGCCCGTAATCTAGCTTGATGGGTAAAGCACTTGCCAAGCAAGCCTGAGAACTCGAGTTTGACTCCCAGGACTCACACACTGGAAGGAGAGAATTATCTCTACACAAAAATAATAAATTTAAAAAAAATTAAATCACTGTTGATTACCATAGTTTCAAACTATATGTTGATCAGGTGTGGTGGCAGAGCAGGTGGCTCTCTGAGTTCAAGGCCAGTCTGCTCTACGGAGAGAATTCCAGGACAGAAAAACACGAAACAAAAAAAAAAAAAATCAACAACGAAACCATTTGTTGTAACTGAGTAGCTGAGTCCAGTGGCTAAGAAGGAATATTGCAAGAATTTGGATCCTGAGTGTTTTTCCAGCAGAAGTGATGCGGCTTGTCCCACCAACGGTAGAGTCTGGGGTTACAGTTCCTCTGCATTTGTCCCATCCCCGCACCTAGAATCCTGACTATGTCCACATGGCAAGCTCCCTATCCTGAAGGTGGCTCCTCGCCAGTCCCACCTGTCGCCAGTTGGCTGCCTCTGGAGTGTAGAACTCCAAAGCCAACAGCCCAGCCCGAACCATGTTGAGCCAGTTCACGTAGATTACGTCTTCTGCATCAGCTCCCTCAAAGCCAAAGATCCTGGTGGATGGGGGGACAGGGATGATCCAATTAGCCCTATGCTCCAATACCCGCAGAGCTGTCCAGTTTGGGAACTCGGCCACCACCCATCCAGCCCACTGTTCCTACTCCAGCACTTGGGGGTTGAGGCAGAGGTAGAGGCCCACACTCTCGGCCCGGCACTCTTCGTAGCTGGAGGCAATGGTGCTGAATTTGCTATCCCATGTCTCTCCACTTCGGTACCAGCTCTGAATCTAGAAGGAGGACCCAGGACCCAGGAGTCAGGCCCTGCCTGTGTCCCCCCTCCCAGCAGCCTGGCTTCATAGATGATCTCCTCACCTGCTCTCCAGTCTCTGGGTTGGTCACTGTATCCTGGTCAAAGTTGAACGCACCTTTCTCATCCTGTAGAAGAAGGGTCATGAATGTGGGGTGGGCTAGGGGACAGTGTCCCTGGGCAGAATCTAAATGGCTCAGAAAGATAAGGAAAAGAACAGTCGGGCAGAACCCCTAATGCCTGTAACCCTCAGCTCTGGTGCCAAAAACCTCCTCAGGTCCCTCAGCACTAGAGGAACCACCTACTGACTTCACTGCACAGAGAGGGAAACAGGAGGGACAAGGGAGGGACCACCTGAAATTGTCTGTGAACCCAGACTCTCCAGACCTGTGTAGGAGACACCCCAATGGGTAGGCCAAAGAGCCTGTCTGCTTCTCCCCATGTGTCATGGCCCCAACGCTCATGCTGCCAGCATAACCCTCCCCGCCTGCCATACGCCAAGTGTCTTTCATATATCACACACTTAATCCTCACAGTCACCTCTTGGGTGAGGCTCTATTATCACCACACACCACAGGTGGGAAACAGGCTCAGAGACCAAGAGTCCCCAAATGGAATGGGGCAGCAGAACCTCTCTGTCTCCAAATACTCATCCACGTTTGCTAAAACCCTACTGTGCCAGGACCACACTTCAGCTTCTCTTTTCCTTCACATTGGTGCATGTTATGATGTCAGAAACTCCATTGTACAGGTGGGTCCACTGAGGCCCAACCAGAAGAAAAGTATTTAAGAACATGGCCTGAGTAAGGACTGGATGGGACACCATGCTTGGCTACTGCCCCTTCAGTGGCTTTCTAATTTCTCTTGACTTACCAGGCCCAGCACCAGTCCTCCCTCATTGAAGGACGTAGTCCAACCAGAACCCTGACCTCACTTGTGGTCCTTACCCTCCTCTGGTTAGTTTGGCTGTATGGCTCTACATTGGGAGCCCACGAGTTTCCTTAGCCTGCTGGAGAGACTATCAGCCTTTCTGTGTTCCTCAAGTACAAGTCAAGGGCTCCAGGCACTGTAGCCAATGGGGAAAGAGAAGCGCTCTGGGGAGACAGTTCCTTAAGTAGGAAACACTTGGCTTGACCCTGATCCCCCCACCAATAGTGTCAGGATCCCAGATGACTGAATGGGAAAAGAGGGCTCTCCAAGACAGTTTAGCAGGTGGCTGTTTACCAAGAGTACCTACTGGGCTCAGGCTGGGGAAGACCCCCTTTAAAGTATGACTCAGGGGCCCCTAGACAGAAACCAGGAAGGGCCAGTCTCTGCAGCTGCCGTGCAAAGCTGTCTCACTCTGCACCAGGAGCCTGGACTTTCCCAGATTTTGAAGGAAGCCACGTTGCCCCAGAAATGAACAGCTTTACTCATGGTGGGACAGGTCAAGCGGCCCCTGCTGGCCCTGCTTACCTGCACAAAGAGCTTGCCGCTGCCATGGCCCAACAGCTCGTGCAACCCCACCTGCACATCAAAGGATGGTCCCTTCCAGCGGATATACAGGTCCTGTTGAGACAAGGACCCCAATGATCACCATTTCCCCCTGAGCATATAGCACAGCAGGCCTCTCAGCAAGGCTGAGGCCTGTGTGGGGAATGTGCTTTCTGGAAGCCACGCTTAATCCATTCCATACACGTGGAGCAGCCCATCACAACCTCACAAGGACCCAGGAGGAGGGAATGCCTCCACGGTGTGAAGGAATGGAAGCTCCTGTGTGACAAACCATCATGTGGCAGGCAAGTGGCTAGGCCAGGACCAAAGCTGGACTCTAATCTTACCACAGTGTTGGTCCATATGCCTTCCCAGACTCAATACAGCCAGGTACAGTCTGGCCCCAAGCCTCAGGCAGCCAGTGCCTACCTTGTCCTCTTCCTCCAAGAACGTGAGTTTCTCCCGCTTCGTGGCATAGGCCACAGCCAACACATTCCCAAGAGACACATTCTTAAAGCCTTCTGTCTGTCTCAGGTCGTCATCTAGAAGATAAGGAAGAGAGGGAAGGGCAGAGGTCAAGGGGAGTGCCAAATAGTAGCTTGTAAGAAATGTGTGTGGAAGGGGAGGAATATATGGGGACTTCCTTGAATTGGGAGGACATGAAGGGAGCTCACAGTTGGGGATGTTGATGCCGGCAGGGATACCAGAGCCAGCAAAGGTGAGGACATCCAGGGAGGTGAAGTCAGGGGTGAGGAACTTGTCCTTTTCAAAAGCAGGAGGCCAGGGTAGCTCCTTCAGCAGCTGCTCAGCACTCGCCACCAGCCGCTCGAACTTGGCACTCATGGCTTTGTTCACCATGGCTACGAAACCTGTCAGGAGGTGGGGCTGTGGTTTGGCAGCATCCTGGGATCCCACTGCACCCTACCCAGTTTCTCAGCCATCGTGTGTATAATGAACAATGCTGTGTGCAGCAGCGCTATGCTGGCTGCTGGGGACCACAAGGTTCCAGGTTCCAGGCAGGAAAGCTGCGGGCATGAGAATTCCTTCATGTTCCTATGACCTCAGGCCTGAGCCTCCTGGAACTTTCCTCTCTCCTGTCAGGCTAATCCCTGACTTTAGCAACTCATTGTTCAGCTCTCTATACAGAACGGGGAGAAAGAGAGTAGGCAGGCAAAGACCAGTCTGAATCCTCCAGCAATGACCTGCCTTGGGACAGGGACCGAGGCAGTCTGCCATCAGCTGGGGACGATGGCTCCATCAGCCTCGCAGAAGAGGCACATCCACTGTTGGGCATATCAGTAAACAAAAGACTTCATGATGCTCAGATCTGATCACTTGACACCCACAGATCAGATGGGCAAATCCAGGGTAAGAAATCACGTCTGTCTGTCTACCTAGAGCCTTGCCAGACACAAAAGGCAACACAGCCAAATGATTCAGTGGGTAACTGGACTCAGCCATCACTATGGTAAAAACCTCATGTGATGGCTCAATGAGACAATACAGGCTAACTTTGTACTACACAATGCCAACATTGCAAGTGAACTGGCCCAGGGCTGCTGCTTTATTTCTAGGAGGGAAGGACAGAACCCTAGAGGGAGTTCCACCCAACCTCCCCACTCCATGAGAAGTTACCTTCAAATTCTCCTCGGGAGCCAAAGGGGTCACGGTAGCTCTCAATGAAGCCAATGTAACTAGAGGAGAGAAGGGGGGAGATGAAGGAGATCTGGCAGAAGGCATGAAGGGGGAGCAAAGGCTGGCACCTCACCTCTCTACAATGGGGCCTTTGTCCTGGATCCAGAAGTGGGAGCCCCTCTTATGGGCCTCAATGGAGCCCTGGGTGAAGCTCTCCACGTACTGGGCGAGCATCTGCTCCTGGTGGCTGTTGGCCGCAAATGTCTAGAGAAAAAAAGAGCTCAGGTCAGCCTTGGACCATACACCTTTGCTGCCCAGAGGGGTTGGAAGTAGCTCCCTCAGGCCCCAGCTAGACCCACCTTGGCTTTTTCCAAGTGTTCTACCACCTTCTGTAGGATGGGGGCATAGTCCCCCCGGGTGACCTGGAAATGGCTTCCCTGGAACTCATAGCTCTTCAGCTTGGAAGTCAATTCAGAGTCGAGAGCAGGGTCTAAGGAATAAAAAAAAAATACTCAGGGAAAAGCCAGTATAGCACACACTCCAGCAGGCTTTTCACTCTGGCCCACTAAGAACTTCAAAGTCTCCCCACTGTCAACAGAAATGAAGATGAATTCTCTTCTTCAAACATGCATATGCTCGGGGCTAGGGATGTGGCTCAACTGATAGGGTGCTTGTGTGGCGTGCACAAAGCCCCGGGTTTGATACCTGGCATAGCATAACCTAGGCAAGAAGCACATTTGTAGTCCTGGCGTTTGGGAGGTAGAGACAGGAGCGTGATATTACATTGAGTTGAGACCAGCTTGAGCTAGAGTGGGGCTTGGTGTCAAAAAGCACAGAGGCCGGAGTACTTGGCTCAGGAACAGGTTCCAACCATCAAGCCTGAAGACCTGAGCTTAATCTCTAGGTCCTCCAAATGGTGAGAGGACAGACTCAACCTTTGTGGACCATCCTCTGACTTCTATTCTAGGACATGTGTACACATGTTAAGTGTTAAAAAGACAAAAGAAACGAAGCTGCAAAACAGCTGGGTATGGTACTGGATACCTACAACACCATCAGTTGGGAAGTAGACACGGAACTATAAGGAGTTCAAGGTCATCTCAGGTACACAGTAAGTCTATCTAGGGCACCCTAAAGACTACAGAAGTCTCTACCTCAAAAAACAAAATCCCCACAAAACCCCAATACTCCCTTCATACACACACCAAGAGTTATGCTGAGCACAGTAGTACACACCTGTAATCCCATCAGGCTAGCCTGAACTACAAAGTTAGACTCTGTTCTAGGACAAGAGATGGCTCAGGGGTTAAGAGTCCATATTGCTCCTGCAGGACTGTGGTGGTGCAGCACTGGGGAGGCAGGGGCAGGCAGATCTGAGTTCAAGGCCAGCCTGGTCTACAGAGCAAGTTCTAGGATAGCCAGAGCTACACAGAGAAACCCTGTCTTGAAAAACAAAACAAAACAAACAAGAGTATATTATTGCTCTTGCAGAAGGCCCAGGTTCAGTTCCAGCACCCATATCAGCGTCTCACAGTTATCTGTAACTTCCGTTCCACAGGATCTGACACCACTCTTTCCTGGCCTCCTTAAGCACATACACATATGTAGCACACAGAAAACCCACACAGACACACACACTATACACACAAAAAGAAATATTAAAAAAAAAAAGGGAAGAAATCTTTGAAAAAAATAAAAGGCCAGTTTTTCAGTACTTGGAATAGAATCCAGGGCCTGGAGCATGCTAGGCCAGGGCTCTACCCACAATCCACATTCCTAGCCCCAAAAGCCACTCTTGGTCACTGTCCTACCCTACAACCTGTGCTGTTGGCATGTTCCAGCTTCTCCGTCATTGTGATCCCCTCTGTTTCCCAGACCTGTGTTCCTTTCCTTTCTTTCTTTTTAAAGATTTGTTTTTATTTTGTGTGTATGTACAAATGCCTGCATATATGTATGTGCAACACATTCATGCTCGGTACCTAGGAAGTCAGAAGGGAGTGTTGGGCACTCTGAACCTGGAGTTATAGTTGGCCTGAGGTAGGTGCTGCGAACCTAATACAGGTCCTCTAGAAGAGCAGGGAGAACTCTGAACTGCTGAGCCATCTCTCTAGCTGATGTGTTCTTTCTTTTTGAGTCAAAATAGACTTGTACTGTCTCCTAAACTTTTCCATCACCCTGTGGGGGCTCATACTTCCCTCTATCTGGAGTGTACATGGTACATCCACTCACTGTCCCACACTGAGGACCTGAGTACCAGCAAGCACCAGACAATGAGAAAGACAATGACAGAAGCACAGAGTCCATCCTAGCTGAGGGCTTATCATCACGACACAGATAATCAACTAGAAAGCTACTGGGAGTGCTGGGAAAGGTGCCATCCACCTCCAGCCACGGGATGAGGAGGGGCTGGCTGGGTAAAGATGGGCTGGGCTAGAAGCTGTTCTGAGCAGGAAGTAGGCAACACACTGTATGAAGACGTAGTGATGGGATGTAGGAATCAGAAGCTAGAGAAGGTGGCTAAAGCAGATGCTGAAGACTGGGGATGTGGATGGGTAAAAAACAGCTAGCGAAGGGCAGTACATAGGCCTAAATATACTCGCTCTCCTTGCTTTGGTACAGGTCCCCACTGCTGCCACTCCCTGTCTGAGTGATGCTGATCTTGCTCTGAGGTGGGCTTGAGACCAGGTAGAGCCAATCAGAGCCCTGTTCCTTGCCCACTTGCAAGGATTGGTTCACATTAATATAGGACTTCAGACCGAGAGCCACTTTTTTGCCATATGAAGAAACAACTGGAACGAAAGGACTCTGTGCTGGAGGAGCTGGGCTGCTGCCCCAAGATGGATGACAACAGACATGGGCCTGAGCGCACCTGTGTTCAGTACTGAAGCCAGTCGCACCTCATAGTGGGACTTCCCTTCCTGGTCAACCACCTTGAAGAGCCGTGTGTTGTACGCACTGAGGTTCTGGAAAAAATCAGAGGAGAGTTTGAGGAATAGTGTGATCAGGGAGACTGGAGGGAACGGAGGAGCAGCCATTCCATGGACAACAGTGAGGCAAAGTAAGGCTTCTCTGAGGGAGCTTCCCGAGTCTACAGGAGAAGGCAGGAAGGCTGGCCAGGGAAGACCGTCATGCTCTGCTTCATACATTAAATGCTAACTTAAAAAGAATATTGAGCAGTGTATGTCTTTAATTCCAGCATTCAGGAGGCAGAGGCAGGCAGATCACTGTGTTCAAGGCCAGCCTGGTCTGCAGAGTGAGACCTTGCTTGCCTCAAAAAAACTAAACTAAAATAATATACTGGGACTGAGAGATGGCTCAGCAGTTACAAGTACTTATTGCATTGCTTTTGCAGAGGACCCAGGTTTGGTTCCCAGCACCTACATGGTGCCTCATAACCATCTCCAACTCCAGTCCCAGGATAGCCAAGGGCTCCTGAATAAAGGTGGCACACATTACATACATTCAGGTGTGCACACACATTCGCGCGCGCACACACACACACAAGCAAATTTTTTCTCATTAAACACACACACACACAGTTCCACACACGTGCCACAGTGCTTATGTGGAGGTCTCAGAATAATTTCAGGAATTAGTTCTCTCCTTCCACCATCTAGACACCAGAGGAGCAAACTCATGTCACTGGGCTCACTGGCAAGTACCTTCTTCACCCACTGAGCCATTCACCAGCCCCAGGAGCGATAACTTTCACTAAGCACTAACTTGACTCTGTGAGGCACAGAGCCACCTCAGCTACCTCTTAGCTGTGTGAGATGTAACTGGGAAACATCAAGATAGCTGGCAAGGGGCTGAGAGACACAGGCTCCAGGAGCCCCATCTTGGAAGTGTGGGAATGACCGGGATGAATGCATCCTGGTATGTGTGTAACATCTTTGTCTTCCTGATTGGCGTAGGCTTACCACACACACAAAGATTCCTTCAGTCTTTTACACCTCAAGGACCCCAGAACAGGTGCCCCTCGTGAAGGGGCAGGGACAAGGGGCCCCATCAAAATAGTGTCCCAAATTGCCAATTCCCAAACCTGAGAATCCAGAAAGTCCTGGGCCAGCTTAGCATCTTCTATGGTACAATTCCCAGAGAAATAGGTGGTGATTCCCTGTGGGGAAGAGATGGTAGGAAAAGGGGTGAGTGGGCAGACATGTGGGTGGAGTTACAGAGGGCGCAGGTGGGACCCTATACGGCAGCTGATGGCTTCCTTGCTAGGCTCTCTGCATCCCCTCCCAGCACCTCCACCCTGTCCATCTAAGTCCAGGGAAAGAGTTGCAAAATGGATTATCAGCTTGGGACATTTTTTATGTTTTTCTCCCTGTGAGACAGGGTCTCACTATGCAGCCCACATTGGCTTCACACTCACAACCGTCCTGCCTCAGCCTCCTGAGGGCTGGGATTACAGGTTTGTGCCACCATGCCTAACTCAGTCTTTCCTCCAGCTCCACCCCCACACTGGCTAGCTGGCCTACCCCTAAGGCTTGCCATACTCTCTTCCCAAGCAGCCCAAGCAATCCCTAGAGGCAGGGACCCTGGAGCCCCCTACATCACTCCCTCCTAGACTCCTTTCTCTCAGTTCTTTTCTCCTTCCCTCTTCATGCACCCACATCCTGGCAGGACAGAACTGGAAGAACATTCTGAAAACATTCCATACAGTTCTCTTCCCATTACAGATGACAAGCAAGCCTGTAGTGCCAAGTGGCTTCAGCTAGAGGGCAGAGGAAGAGCACCCTGCCTCCCATCAGCTGCCCTTCCACACATACCAAGCAGCCTCAAGGATGTCCTCCAGTCTACCATGCTCTTGGATGGTGGGACTCACCTCATTCCCCAGTCCTAGGTGTCGAAGTCTTGGCTCCAGGGAGAACATAAGTTCCCCACAGGTCTGCCAGAGTTCCCTAACTTCTGGCTGCTGCTGGGCAGCCTTACTGCCCAGGATCACACGTTCCAACTTTTCCTGCAAAGAAATAGGAAGTCATTGGCCTGGCCACATGCCCTGCAAGCCTCCAGGACCTCCCTCTACTTGAACCTAAGACCCCAGAGTATAACCCAGGGATCAGCAGCAGCAGCAGCAGCAAGCCCTGAGAAGAGCTGAGCCTCAGATACCACAGACTGGCTCAGACACTGCATTGAACATCACCAGACCACTGACACAGGCATTCACGTCTGAGAAACACCAGTGCATGGGCTCCACCTACTCCCAGTGATGATCAGCGGGCACCTAATAGTTCACATTTACACAACCTGCCCTTGACTGACTCTCAGATCAGCAGTCTGAAAGGGTTGTACTTTTCCTTCATGTGTGTGTCTGCAGCACTTGGGGATGCTGAGTGACACCCATGTCACAGTGTCCCATTGACAGTGTTACTTTTTTTTAAGATTTATTTATTATGTATATAGTGTTCGGCCTGCATGTATCCCTGAAGGTCAGAAGAGGGCACCAAATCTCATTACAGATGGTTATAAGCCACCATGTGGTTGCTGGAAATTGAACTCAGGACCTCTAGAAGAGCAACCAGTGCTCTTAACCTCTGAGCCATCTCTCCAGCCCCCATTGACAGTGTTACAGCTTTGAGTCTTTACCTCTGACTCCAACCAGGGCCCCTTTTTCATTCTCCAACCACAGCCCACCTCTGCCACCTTGCCACCCTCCCCAACTCACCTTAGGCAGGTTAGGAACAAACTTGGTGTCACCAAAGGACTTATAGTTGCCCATGTTGGAGTAGACCCCTGCAGCATAGACCAGGAATGCCTGGGGAGTAGAGGCATAACATAGTGTCAAACACCTGAGAAGCACCGCTCCCTTTTGCTTTCAGGGAGATGTCAGCCTGAGACCAGAACACCAGGGCACACCAGTGTGGAGGAAGCTGGGAAAACTCAGGGCAGAACCGTGATCCTAGGAGGCCACAGTCTGGCCCAAGCTGTAAGCTGTTGTCGCGGGTCAATTTTCACACCCACCCCACTATGTGGCCAAACTGGTTTCAGCAGCAACCTCGTCCTTGTACACCAAGTGATAGCAGAAACCCGCCTCCCACAGTTCCAAGGATAGGCATGCAATCTGACTAGGCCGGTCAGACAATCACCCTCTCTTGCTATAGGCTGAACTAAACAGCTAAGCTGGCCAACATCACCAGGCCTAGATGTTCTAGTACCAGAATGGTGAGAGAACACTGAGACATGAAGATCCCATCTCAAAATAGTACTGAACAACTGAATCCAATTGCACCTGAAGCCTCTTCTAGCCCTGGCCCTTGCAAACTAATGATTCTCTTGTATTTATTTATTTATTGAGGCAGGATTTCTCTGTGTAGCCTTGACTGTTCTGGAACTCACTCTATAGACTAGGCTGGCCTAGAATTCAGAGATCTGCCTGTCTCTGCCTCCCCAGTGCTGGAATGAAGGTGTGCATCACCACTGCCCAGCTGTGCTTTCTTTAGGCTACTTTGTGTTGAGTCTCCACTACTTCCGGACAAAAGAACCCCACTGGAAATAGCTGACACTGGGTGGTGCTTCCCACTTACAGGCATTCCCACAGAAATTAGCTCTCTTAAACAGCAGATCAGGGCCCAAAGACAGGAAGCTGTTAGCCAAAGTTCAAAAGAGGTAAAGAACTTTGGCTCAGAGGTAAATGATCTGATCCTTTTCTTCTCCTTACAGAAAACCAGGTCATGTCTCATACGCCCCTGGTAGGAACATAACATGTTTCAAAGATATTTTATTTGAGGTCTGTCTCACTATGTACCCCTGATTGGTCTAGAATTCAATATGTAGATCAGGCTGGCCTTGAACTAAGAGATCCACCTGTGTGTTAAGATTAAAGCTGTGCACCACCACACACAGAAGATAATTTAACAACCAGATCATTATAAAAGCACCGAGCCTTCAACCCAGCATTGCTATTTCTACAAACAGTTCCCACTCACACACTTGGACAGGATGAGCACTGTGGCACTGCTTGCAAGAAAAAAGAAATCATCTGAAATGTTCAGCATTTAAAAAACAAAAAACAAAACTAGTCGGGCAGTGGTGGCGCACGCCTTTAATCCCAGCACTTGGGAGGCAGAGGCAGGCGGATCTCTGTGAGTTCGAGGCCAACCTGGTCTACAGAGTGAGGTCCAGGACAGCCAGGGCTACCCAGAGAAACCCTGTCTTGAAAAACAAGACAAAACAAAACAAAAAAACAAAAAAAAGCAAAACAAAACAAAAACCTAATCTGATTTCAGTGTACACTGCTGTAGAATGCTTCACAGCCAATAAAAGGGAATCGATTAATATATAATCTATGGAAGTTCTCCAGGACACAGAGATCTACAAAAAGGGAAGTATACAGAACACTGAGAACACGATGTAAAAGGTTACACAGGCCTGTGGGGATGGTTCAATAAGTTAAAGCCTTTGCTGTGCAAACATGAAGGCCTGAATTTGAACATCCATGCACACATGTGATCTCAGCACTCGAAAGATAGGTGTGTCTGCAAGCTATCCCGGGATCTTTATAGTCATCAGCCCAGACATAACAACAAGCATCGGGTTCAGTATGGACCCTGTTTGGGGGCTGGAGACATGACTCAGTAATTAAGAATGCTTCCAGAGGACCCAAGTTTGGTTCCCAGCACCTGTATCAGGTGGATCCAATGCCTCTTGCTTCTATGGGTACTTATAACACACATACACACACACACTTAAATTAAATAAATCTTTGTAAAAGAGATCCTGTTTCAATGGAGTAACTTTCTATATGCTCCACATTTGCACACATACACATAAGACTGTCATTTTACATTTTAAAAAAGTAAATTAAATAAATATGCTGTGCACATACAAGTATCAGTATCCAACGCACAGACACGGAATGGAAAAGGACTAGCCACAGTAGCTACCTCTGGAGAGACAATGAGCATATGTGACTTTTGTGGTTTGGATGTTTCTGAACTGCTGTAATGCACTAAGAATTAGTGTTTTATTTGGCTAATACATCTACAGACAAGTAGGGGACAAATAGAACATCCTCCCCAGGTTCCTCACTATGCAGAAGAGTAACTCAAACTTCCTGATTTCTACCCAGGCTGCCTTTCTGTGCTCTCAATATCAGCTGCGAATTCCTTTGTACAATCACTGCAGACTGCCGAGAACTATGGTACCTAGGCTAGTCTCAAACTCACAACAATCTTCCCACTTCAGCCTCTAGAGTGCTGGAATTAATGGTGTGTGCCACTGGCTTGGCTTCCTCTTGAACCAGGCACTGTTCTAAGTAGGTCACCACAATACATGTGCATACCATGTACAGACCATGTGCATATTCTACAGATGACAAGGCTGAGGCTCTAGGTAGGTGTGCGTGTGAACGTGCATGCATGCGTGCATTTCAGCCCGTAACCATTAGTTTAATCTTCTATCTAGCTGGGGAGAGAGCTCTGTGCCACTTGCTTCCAGTCCTTCACACCCTTCTAGAAGCCCCTCAGAAAACCAGGCTTGCCTGTGAGAACTGACCTGGTACTCTTCTTCAGTAAGGCCCTCAGCCAGGGCATGTTGGCGCAGTTGGTCAGGGTCCTGAGCACGGAAGAGGCGGCTAAGCAGGGCATAGATGTAGGGGGCTTCAGGGGAGGTTTGGAGCAGCACAGCCAGGCCTCCGTACCAAGCAGCCCTGGACAGGTGATGGGCATAGAGGCGCTCTGTGGGTGACAGCAGGCGGAAGGCCTCACGGCAGTCCAGGCTAGACACGCCAATGTCATTGGGCAGGATGTACTGGGTATCTGCCATGGGCCCTGCAAGGACACATCACAACCATCTCAGAGAACACACCATCTTCACATCTGAACTCTCATGAACTAACTTCTTCCACCCAAAAGCCCAGGAAGGACGACCCACTAGCATGCATTCACCTGATAAGCTGAAATTCAAAGACTCAAATACTTAGTGGGCCCATTTGGGCCTGTGGCCTCTCAGACTTAAAGTCTGAATTCAACTACCTCATATTACAGATGGGGAAACTGAGGCTCAAAGATAACAAGGCCTTTTCCTAATGATACAGAGAAGGAATCGGCAGGAAAAACCATCATTGCTAGGCTCCCAGTGGGGCCACTCCCGGTCGAACCTCCTCCACCCTTTCAGGCATCCTAACCTCTTGGTCCAGAACTCCTCAACATCTCCAGCCCATCACTGCTGACAAAGGCCAGGTGTCTGGCTTCCTATCCACCCCTGTTCCAATCTGCTCCAGCAAAGAGATCAAAAATCCAAGCCAGCCACTTCACTTTCCTGCACCTTTCCTTCCTCCTCTGTAAAACTGATTATGAAGATGTCACCAAGCTCAATAGCTGGGTATACAAAATAGAAGAGGCCACCTCCAGGACAGGAACGTAACTCAGTTGGTAGTGTTTGCCTAGCACTAACCAGGCCCTGGGCTGGAGTCCAAGGTCAGGCTGGGGTACATGAAACCCTGTCAAAAACAAGTAAATCAAAGAGTAATGTTTCCTGCATGCTTTTCCTTCCCAGAATCTGCCCCAAAGCTCCTCTCTTTTCTTCAGCCCTTCATTATCCTGCTTGCTTCTATTGCTACGCCTGGGAAGCTGTACAATGTCACAACCCATTTTCCAGATAGACATTGACACTTGGAAAACAAGCAACTTCTCCAAAGCTTTGCAGCCCAGATGGGTCTCAGGGAATTCCCAACACACCGCATTCTCCACGCCCCGCCCCGACTAAGCACGCGTTTCCACCCTCCCAGTTCTCTCTTTGCGCAGCCCCGCCCCAACTACCCAGTCGACGGGGCTCGGAAAGGGGTGTTAACTCTTTACTGTCCGGAAACCCTTCTTGGCCCGAAAGCAAGGGGAGATTTGGAAGAGGCACTGAAGGATGGACAGAACGAGGATGATCTTGAGCGCACAGCCCGGCCACGCTCTGATCCCCTGAAGATGATACACCGTGACCCCAAAACCAGGGCGCCGCACCTCACCTGCTGCAGCTGCTCCGTTCGCAAACTCACTTCCTGCTTCCGGCTCCCCCCCCCATTCATTGGGTTTTTACAAGCCCCGCCCCCCACCGACCAATTGTCTGGCCCCTGGAATCAGATGGGCGGCGACTCCAGCCAGTACACGAGCCGAGGACAGCACCTCCCTCATCTAATTCCCCGCCCCCGGCCGCTATGGGTGGTGCTTGCTTAGAAGGACCCTGTGGCCTCGGCCTTTTGTCCCCTGGCCACGCTCGCGCGGAGGAGTGGCGAATGGGGGAAAGTGGTTTGGTACCTCGGTAACCCACGTGGCTGCTGCTTGGCGCAGACCGAGGGAACTGACAAGGTCCCCAAACACAGGGTCCCTATACATCGGTAGCCCCCACCCACTTGTAGCTGGGACCGTGCTCTCTTTGGGGTTTCACCTCCAGTGTCCCTCCGACCTGGGTGGGTTTGGCGGTTAGCAACAGGCATTTAGAGAAGAGTGTAGCAATGTGGATCCCCCTCCTCTCTGGATTTGGGGCTTGGGGATGATATTTGAAGGCTACAAAACTGTTGCAAAGAGTGGCGGCTACAGCCGGGTGGTGGTGGCGCACGCCTTTAATCCCAGCACTCGGGAGGCAGAGACAGGCGGATCTTTAGTTCCAGGACAGGCTCCAAAACTACAGAGAAACCCTGTCTGGAAAAACCAAAAAATAAAAAATAAAAATAAAAAAAAAGAGTGGTGGCTACACGCGAGGAAGCTCCGGTAGAGCAGAAGTAGTTCCACCCACCCAGGAGTGCAGAAAAATGGTACAGGAGCTTCGCTGGCTCGCCGTCCACCCTTAAACCATCGAAGCCCCGCTTTCCTCAACTAGCGCGAAAAGGAGGCCAGCAAGGAGCTGGCATTTTCTTGGTGTAGCCGTTCACTGGACAGAATAGGAAAGAAGCCTCCGGTTACTCAGGGGCAGACCAGGATGCAGGCAAGCATGCTGTCTGCTTTTACTAGTCAGGGTGATGTCTGTCTGATTGACTTCCAGTAGTGTGTGCAAGTTCCTGCTGACTGACGAAGAAAATGTTGTAAAAAGCTTGGGTTAGACTGGGAGCTGACACACCTTGCCTAAGGTCAAATCAGACTTCTGTCACCTTTCAGTTATGTGACTTTAGGTGGGTCATTTGAGCTCTGCCAGCTTTACTTCAGAACTAATAAGTGAACCTGCTCCAAGGGATAGGAGACCGTCAAGGGGTAGTGCTGCCCCCTAGGGTTGTGTAGAAGGTAGTGTCTTGGAAGTGAAATCCAACACGCTCTCCTTGCCACACCTATGTATAGAGCCCAATGTAACTGACGTCCAGTACAGGCACCGGTTTCTCTTTCACAAAGGTGCCCAAGAAGGGCTTGTCACCACAACGCTAATAGATGTTGGCTCTGATTGGTGCACATTGTTGTAAGAAGGGATTCTGTAAAAATGTTTATGTCCTGAGAAAACTCCCCTTCTCTCCTTTTCCTTTTTTTTATTGTTTTAGGTTTTAGAATAGGTATATAGTGGACTGACTCAGATGAAGTTGGTGTAACCAGAACCAGGTAGGAGAGATAGAGCTGTCCATAGCAACCAAGTAGCTCAGGCAAGTGAAGGATCCCAGTACCCAAGACCCCCAACCAAGCTGCATGACGCCATTTTATAATCTCAATTAATAGGAGTACTTATTGAATGAAGTCCTTTATCAGCAGCTTGCCATATAGAATCTCATTTAATTCTTGCAAAACCCCTGAGATAGCATATCACTGTTGTATCAATTGCACAGGTGGGAAAAACTTAGACTAAGAGGATCTTTGATATCCTAAGACCTCACACTACACTGTTCCCTCCTCCTGCCCCAACTCTCTCTCTCTCTCTGACCGTAGCACATTCTATTAATGTATGTTTACATCCCTAGTGAACAAAGTACTCTTTGTTTTTGTTTGTCTGAGACAGGATCTTGCCATGTAGCTCAGACTAGCAATAAACACACAATGTTCCTCTTTCCTTACCCTACCAAATGCTGGGATTGCAAGCACAGGCCACCATGCCTGGCCTTAGAGACTGTCGTTCCATTTAACAGTTGTGGAATCTGAAGCTCAAAGGCTGGCTCTCACCACCAGCCTGAGTTTTTCCCAGAGCCCAGGCAAGTAACTTTCATTTGTCCCCCTCCCAGAGTCTGAGATTTAAAACCAGAAATGAGATCAGAATATGCTCCCCTGCCTGGTCCCCAACATGAACATCAGCAAGAACTGGGTAGAGTTTCATTTCTAGTGTTTGGGGATAGGGCTTAAATGTTCCTCATACACTGTGGCATCCTCTTCTGCCACGCATCCCACGGTAGCTGTGAAACTCGTCTGCTCTGAGAAGGCTGCCTTCTGTCCTCTCAATAGCCCAAGCCTGGTCTTTCTGGCCTCAACCAGCTGTGCAGGTTCTTGTGGAATCTGCACCCCCCTGAAGCTGTGGCTTCTATCTTGCACTGAAGACAAGGTCACGCCTATACTCAGAGCCACCTCCTTTTATTTCTCTATAGTCTATCTACCTATTTTCCTGGTTCACTTTCCTTTAAATGATCATGGGGAAACCCCAGCTCGGCCTCTGGTTCACAGGAAGACCTGACTCACCAACAGGAGGAGTAGGGAGGGGTCGGCACTGACTTGACTTCCACAGTCACCACCGTCCACCAGGTCCCAGCCTACAGCCCTGGTTCCATCATTCTTTCTCTATGGATACTGGTTGTTAGGCACTTTCCCTGCTCTTCTATGTCGTTGTCCTCAACCAGGCTGCCCTCCAAACTCCATCCTGCCTCTGCAGTGTCTGCCATTCAAGATGTGGCTCTGGTTTTAGGCGGTCTAGAGTTCTCAGGGCAACACCTTCTTGTACAGGTGGCCAGCAGGATGTGGTGATCAGCTTCTGTTGTCAGTCCCACAGGGCCTCCTCTATGTGGGAGCCCTTGCTCATTGCTGGGGCCCATGTAGGGCTGGACACTGAGCAGGTGGATATTCATCTACCTGTTCAGCTTTTCCATGAAACAGACTCTAAACTGCCTTGCCTCTGTCCTGCCCAGCCTTAGTATGGCCTAATGGGTAGGTGTGGCTTCCCATAACCCCTTGCAACTAGATTGTAACTTTATTTCTACCAATCTAAGTGGGGACATCTCCCTTCCTGGATTACTGTGGAGATTAAATGACTAAATCTTCAAGAGGCAGAGTTCTGGTACTTAGCGAAGGTTCCATGAACACTGCTGAAGTTACTGTTAAAAGGGATGGAGCACACAGTGACTATTCAGTATTGGTAGCCCTTGGGTCAGAGCCAGTGCTGTGGACCTGACTCCTGATTGTTCACAAATGAGGATTTGAATTCTCCACCAAGCATGACCACACCCTACTCGCCAGCATCCCTTAATCTGTTTCTCCATCCCTGCTTCCTTACCCTGAGTCTGTGTGGAGAGGGACAAAGCCCTTACCTTGTGGGCCTGGAAAAGTCCAAGCCAGCATGGAGGCCAAGCTTCTGTGCTGCCTTCCAATGAAGCCTTTTACTTCCCCAAATCCGTCAAGTGCTGTTCTCTAGCTCTGGAACCTGGAACTTGCTGATCCTAACACCTGCGAGGCAGTCTACCCTCCACTAGGCTGTGAACTCCACCGGATGGAGAACCTGACTGCCCATGTGACCTCCACTTGGCACTATCCTGCCTGCAAATGCTGACCTCGGACTGCCAGCCCATTCAGTACTCAGAGGGCTGGAGATACTGCATGCATGTGGAACACGTGGATACAAATCCACAGGAGGGCAGCTGAGCAGATCTATAGAGCAACCCAGGGCGGCAGCAGGAGGAAGGAATAGCTGTTACTGGATTGGCAGGTTCAGGGCACAACTGGACTAAGCTGGAAGTCAGGGGCCATGGCCCCTTCACTCCCCCAGGGGCACAGTGTAGGCAGCATGATGTAGGATACCCCAGGAAGGGCAGGGGCATGGGGCATCCTCCATCAGCCTGGGGCAGAGCTGGTGCTAAAGTCCTCATCAGTATGACTGGGACAGAGATCTCAGGGATCCTCTTAGAGGCTAGAGTTGAGGGGAGGGTCACAGCCCATCCAATGTGTCCAACTGGTGTGGCTATTGCCAGCAGGCACAGTCCCACATGCAGAGCTCCCTCTGAACAGCAGGAGAGGGGGGACCTGGGTGGGTAGGCAGGCATGGCAGCAAGGACCCTGGAGAGCCTAGTCCACTGGCCCTTGGAAAATTAGGCGGACACAGCCATGCTCACCAGTGAGCCAAGCCCCACAAAAGGGGCAGGCCGCATGGAAAGCATGGGTGCCATGTGGCAGTGGCGTCTGGGCCCAGTAACGGGCAGTCTTCTCAGAACAGACATGGCCACAGGGTGCAAAAGCGTGGCTGGGTGGCCCAGGGTCCAGGCAGAGACCAGCCTCCTGGCCGAGCCACAGGGGCACATAGGGTCCCACAAGGCGGCAAAGAGGACACTCGCGCTCTTGAGGGCCTCGCTCCCTCCGGCAGCCCCAACCATGGTAGCCATGGACATGACCACAACGGACGTAGACCCAGGGCTGTTGCTTGTCAGGTGCTGTGCGGCCACGGGCTGGACTGGGGAAGGCCAAGGTGCTGAGGCCCACAGGACACTGGGGCCGTGCTGCGTTGGCCTCCTGTCGCTGGGCCTCCAGTTGTTTCAGTGTGGGTGCCCTCAGCAACCCTGCTGGAGTGCGCCACAGCAGTGTGGCCCCACATAGGTCGATGAGCGAACCATCTTGCAGGACGTTGGATTCGTTTTCCACCTGCCGGAGGCAGCAGAAGGCCTTAGCCCAAGAGCTCTCTGGCCCTGCCATCAGGCAGCCTCACCCCAGAGAAGCCACCTATCTGGCCAGTGACATTCCCTGGAGAGAACACCCTAGGTCAGCAGGCCAGCTGAGACAAGGAAGACAGGTGCCACCAAGTACATACAGCCCCTGTTCTCAGTAGGACCTGGGCTCTGGTATCTTCACAGGTCAAATCAGAAACTCTGACCCAAAGCAAGGTTTTTCTTCAAAGTTTTCCCAAGCTCTCCCATAATGGCAGAAGTAGTATGTAGCAGAGAGAGCAAATACTTCCCATGGTGAATACTGGCTACCCAGCCCCAAGCAGTTGTCCTAAGGCTCATGGATCACAGTAAGAACTCTAGAAGGATCCTGGTCTTGCCATTCACTTACTCAGCTAAGAGAATAACTTAATTTCTGTGTCTTGGTCTCCTGGGCCTCAAAGTAGATTCCATTTCTCAAGTGAGCTTTGTGAAGACTAAGCCATCCAGACAAAAACATGGAACAATGTCTGGTATACAGTGGGCACATAACAAGTAAATATCCACGTCACATTCACATGTGTGGTTTGCTTTTTGTTTTGTTTAATTTTATGAGTGTTTTGTCTGCATGTCTACTATGCACCATATGTATGTCTGGTGCCCATGGAGGCCAGAAGAGGGTAATGGAGTTATGGATGGCTGTAAGCAGCCATGTGGATGCTAGGAATCAAACCTGGATCTTATGAAAGAACAGCCAGTGCTTTTACCACTGGGCCATCTCTCTAGTCCCTGCTTTGATTTTGAGACAGGCTCTTACTATGTGCCCAGGCTGGCACAACCTTCTCATGTGCCGACACCTGGGGAGAATTCTGTGTGGTCCAGTCAAGGAATATAGCTATATGGCCCTATGTTTCCTATCACTTACTCCCAGCTCCCAATAGCACTAGAGGGGTACTTCTGGACCAGCAGTATAATAAGAACTATTCCAAAGGCCATTTACTGCTGGGAAAGAATAATAGCACTAAACCTCCCTGAATGTGACAGACAGTAAAGCTGCCAACACTCTGGGTTATAAACTGCGCATACACAGACCAAGTGTCACCCTTGGAAGAGGAAGTCATTTGGCTCTACACAATGCATTTGTGTAGTTCTATTTCATATCACCTGCTGGATCCCAGCAGGATGAAACTATGCCTAGGGACCTTGCTCTGGGCCTGTTTATGGGGTAGGTGACAAGCGTCAAGAACACACTGAGCCTGGGGCTCACCAAACATAGCCTAGCGGGACTCTCTTGGAGAGAAGTACCATCAATCATCTTCTAGCTTGGAAAGGCAATGAAACTGATTATAAGAGCCTGGGAAGGGTGGGGAGAAATGGAGGAGGCCACCTACCAGCTTCCCCCGCTGCTGGGCTGAGCGGCTATCCCGCAATGTGTACACATTCCCGCAGACAGAAATCTCCCTCCAGACACCTGGGGCAGAGTCCTCGGAGAAGCCACCTGCTGGGTGCATCACCAGGACCCCGTTGGTTGTCAGGCCATCCATCAGACCATCAGGAGTCCTCCATTTGGCTGCCCGCTCCTAGGACCACATGAAGGATAAGCTCACAACTCCAGGAGCTCCCAAAAAGCTGCATGCCAGAGGTGTAGTCCCCCCACCTTCGAGGCCTGGAGTTTCCCAGAGAGGTCCCATGTACCACCTGACCTCTTTGTACCCCACTTTGCTTCTCCGAGAAGTGGGCTGCTAAGCCGTAGGAGAGGATGGCTATGCAGCGGCCCCTCACCCTAGGCTGCAGCAGCTCTCTAGCCTCCCTCCCGTCAGCTTAGTCTGTGGAAGCATAAGCCCTGTTGAGGGCTCACTCACTCCAAGAAAAATGTTGCTAGAGGCATCGAAGCCAGCAGCATAGATGCGGGCAGTATAGGGTGGCCGACGGTCACAGAGGATGCGGCAGGCATAACGGGAGATGGTACTTTGGGCAGAAGGGCCCTCTGTGGCTCCTCCGCCAGGAGATGTGTCTGTTACCACAAAGTCAATCATGTTTTCAGTAGAGCGGCCGATCTACAAGGAAAGGAGAACAAGCACACATGTACAGGAGGATCTCACAGGCCTTTCACCCAGTGTCTCAGCAGCCACCAAAGAAGAGGTTAGATCCAAAGAGGGTAACACACCACAACTCTCTAGGGTAGTGGTTCTCAACCTTCCTAGTGCTGCAACCCTTTAATACAGTTCCTCGCGTTGTGGTAACCCCCAACCATAAAATTATTTCGTTGCTACTTCATAACTGTAATTTTGCTACTATTATGAATCGTAATGTAATTATCTGATATGCAACCCCAAAGGGGTTGAGAAACTACTTTCCGTCCTTTGGGCTTGTATGAAGGGTCTCTACATCTGATCAGCTAAGGCATGAAGAAACATCTGCTCTGTGGCCCCATAGCTCTGAGAAACACCCCACTCAGGAAGAACCAGCTCATCTGATGATAAACCCATTAAAAGGTGACATTCTGGAATAGCAACAGCAAATTAAACTTTAGTAAGAATGCATCTTTAAAGATTGTTGTTGTTTCTGGGTGGTGATGGTGGCGCACGCCTTTAATCCCAGCACTTGGGAGGCAGAGGCAAGTGGATCTCTATGAGTTCGAGGCCAGCCTGATCTGCAAGATCTAGTTCCAGGACAGGCTCCAAAAACACTACAGAGAAACCCTGTCTCGAAAAACCAAATAAATAAAAAATAAGAAGAAAATAAAAAGATTTTTGTTGTTGTTGTCACGATACAGCCTTCACTGGCCTGGAACTTGCTATGTAGATCAAGCTGGTCTCAGTTCACCCATTTGTACCTCCCCAGTGCTAGGATTAAAGTCTAAGCTACCACACCCACTTATTTTTGTAGTTGTATGTGTGTCTGAATGACTTTATTGCACATGTGTGCAAGAGCCTATGGAGGCCAGAGGGCATCGAATCCCCTCAATCTGAGTTACAGGCCACTGAAGCCAGCTGATGTGGGTGCTGGGAACTGAACCTGAGTTCTTTGCAAGAGCAAAAAGTGCTCTTAACCTCTCTCTAGGCCTAACTTAGGCATTTTATACAAGACCTCAGTTACTCTTTCCATGGGGAAGCTACTATGAACCTCATTTTACAGATGAGAAAATAAGACTCAGAGATGTTAAATGATTCTTGCCCAAAGTCACCCAATGGTAAGTGCACAGAGCTGAACCTAGGCATGATGAGAATTAACCCTATCCTCTGAATTCCAAAGCTATATATCACCTCTAGGTGTCCTGATGCTGAGGGCTGCTGACTTGCTACAGACTACAAAGTCAGCAGCCCAGTCTGACACATCCTGCTTCCCATCTGAAGGGCAATCCACTGCAATGAGTGGTCAGAAACTCCTGTCCCAGGGTCTCTGGGCCCATGGCCTGGCCCTGAACACCTGCAGAGCAGAGGCTGGGAGACGGGACATACCTGGAACATATCTGTGTCGCTGTCATGTGTGTACTCCACTATGACTGAGTGGCTCCGGGACAGTGTGTACGAGATGCTATGCTGGCCTCGGTTACTCAGGGCCTGATGGAGAGAAGGTAGTCACTTCCCAGGGTACAGGAGAGGTGTAAATGTCTGAGCCAGAGGCCAGCTCAAGACCCAGTAGCCACTCCCAGAAAGGGGTCGCTCCACCCTGTGTAGAGGAGACTATAAGGAACTCTTAGCTGGGTCTCTTGTTTAACCCCCTAGCTATCTCCAAAACGTGCTAGTGCTCCATTTCTACGGTTGGGATTTGCATGTCAGACACAAGAACAGGCCCTCAGCCACACAGCTGGAAACAGCAGAGACTTGACTTCCATGCCAACCCCCTTAAGCCAAAGTTTTCTCTTTGGTACTGTGTGTGGATGGCTGTTCTTGGTTGTCAACTTGACTATATCTAGAATTAACTGAAACCCAAACAATTGGGCACACCTGTGAGGGATTTTTGATTAATTAAATTATCAAAGTGAGAAGACCCACTTCTAATCCAGATATCTGAGGTGGGAAGATAAACCTTTAATCAAGATTCTTTTTCAGGCAGGAAGAGCCACCTTTAATCTGGGCCACACCTGCTGGCAGCCTATGTAAAGGACATGGAAGGAAGCTCTCACTCTTTGCCTGCTCGCTCTCCTCACTGCAAGTCCATTCCTTCAATGGCAGTAGAGCCTACTTCTTCAGGATTCCGGAGTATATTGAAGACCAGCTGAGACATCCATCCTCATAGACTGAAGGACTACTAGATTCTTGACTTTCCATTGGTAGACAGCCATTGTTGGACTAGCTGGACCATAGTCTGTAAGCCATTTTAATAAATATCCCATATATTTATTCATAGATGAATAGGTAGGTAGGTAGAGTTTCATTCTATGAGTTCAGTTTTTCTAGGGAACCCTGACTAATACATTGTGTGAACATCACATCCCACTCACGGAGCCTTAGCTACCTCTAAAATAATGGTGAAAGGTGCTGGAGAGATGGCCCAGTGATTAAGAATACTTGCTGCTCTTGCAGTGGGCCCAGGTTTGATTCCTAGCACCCATATGGCAGCTCATAGGGTTTGTAACTCCAGTCCCAAGGTATCCAGCGCCTTCTTCTGACCTTTCCAGGCACTGCAGGCTCATGGTGCATAGACACTCCTGCGGGCAAAACATCTATACACATACAAATAAATTTAAAAATTTTAAATGAATAAAATTTCCAACCAATGAATGGGGAATGGCAGTTAAGGAAACACTCTGAAGGCTGCTAAAGAGTGGGCACACTGCAGAGGATGTCTATTAGCACCATTTTGGGGTGTGTCTGTGGTGTGCACATGTGTGGACAGGTCATGTGCCCACAAAAGCCATCAGGTGTCCTCTTATCACTCTGATTTATGTCTCTCACTGAACCTGGAGCCTGTGTTTTTTAGTTAGGATGATGGTCAGCAAGCCTAGCAGTCCTCCTGTCTTTGCCCTCAACAGTGTTAGGGTTACAGGCACGTGTGTTTTCAGTACCTGAGTGCTGGAGAACCAAACTCAAATCTTCATGCTTGCATGGCAAGCCCTCTTACCCTACTGAGCCGTCATCTCTCCAGCCCCCTCATTACTATTTCTTTGCTGAGCCACTAGAGGCAGTGAGTGAGAAATGACATAGTGGGCTCCCCTGCTCCAGAAAGGCCATGGGCAGGTAGGTCTAGGAAAGTTGAAGACCTGGGCCTGGGCACACAGGACAGGATGGCATCCATTCCACTGGGATAAGCTGCTTGCCTTGGAGACGAGTGGTGTGGAGATGTGGTGCATGACGTCTGGCTTCACTCCGTTGGCATGTGGCCGGCGGCTCAGTGCCAGGCGGCTTCGGCGGCGGCCCTTGTCCCCACTTGCCAGACATCCATTGTAGCTGTGGATGTGAGGAGAGAGACAGTGGGAGGAGACAAAGAAGAGAGTGAGCCCCTAGGGGACCTGGAGAAAACTGCCAGCTCAGAGCAGACCCTTGATAAACAAATGCTAGAACTACCCAAAGCTACAAGAGCCCAGAATAGCAAATGGTTGCACTGAGGGGCAGGCGGTGGGGTCCCTCTTGCAATGAGCCAAGTGTTCCCTGGATGCCTCAGCTGTGACAGCAGATGCTAGGATCATAGAGGTGATGTATCACGGTCATGTTTGTGCCGTCAATGGAGGAACCACCTGCCATGACCCAGGCACAAGTCAAGCACACTCAAGTCTCAGTGGCAGGGGCTGGGATAAGAACCCAGGGCTGAGATTCTGGGAGCAAACACCTACACTAGGCCCCGAAGGCTGGAAAGACCTCTGCAGCAGAGGGTCATTCGTCAAGCAGCTACCACAAATGACCAGGCAGGGAAGAAACCAGCTTCTAATGCCACTCACTCCATTATCTCTACCTTCCCTTCCAGCTTTTACTCAGGGGGATGACCATGAGAAGTAAAGACGAAGTGACTCACTGGCTTGACTGCTACCATGGCTGCTGCCTCTGTTCCTGGTCCTTTGTGTTTTTCATTACCTAATGGAATGTGTGAAATGTCCTGCCAGGGAAGTGTCTTTCTTCCTATTTTATAAATTAGACAAGTCAAGGCCCAGGAGGGGAAAAAAAGAAAAGAAAAGAAGCCAGATTGTAGTTATATTCCACCTACACTTGCCAAAGTCCTTCAATCTAGAGGACTCTGAGCCAAGGCCCTAAGACTGGCAGGCTATAGTGAGGACAGGCTTTAGAGACTGGGTGGTAAAGTATAGTGTGATGGTATGAATACTGAGCTAAGAATGTTTTCTGTAAGTAGTGGGGAGTCATAGAAAGCCTTGGAGAAAGAAATTAGTTGCCAAATACAGGTCTGGGATGAAGCTCAGTAGGTGGAGACTTGTCTAGCGTATACAATGCTCTGGGTTCAGTTCCTAGCACCACATAAATGCAATCTGGTGGCAGATGCCTGTAATCTCAGAACTTGGAAACAAGGTCATTTCAGCTACTTAAGGAAACAGATGGAGGCCGCCTGAGCTATGCGAGACCCTGTCTCAAAGGGGAAAAAAAATGCCAAATACAAGGACCAATTAGAATTTAGTGTGTCTGGCCGGGCGGTGGTGGCACACGCCTTTAATCCCAGCACTCAGGAGGCAGAGGCAGGCAGATCTTTGTGAGTTCAAGACCAGCCTGGTCTACAAGAGCTAGTTCCAGCACAGGCTCCAAAGCCACAGAGAAACCCTGTCTCGAAAAACCAAAATAATAATAATAATAATAATAATTTAGTGTGTCTGTTAAAATCTATATTCTCTAGACCCATCCAGAGATTCTGCCTCGCCAGAAAGAAGGTTCCTCCAGTATCTCACAGCTTCTTTTCTCTCTCCTCCCCTTCTTTCCTTCATTCCCTCTTTCTTCTTTTTGTTAATTTAGGGACAAGGTCTCATATAACCCAGGTTGGCCTCCCTACCTCTACCTCCTGAGTGCTGGGATTAGAGGTGTGTGCCACTCCACCTGACTCCATGTGTGACTTCCACGTGTTCTCCAGTAGCTCTGATACACAGCTTAAGTGAGGCTTCCCTGAGCTGCTTAGGTCAGAGGGCTGTCAAAAGGCCCCTCCTCTGAGTCTGCAGTCTCCTCTGTCCCTGGCCTTGCACAGATAGAAACACAGCCCTTCCTTTTGTCGGGACACAAAGCAGCTGCTTTTCAGAAGTAAGCACCCTGGTGAGGAGCATCTCTTTTACCTTTCTGAACACTTTCTGAATGAACAGAGGCAGGGCTAGAGGGGGACAGATCAGGCTACAGGCTGAGACACACAGGAATCTGGCATACACACATCCTGGTTCCTCTCTGAAATGGAGCTCATTTGTCAGGACCTACTCAGAAGGTTGATTCTGAGAAGCAAACAAGATAAAATACTGTAAAATGCTGACAGAGTTTGGCATGGTTATGGCAAGTTCTTGATATGACTGAGCAAGTATTGTTATTTGAAGGAAGGTGAGGTGGCACATACGTCACCAGACGACAGCCACTGCTATATGTTACTCTCCATCATGAACCTATAGCCGATCAAGTCATGTCTTCAGGGCAGAAACGAGACCAAAAGGGGAGAGAAGGAAGCATCTGTGTCTGGCGAAGAGTTTCATGGGAAGTTCAGGTAAGGACAAGGTAGGGGGGCATAAATTCCTCTCTTGTAGCCTCCACTTTCTCATCTGTAGCACAAGAGTGAGCTGCAGCTTACTGACAGTGTGCTAGATCTACAGTTAGGAAGACCTGGGTTCAAATCCCAGCCCTGCCACTTACCAGCTGTGTGCCCTTGGGCCAGTCACTTCCCCTCTCTGAGCCTCGGTTTCCTCACTTCCTTCCTCACAGCATCTTTGTGAAGATTGAAATGAAATAATGTCCAGGAAAAGGTTTGGCACCGCCTGCCTCCCAGACGCTTGGTCTATGTACTTTACAAAAGTTCCTTCCTTCAGATAACCTTTGGGAGTGTGATAACCTTAGTGTCAACCCTGTCTTCAGAATGGGGAAACGGAGGCACAGGAAAGTTTGGCACCTTACAGAAGTAGGATTGGGACAGAGGAGTTTTTGTTCAGAACCAGAGTTCTTTCCCCACACCTACACACAGTACAGACACTTTCTCATCTAATTAGAAACTCTGGTAAGCAGTTAAAAATTGTCTCAGGAATTTTATGAGAAGCAGAAAGATCATGAAATTATGAATGGGTAAGGGTTTGGTCAATTTTGTCTTTCATCTGGAAAGGTGTAAAGAAACAAAGACCCAAGAGTCCTGGGGAGGGTGGCTGGTACCCATTGTTGTTTTGGCTGACCTGAGGAAGAGGTTACCCAAGGCCCATCACTCCCGGACTAGAGAGGCTCACCCCAGGACGATGAGTTCACCATACTTGATGGGTTCCTCGCTTGGCAGTGCATCTTCACCAGGAGAAGAGAGGATGCAAGAGCCCTTGCTCCCTGGGTGCTGGAGGTCCAAGGTTCGAGGGGATCCCACGTCAGAGTTTCCTTCCAGCACCATTCTGAGCAGAGTGGGAGAGGAGAAAAGAACTCTGCAGCGCCCCACCCCAGCGCCTCTCAAGTTCTGGCTAGTTGCAAGGCCCACTAGGCCACGGCAAGAGTGGGCCTTCAACACTTGTTACTCTAACTACTTTGTCTCCCCTAAACGATGACGTTGCTGGGATTCCAAGGAGGGAGACTGATGAGACAAGGCCAAGAAAGAAACAGCGAAGTTTCTGGCTTAAGCTCGTAACCCCAAGACCTCAGTTACTCCCTCTGTCAAGTTCTTCGATCTATGTGTTCACATTAATCTTTCTGCCCTTTGCAGGTCGAGGCCTCTGTCGGTCAGTCCAGTCCGTTCCCAATGACTCTCTGTCCTCCCAGCACTGTCCTTTTCTGCCTTTTCTCTTCCCACACTCGATTCACCCCTCCCCTATTAACCTGCCTTCCTCTTTCCGCTGGCCTGCCTCTTGTCATCCAGCTCACTCAGTCTCCCCATCTTGGCCTGGCACTGCAGGCAGACCTTCAGATCCCTCCCGGGTGTGGGCCATCACCCTTCCTCCCTCCTTCCCTCTCTCCCTCAGGTGTCTGTCTGCGGTCCTCAGGCCGCTCTGGTCTCCGGAGGCCTGTAGGGGCGGTGCTCCTCAATCGGGTTCCCCCTGCAGCAGAGCGGGTCTCCCACAGGCTGCCTATTTAACAACATCAACGCTGGATGGTCTGCGCCAAGGCAGGCCCGCACCCCGCGCTCGGGACGGGCACAATGACGGCCCAGCGCAGACGCAGATACACAACCCTGTGGCCCCTCGCAAAAACGCGCGCGCGCGCGCACACACACACACACACATACACACACACACACACACACACTCCCAAACGGGCGCAGCACACCCAGACCTGCTACCGCAGGGACGCGCCCACGCGCTAACAACCACAGGCGCTAGCCCTCAGACCCGCTCCCCTAACCTCACCGCCACCAGATACGCAAACACGCCCCCCGCACACTCCCGGCGCAGCCCCCGCCTACCCCGTCCCTCCACCTCTCCGACCTCACCTGGCGGCGTTCCGGGGCTCTCTGTGCGCTGCTCGCTCCCACCCACCTCACCCTTACTGCACCCCGGGACTGCTGCTGCGGGATGGACTCGGCCCGCGGCTGCTCGGTACAGCCTCGTCACGGGGACACGAGAGGCCCGGAGGAGGGAGGGTTGAGCACACAAACCTCCCAAGCTCCACCTCCTGCCCCACGCCCCGCCCCTCGACCACGCCCCTAAAGGACCCCGCCTTACCCCGAGGCTCCGCCTCCTGCGGCTTAGCCTAGCTGTTGTCCGAGCTGCCAAGATGTTTTTGGGAGCCTGCGCCCCTTCCTGCCCAGCCCCTGGAACCAATGAACCGCCATTCCTTCTGAGGGACACCCTATCCCCTCCTGACTGGTTGAGGAACTCCACTTGGTCAACAAGACTCTTCCCCTATTCCAGGCTCCAGATACTTCCCCCTCCATCCAGGGTCTCCGGGATTCTCCCAGAGACAGGAGCCTCCTCACAGTAAACTATAGGCTCCTTTCCCCAACCTTAGACTGGGAGCTCCCACCTCCTGCTCCAAAACCCTGCCTCCCATTTGGGGAAACCTTGGCATTAGAGAGAAGCCGGGGGCGAGCTGAGAAAAGGATACTACTAGAGGAGGCAGAGGAAGGTGCGTCACCCGCGGGGGCCGAGGAACGCCACTGCGGTAGTCTTGAGCGCAAATCTGTCTTCCAGTTCAGCTTGATCACTTTCTCTTTGTAGCCTTCGGTGGACTCTGGCTTCCTTGGTGTCTGGAGACAGACACAGCTGCCTCCCCTCCCACCAGCACGCTCCTATCCTTTGTATTTCCTCAAGAGAGCCGACTTTGCGCACTCAGTTCCTCCGGACCACAAACTTACAAAAGAAATCTCTTCTGTCTGTATCTGGCTCTCTGCGTTGAATTTGAGCAAATTAAGTCTTTTAATCCTTGAGAGGCAAGTACAATAATTGCCTCCCCTCCACACCCCCAAGAACGAAACAGATTTACAGAAATGATTTGCAGAAGAGAGACCAAGAGGAAATCTGACCTAGGACTTTATACAGCCTACCAAGCACTTGCTGCTAACAAACAAACACCTCAGGCTCTTGAGCTCCTGACTTTATTTCTGTTGTTGTCTGTTTTGTTTTAGAATTTTTCATTCTGTTTTATTTTTATGTATATGAGTGTTTTGTCTTCATATATATATATATATATCTGTGTACCACTTGCATGCCTGGTGCCAACAGAAGCCAGAAGCTCAGATCCCCCTTGGGCTGGAGTTACAAATGGTTGTGAGCCACTGTTAGTGCTGAGAATTGAACCAGGTCCTCTGGAAGAACAGCCATTGCTCTTAACCACTGAGCCATTGCTCTAGCTTCCTTGTTTTGTTTTTGAGACAGGGTCTGACTGTGTACTCCCGACTGGCCTGGAGCTCACCACATACATCAGGCTGACCTCCAGCTCATGAGATATCTTTCCTTTGCCTCCCAAGAGCTGGGATTAAAAGCAAGGGCCACCACAGGAGACCACTTCCTAAATATAATCCCAGTAGCACAGACACTGAGAGAAACAATTAATAAATGGGACCTCCTGAAACTGAAAAGCTTCTGTAAAAACAAAGGACACGGTCAACAAGACA